>NWSH02000323.1:6621730-6653270 GCA_002382865.2 Heliothis virescens
GTGACCGCAACCCGGGCCCCCAAGATACAGGCTTCGCCTAGTTTGGGGACCGCCGTTTCAACAAAACAATGTCTGCTACTAAGTATAGTTACACTACAACAATGTACTATTATTAACCTAATATTAAGACAAACTTTTGTATGTAACTGTGGATAAATAAATTTATTATTATTAATTAGTTTATTACATTATGGCAATGCTGGCAGGCGGTGGCGGGCAGTTCGGGCAGCATGTTGCGGTACAGCAGCGGTGGCAGCGGTGGCCGCTTGATCACCACCACGCTGGCGGGGCTCAGCTGCAGCAGCGCGCCGCGACTACACACTACCACGCCTAGGTCGTCATCCTGACAATTTCAAAGAACATCTATTACATATTTGCCGGATGCACCATGATAAATGGGCCAAGAACACCACTCAGTGGATTCCTGGCCATGGAAGAAGACTTAGAGGTAGACCTCAAGAAGCGCTAGCGGGATGATTTGGTCAATTTTGTCGCTAAGCTTCAAACAGAGAAGAATGGAAGACTAGGGGAGGTCTTTGCCCAGCAGTGGGAAAATATAGGCTAATAAAAGAAATCTATTACAAACGTATTACTGGACGATAGAATAATTATATTCCCAAAAATAAGACCAGTTGACAAGTAAACATGTCGATTGAGCTACGTTGTATTTGGGCAACCATTCTCCGGAAAAGTCTTGGTACCGCCGTCTAGGGCGTTTTTACGGGAATTCAGAAGCCAGGGACACGTTAACCAGTACACAGTAGAGTATGTACTCAAAAGTTCAAAAAAAGTGATGTAGTATAATCTCACCTCCTCAACCTTATCTAAGAATGGATCAGTGCCATCCACATCCCTGTCTATCCTTAGTATTTCAGCTCCGTCCGAACTCTCTGCGTCCGTCGACTCGGGCAGCGGAGCGCGTTCTATGAGATCCAACGCCTCTTCGTAAGTTATACCCTCGGCCGGCTCGAATTGCACTAAGGGTAAAACTTCTGTGGAGAAATATGTTGGGTATAAGATAATAATGTTAAACTAGTCTTGAAAAATACGGTTAATTCTTGGCTGGTGATCCAAAAAGCGAGATTCGTGACGCACACAAATGTTTCTTCAGTCAACTCGCTCTAGCAAACAGTAACGAAAAAAGTGCATGCATGTTTGTTATTACAAAATTTGGCAAGCGTACATTGACTATGGAACTTTTCAAATTACGTGATAAGCTTGTGGTGCGTATAACACGATAATGTACAAACCGTTTAAAGTGAATGCGTCGGTATGTTGATTCCCTTCTTCCACGTCGAATTTAGGGTTCTTAGATTTTTTCGATTTTTATGCAAATCGATCATTATTAAGTCGTACTAGCAACAATTACGTATCTCGTACTTTATTGAACTAGTTCATTTTAAAATAATGGTAGCTACACAAAATCTGCCTATAAACGATTCTGTATTTAATGGCAGATTTTGTATTGGTACATTATTTAGTACATGATTGGTACATTATTATTATTAAGAATCATGAATTAAACTGCATCTAGTGGAAAATTGGCAATAACAGACAGTCGCATTAACCATAACTAACAAAGCTTCCCAACTCACCGTGCGTCGCCAATGAATGAGCTAGCGCGTGCCTGCAGTACGGACAGCGCGACGCACACAGCGGCGGTGCGTGTCGCCGACACCGCCAGCACAGCGGAGCTACCTCGTCGTCGCGAGACTCAACGCCTGTACTAGCGCGGGTCTTCAGTATTAGGAGTTCTACGCTTTCCTGGACATATTAAAAAAATATATTATAAGGAGTTCAGAACTGAGACGCCGATATATTTTTCAATTTTTCTAATCAAACACCACACCGTTTTTTTAGGGTTCCGTACCCAAAGGGTAAAACGGGACCCTATTACTAAGACTTCGTTGTCTGTCTGTCTCCCTCCATGCTGTATCTCAGTAACTGTGATAACTAGAAAGCTGAAATTTTCACAAATTATGTATTTCTGTTGCCGCTATAACAGCAAATACTAAAAATTAAA
Source organism: Heliothis virescens (assembly GCA_002382865.2). Classification (NCBI taxonomy): domain Eukaryota; kingdom Metazoa; phylum Arthropoda; class Insecta; order Lepidoptera; family Noctuidae; genus Heliothis; species Heliothis virescens. The sequence continues at coordinate 6,623,754 of NWSH02000323.1, forward strand.
GAAAATATTAATGGGGACCCCCCATACAATAAACTGTGGAACCACAAATAATAACTTCGTTATTCATATATTTGTATGAAAAACAAAGTTATATTTTGCTGCCCGAAAAATATTTGTATCTTAGCTAGTTGTAGGCAGTAGATACGTTCATTTTTCATAGATGTACGAGAGAGGTACGGAACCCTTCGTGCGCGAGTCCAACTCGCACTTGGTCATTTTTTTATTCTGCACTCACCTGGAATTTATGTGGTATTTGTAAGCCAAGTATTTTGTCCAGCATTTGACGAGCGAGCGTGTTTGCATTCAATACCTTCGCTTGCTTCGATAGACATAGGTATATACAGCTGGATTGCGATAAGGAATATTTTTGTATTATTGGTTAATATTCAGATTAACCTATATCTAACTAGCTGACTGGGTGAACTTCGTATCACTTACCTTTTAGCATAAATTATATTAATATTTTTCTTCATATTTTTTCATTGTTTAAATCTTTTTCGGACTTCCACGAATATTTCAAGACTAAAAATCTTTAGTTTTAGTGAGACTAAAGAACGGCAATCTATTTTAATACAGGGTGTTCTTCGAAGTTAGGATCGAATGGAACAGGGGTGTGGATAGAATCAGGTAAAATTTTGGAGGGGTCAAAATTATGGCCAATTTTAAGAATTTCGCATTGTGGTCGAAGAAAAATTCCACTTAAATATGAAATTAAATTGGATATTGAAACAAAGGGGGAAGTCCCCGCCTCCTATTCGACGGACCCGAGGCGGAGGCGCGCGCGGGTGTCGGCGCGCGCCCCTGAGACGATGCACGGGGTAGCTCAACACCTCACTACCCCGTGCAGGAGACGAGGCCCGAGCGAGGCGGGCCAGCACTAGTGCGGGGCTGCGGAAGAATCTTGGATTCCCGCGGCCCCGCGCGCACGTGCAAAGTGAGACAGCTAGTAACATCTTGCAAGCTCCAAGCAAAAGAATTCCCCGGAAAAAAGGCTACGATAGTCACTTATGCTATATCTATTTAATTATATTAAACTCAATGCCACTTTTCGTTGTAATTTTATAACTCAAGAACGGGCTCAGTTATTCATATCAAGCAGTAATTTTGTTAATCTTAAGACTCGCACGCGAGATACGAAAAAAATTCCCGTAATTCCCACGAAAAGGGGAAAAACGGGATTTTAAGTTTTACGCGAGCTGAGTCGCTAACAGAACCTAGTAAAAAATACTTATAATAATGACTACTTACCCCTCAATAGAACCACAGCGAATGCAAAAAGTTTTTACACTGTCTACATCATGATCATCAAATATTATAATTACACAATTAATACAAAGGATACAACATAGAAACTCCAGCAGGTGGTTCCGATTCTATCAGGGCGAGAATATACCTCGCAGCGTTGAGCAAAGCCTCAGGCTGACTCAGAGAGAACGGCTCGTGAACACAACGATGTACAACATCGTATGCGTGGTATATGCGAGCGAGGCGATCGTTGTTCTTGTAGTCACGCAGCGATGTATTGCGTTCCCTGGAAATGAAATGTAGATATAAGAATATGCAGAACTAGTTACTTTACAGAGCCTAATAAAGAGGAAAAATTATTTTATTTTTTCGCCTCCAAAATACTGAGCCGATTTGAAAAATTCTTTCACTGTCGTGTAGCTACACTTTACCCGGATGATATATATATACTGCGTGGCTAGCAGGTGGTGCAGGTAGCCGGCGTCACAGAACCTCTCCTCAGCCACAGCATTGCCCACTATAGATATACTAACTTGTCAGTAGTAGCAGCAGCAGCAGTGTCCAGGTACTGCGTGGCTAGCAGGTGGTGCAGGTAGCCGGCGTCACAGAACCTCTCCTCAGCCACAGCATTGCCCACTATAGATATACTAACTTGTCAGTAGTAGCAGCAGCAGCAGTGTCCAGGTACTGCGTGGCTAGCAGGTGGTGCAGGTAGCCGGCGTCACAGAACCTCTCCTCAGCGACAGCATTGCCCACTATAGATATACTAACTTGTCAGTAGTAGCAGCAGCAGCAGTGTCCAGGTACTGCGTGGCTAGCAGGTGGTGCAGGTAGCCGGCGTCACAGAACCTCTCCTCGGCGACAGCATTGCCCACTAGTATCGTGAACACTCGCATCGCTGTGGCCGTCTCTCCGGCCATGTGGTATGCTGGAATGTTGAAATAAAGCGTATTTCACGGGTTCCAGAAAATATCTGACAAATTGTAACATACAAATGTTTTTAATTCTGACTACACTTTTTCTATGGCATGGTCTGTCAGATATGCTATTTAGAACTTTATCTGAAACTTATAGCGCTTTGTTAGTTTTTAGAAACTTTTACAAAGCAGTTCAGGGTTCGCAAATTGGTGACTGATCACCTGCACTGAGCACCTGATCTCTCTCCGGTCGTGTCGGATTGCCGTGCCATCGGGCTATGAGACAGAAGGAATAGTGAGTGCACTTGTATCTGCGCAAATACTTGTGCACTATAATACGTCCACAGCTAGTTGATCTCCTCAAATGGAACAGCCACCGTGGCAGACAATCGTTCAGGTTTCTTTGTTTATTATTATTATTATTAACTAGCTTCTGCCAGCGACTTCGTTCGCTGATCATTTCGCTTATGCCAGCGACAACGGGTCGACATAGTAAAAGATCTTTCCCTTCACTGCTCTGCTCCTATTGATTGTAGCGTGATGAAAAGTATACTATAATCAGCTCAATAGTAAGGATAATAATTGTACTAAGTTTCGTTAAAATCTATAGAGTAGTTTTTGTTTCTATAACGGTTATACAAACAGACAGACACACAGACAAAAATTCTACTGATTGCATTTTTGGCATCAGTACCGATGCCTGATCACTCCCTGATAGTTATTTTGAAAATATATTTCATGTACCGAATTGACCACTCTACAGATTTATTATAAGTATAGAAGAAGATAAACAATTAAACCTGAATGAAAATATAATAAATAATTTACGAACCTTTCTGCGCATCAACAAATCTGTTCTCCTGCGCCATTCTATGCGCGTAGGGTAAGTACACTTCACGCTTGCACTCCGCGTGTTCGCGCGCTAGGTTGAACGCGCGCGACCATTCGCCTGCCGCTACTGCTAATTGTGCTACTTTACTGGAAATTATACAAGAGATAATATATTAATTCGGTTATAAACGGAAAGTTGAGGAGTTCGAAGGTAACCCTGAAGGTTAGTCAAAGTCTACTTTAAAATTCTAAAGAGAAATCGGCAAGCTTTGGAACAACTTGACAACTTGTATAGCACGATGGTACTTATAGGGAAGTTGACGCAATTTTTTTTTTGTTTTTATCTATCCTATTAAGCAGAGTCTTTATTGTAGCTTTTGTAGGGTATATTCTTTATTGGCTTTAACGTCCATGAACTGGAAAACCCAAGAACTGATCTGAACTGTATAATTGTTCTTCGTGTCACTTTTCCTTATAAGCCAAGTTTTGCAGTAACTTTGCTAGGAAATCTTCTTAAATAATTATATTGCATGTGCCTTCTAATACTGTAATAATGATACACAGCGTGCGGCGCACATGTTTCTTCCCACCCTTTATGTTACGAAAAGCGAAATGTGCATTTAGTGCACTTTTGTTTCGCAGAGCGCGCGCAACAATGGTCAACAAACGTGTGCGAAACATTTTTGTGGAATTTCTCTCTTAAAACAATATGATGGAATGAAAGTCAAAGTTTTGACTGATGCCAGACTGATGGACGAAAAACACGGTACATTCTGGACCAAACTGATGGAATGGAGTGACGCCAGACTGATCGTGTAACCTCTCTCTTAGACAAGGGTTACACGATTAGTCTGGCGTCATTCTGGCATCAGTCGACGGATGCACAGAATGACGGACGAAAAACACGGTATATTCTGGACCATCAGTCCGTCAATCAACCGGTTACACGATAATTCTCTCATCATTCTGACCAGAATTATGGAATGGAATGACGCCAGACTGATCGTGTAACTTTTGTCTTATAATTAGAATCTTTACTCACATGTAATCTCCAAGTCGTTGGTACACATCAGCGGCGGTTGCCGGCTCACCAGCTTTCACTAACGCCTCAGCCACGTAGCGAAGCGAACCGCTTGATCCCTTATCCAGTTTACGTGCTAACTCTATTAGCCTGAAACATTTTTGTAAATATTCATTACTAGCTGCCGATGGTGGTAAAGAATAGCATAAAAACTAGGATTGTGTTATCGTTCGTGTATTCATATACATAATCATATCTATTATCATCATCAGCCTTCATTCTCCGGTGGAACCCGAAGGCGGCCATTGCAGGAAGGAAGGCAAGTCTAGCCCTTAGGGGCCTCATCACCAGTCGTGATGGAGTGCTAGTAATGGCTGCATTAAGCTCCTTCCAGGCGAACATCAACTGTTGCGTCTGTGCCCAGGACTTGTTGCTCCAAAGCAAGGCGCAGTGGTCTATCAACATCGCCGTGATCGCTGAATCGCCGTACTTTGTCCCGCCCAGGGATGCCTGGGTGAAGGGCCCTAGCGGCTCAGTGACCAAAATATCACCGGTCGGACACTCCCACACGCTACGTGCACAGCACGAGGGGTTATCTGATGTTTTCCCATTGAAAAAAAAAATACCTCGTGCACAGCAGTCGCGCTATGCGACAACTAGACCAACAACTATTCCTAATCCACTCGTTTTTATAACCGTGCGTAAGTGCGACTTCTGTCAATCGCACCACATTTACGAACATTGACGGCCGTCATTGTAGCACGCCTATTCCAAACCACTTGGGAAATTATCGTCGTCGTCGTTTCAGCCAAAAGCCGTCCACTGCTGGATAAAGGCCTATTTTCCCAGCCTCTACTGTCCTACTATTAGACCTACCAACTTCATATCTGCCACAATCGCTATAATTCTTTGTTTCTGTCTTATTTACACAACACTCACATGTCCCTCCTGCCAGTCTCCGCCATAAGTTCAGCGGCGCGTTTGACGTCACCAGCCGCGAGGTACATCTCAGCGGCGGCGCGGGGCTCGTTCACGTGTCTCGCCCATTCAGCACGCCGGCGGGCTAGCGCGGCTAAACCTTCACCTTCACCTACGTACTCCTGAGACAGTAAATAATAGCGTTAGGAAATAATACGCATAAAGAAGAAGGGTGTTAGGTAATTTATTTCTTATCTCACCATACAATACCATTACAGGCTTACGCCCAATGCGATAATGTAATTTATTTTTCATCTAAATTAGTTATTAGGTCTTAATCTAAATTGTACTAATTTAGAAATACCTATGAAAAAATTACAAAAATAAAGAATTTAACATCTATTAAATAACAAAATATTAAAAAACAATAGCATTAAACATGAAATTGGTTGTCTTTTATGAGGATGAGCATGTAATTTTAGTTAGGGTGTAGTGTAACCCGTGCCATTACGAAAGAACAAAACTGGAAGCTTATTAAGAATCCTTAACTATAGTTATTGCTTAAGACTTCTGCGATTTTATCAGAATTCTGAGGTATATAAAACATCCATTTCACGGACTATCCTATCAGTTGTTACGGATAGTCAGAAGTCAGAAAGACTGAGACCCAATTTTAACCAAGGGGTACCAGGTTGCCCGTGGCAGTCGTTCCATGTAAAACTGTGGTGCTCAGCTACATCCAGCTAAATCGGAAGTCGCCTCCAACATACCTGGGCTTTATTGAACATTCTAAGATCCACGTATAGATTGAGCGCCCTCTCGTCTCGACCCACGCTTCGAAACGAACGCGCGGCGTCGGCGTATCGTCCGCGGTAGGCTAAAACTTCTCCTAGCACGACTGCCCGTTTTTCACCAGCTTCAAACCTTTCCTGAAATCAACATGAATGATCTAATCAGAAACATAGACTTTTTGGTAATCATATTTTGAGGATTAATATTATTTATTCAATTGGTATCACATTTTTTTCCATAGTTTGTAAGGAATATTTAAGGGTATGGAAGATCGAAAAGGCCATCTCCATATCCATATCCTCCAACATGTATAGATATGTCTTTATTCTGGTGGGAAATGACCCCTCCCACTGTGGGCGCAGTGTGAGGGAGTGTCAGACTCTCACTGACTAAAACACACCATGTTCCTTCTGCAGCCGTTCGTGTACCAGGGCCGCGTTATCTCGCGCGAACAATCTGGCTGCTCCGGGTGTGGAAATGTCTAAACAAGTATTTTTCAATACAATGTTTTATAAATAAAGATTCGTGTCTTTAATTACCTGCAAATGATCAATAAGATTGAGGAACACGATGTTCTCGCTCCGCTGGAAGGCCTTGCGCGCGATTTCGAACGACAGTTCTTCTAAAGCAGCCACGCCGAGCCTCTCCCAGTCCAATGACGTCACACCCAGACATGCTACTGAGTACGCCTCGCTGGAACCATAGCCACATGATTATACTATAATGTACTAGTTATTGTACTAGACTAAATAGTTTTAGTTTTCAACTAAGATGCCGTTTTGATATTACGAAGTGACAAAAAAAAAACAAAAGTTGATCTGCCTAACCTTTTCCCCATTTATCATGCCTTCCGAAACACGGAAAAAATGAAATGAAATGAATTTTTTGATGTCCCGAAATTCCCAGGAGAAAAGAAAAAATGGGATTTTAAGTTTCACAGGGCGAACGCTGGCAGAAGCTATTCGTAGTTTTCATTATACATAAAATTGTTCTTGTGGAAAATATGCGACTGAGAGTCAATGAAGAATGCATTCTATCAAACCACAGCGTTTATTGTTAATAAATAATATAAAACACATCCTCTCCTGAGTATGTCTGTTTGAGATAAACTCAAAAACTTACTGAACTGATAGTCACCAATAGGGAGAGGGATTCATGAGGAAGGTTTAATTTGTTTAAATTGTGAACAATATACACAATTGCAAAGCTGCGGGTCTCTAGTATTGAATAATAGGTGATGTCGGTCAAAAACGAATTACCTGACATTGTGGTCAATAAGTGACCACTTTGAAAGTTTATATTAAAGTTAAATCTGGTGCACTTTGATAACCAACTTTAAGAATAAGTACCTTCTCCATTGGAGAACCTTGGAGAAACAGGTCTAATATCTGCTTAAGTATAAAGGGAACTTTTGATGAATCAAAATTAGGAAATGTGTTAATCATCCAAAGGGTCATCATTCGGACAAACAAATGAAACAAAAACATACCAAAAATCCAATTTATTTAATAATATCACTCAAATGTCATTTTTCACATAATTTATTGAATGCATCCAAAACACAATTCGTCGCAAGCACATAATAGTTAAAGCATTAATTTAATATCACAAATATACTAATCATTGATTGCAAGCAGTATTTTTCCGATTTTACATTTTACCGATTTTTCATACCTTTGTATGAAAAATCGGTAAAATGTTTTATCAATCAATGTGTACAAATTCAATTAGAATACGTAGTTAAATTCTAGGGTAACTGTTACAAATTATAATATATTTTTTGGTCTATTATTATGTGCATTTGAGGTTTTTTATAGTCAAAAACATACATACAACGATAGTGGACAAGCCAGAACGTTTCCCGAAACCTTATCAAATAACTACCACTATATTTCAGTTCCAAAACATGATTTTAAATCTATTTCATATAACATTTATAAAATATTATATTTTATGGGAATTTTAAAGTTATTTCCGAAGGTTGCTGAACATTTTAAAATATTTTATATTTTAATAGGAATTTTAAGCTTTTGTTGCCACCTCGGTATCGTCCAACTATAGTTTTCCAAATCTGACAACAAATTTAAACCGAATGAGGATTCTTGCTAAACACTTGTTTATTACAATTTGATGTGGAACAGTACATTGTCATTTTTATTCACAGATAACTAAAGTAAGGTAAGGCACATTTTTTTAACCAAAAGAACTATTCACAAAAGTTACTTAATTATCCGTAAAAAATATGTAAAGATTTTTTTAGTCCCAAATAGCTAATTTAAAATAGACTATTTATATTATTGATTAAAAAACTATTTTACAAGCTGTACGAAAAATTCAGCAAAAGCAATTGCATTATTAGCTAAGTATAATTTTATATTCTGTAAGTCTATATAAGAATAATCAGGCGGAGTGTTTATCGACAGGTATCAATAATTACACAGATCAATAAATCTACAGGTAAGATGATTTAATTACGGTATAAATATTAATCAATGCTCATACCTTCTCAATACGAAAACAGGCCTGAGCCCAGTAGTGGGATATTTAAATGGCTGTTATTATATATAACTATTTTTCATTAAGTATAATAAATATTGTAGGTTGTCGTTTCTATAATTTTGTTTTTCCAATTCTTTTTTTATATGAATATATACTTATAAATATTGTTCACAAAAGATCAGAATTAAACGATAAATGCGCAAACACACAAATATTAAATAATTACTAATGGGATTGGGAGCAATAGGTAAAAAATCTTTTAAAACATTTTAAAGAGCATAAAAAAAGTGTATTATTTGTCACGATTTGGGGTCTCATATATTCAAAACAGGACAGCCGGCAAAAATTGTCACTAAAAGGTCCATTTCCGAAAAAACACACCGATACTTTTGTCAAAACTTTAAGATCCCAGTCTTGGCCGACTGTACATGAAAGCAGTAGCAGTCACACGGGAGAAGGAAGATGAAGCACAACCAAATAACCGGGTATATTTATTTAACCGGAGTATTATATAGAGATATGTTTATAGGATGTTTGGTTAATTTACGGGATTATTTCACGGTAGGATTAAAAAATCTATTGAGTATCGGCAGACTCTAGAAAGTTATAGGTTAACATATATCTCATAATTTCAAATAAACGGGGTTATAATTCCAAATGGATAGGATATAGGGTTACTATGACAGAAATAAGTGAAAAAAAATGCAAAAAAAGTAAACTAAAAACACTCATAGGAACAAAAAGCTGCTGGCAAGAATAGAAAAAAAACAAACATCGAAATGCAGCGGATAAGCACGGGGATCATGAGCAGCACAATAAAAAAACGTTTTTAAATGAAGAAAAAACTAATAAAGCTAAAAAAACTTAGGCAATATGTTTGAGTGTCCAGATGATTAAAGTAGCAATTTTAAACCTAAACTAATTCAATAAGACATAGAGTAGATTATATTTATTAAACACACATTTAAGATATTCAATTCTATGATTATGATTACGATTTTATGAAACTATTTCTAAGTTAATACCCGGTTCTATTGAATAAGGGAAGAAATATAAACAACTTAAAGCTCAAAACAAACACACGCACATACACTATGAAATACTCAAAGTAAATAAACTAATATGAGGTAAATTATATGATCTTACTGATTATGAGGTAAAATGAGCACTTGGACGTTGAACGGAAAAAAGGGAAAGAAAAAAAAAGGGTACATCGCACTAACTTGAGAAGTGAACACATCTATAACTTTAAAGTTATATAAGATAATTAATTAGCTTAGGTACTGTTACATGTTTATTAATTGAAGTAAAAAGTAAATACCTAACAGCACCAGATTCGTTACTGAATATCGACTTATTATTACTGATATTTAAACTATTAGCAAAGGGTATTGGCATAAAAGTGGTACAGCGAAAACAAAAAAATATATATATAGAGAAGAAGCAGCCTGGATTGTGTTTTTAAGTAGTTGCACAGCAAAAACAAAAAATAAATAAAAAAATAAGCTGCCTGAATTACGTTTTAAGTAGGGGCAAAAAAGTGGCATAGTAAAAACAAAAGATATTAAAGGACGGAAGCTGCCTGAATTATACTTTTAGTAGTAGCAAAAAAGTGGCTTATGGAAAACAAAAAAAAAATATTAAAGAAAGAAACTGCCTGAATCATGTTTTAAAGTAGTAGCAAAATAGTGGCATGATAAAAACAAAAAAATATATATATAAAAAATAATAATTAGCTGCCTGAATTATTTTTAAAGTAATGGCAAAATAGTGGCACGGTAAAAAGGCGAAAAAATACAAAAAAAGAAGCTGTTTGAATCATGTTTTTGGTAGTGGCTAAAAATGGCATAGTAAAAAGGCAAAAAAAGCAGCTGCCTGAATCATGTTTGATGTATCACACAAGATTTTATCGAATGGAGTACTTACTAAGAAGCAAATCAAAGCTAAAAATAAAGTAAAATAAGTTAGGGATATCCCGTTAAGGAGAATTAGTTTAACTTGGCTATGTTTAATAAGGAGAGCGGGGGGAGGGAATATAAATATCCAGATTGTATTCAAAAAACGATGAGTTTTAGAAAAAAACAAAAATTATCGATTGGGTTTTTATAGCAATGTGACTGTCTAAACTTCTAAAGTAAGATCTACAAAAAAATACAATCCACACGTATACACGCAAGAAAACAAAAACAGAGCGATAAAAATGTATAAAAAAATAAAAGTACTCGTGTATGTATAAAAAGAAAAGTATCTTTATCTATTTACTCTGTGTTTATTAAGTTAGGCTGCGGCTATGTGAACACATTTAACTATTCCACTAGACATCTGGTGCGGAAATATACGGAACCTCTCTTGAAACTAGAAAAAATAAGAAATATATATAAGGTGCTATAAAAACATATGCTACAACCGTAATGAGAGATGGAATTGAGTATATGGTAACATAAGTAAAGCTAATTTATTGAGAATATGTAATTTTTTTTTTGTATTACAAAGAGTTTGAATTGATTTATTTGTATGAATCACTTGCCATATCGTACATAATTTTATTTCTCAAAACAACGTTCATTCTTACGAAAATATAGAGCAACAAACCGCGCATTGTCCATGAACTTTATTGTCTCCAATAATTGATATAATTATTCCTATAGATGTAAAAATGTCTTCACTATTGTAATAACCATATTCACAACACTATCTCCCACAGAAGCCGTGGCATATATTTTTATAGCACCTTATATATGAAACGCTACAATTAATATCTATACTAATCACTTCTGTCTTTCATTGGGGAGCACGTTGATTATTTTCATACTGATACAGTATGAAAACGTAACTCCCATAAGCAAGCAAAGTAAAATACATATAAGAAGCACCACAACACTTATGTATTTAAATCCTATCAATTGGCCCTGATCATTGCACAGAACACTCGATTACAAAATAAGGCACAAAAAATTGCAAATAAGCTATAAAAAATGAAAATATATAGGTTGAATTTTAATAGTTGTGTAGAACGATATTGGTATTTTTTTTAGGTATATTACTCTTCTTTAAACCTAACAAAAAAAATTCGTGAAATTAAAACGTATTAGGTATATCTAAATGTTAATTTAAATTTGGTAAGTAAATTCATTTAGTCTTACTAACTTGGTGCAGTAATATATATATTACTGCTATCAAATTATTTTATGAGTGTATAATTCTGTAGATATATGAAAATAACAAACAGTGACGGAAATAGAAATATTAAAAAGAAAAATGCAAAAAAGAAAACGCGATGATTATAAAAAACCCACCGAAGAACAAACACAAAACTAAAATTGGAAAATATAAGGAAACACTACATAATATTCTTTTCGAAGATGACGTTAAAGCTAGATAGTAATAAAAAAATACACACACACGCGCACACAGTATGAAATAAGGACATTCATATTTAATAAAAGTGGATTATTGAAGATAAATATATGATTTTCAATATAGAACTAAAGAAAGAAATTGTGCCAATCAAGTTTCAAGAATAAGCACATTCACAGTATAATGGTTCGGATATATTATATGTTTGTTTGTTGATTAGAAAGCTCCTGATATGGTACCAAACTATTATAAACTATATATAACGTTTTTTTAAAAAGGTATGATATAAAAGTAATCAACATGTGTATAAAAAGTGAACATTTCCGGTTCCTAGAAGCTTGATCTGGTCAAACGATATTTTGAAATTTTTGCGAGGGTTTAAAATTTTGCTTACTATGTTGTATTTTAAAATTCCACCATAACAACGAAATAACCGCAATTTTTTACTTGCAAACATTAATAAAATTAAAAATGGGACTATATTGACATATTTAGATGCCAAAAAATACCAAACTACTTTCGAAATTCATGTAATGAAAAAGAATTATGTTTTATAGACCGGGATTTTAAATAGAATAAAAAGGTATAGTAAAGATAAACAAAAAAGAGTAGGTTTTTCAGTAACCGGGCGTAAAAGACCTAGGGATGAATATAAAACATGGGAATAATTATAAAACACACTAAAAAAACACTCGAAGCATAATTTTCATTCAAACTTTGTTACGATGAGAAAAACGCAAAGCTTCGAACATTCGCAAAGCTGGCAATGTACGCAAAGCTTGTAAAATATTAAAAAAAATGTATTATGACTAAATTAAAGATCTGAGAGCATCTGTGAGTATAAAAAAACGGGACTGGATTATGTGGCATAAAGCGAATACCCAATTTTATGGCCACATCAGGAATTTTACTTCATAACCTAATTTGTCCAGCAATATTTCACTGATTATCATTACAAATCCGCATAATATATTCCTTAAAAAAATACGAATAATTTGGATGTGCATAATTCATTTTTTAGAGTAAATAATAAATATGTCTATAGTAAAAACAAATGAGGGAATCGTTTACAACCTCGGCAAACCTATCGTGCAATTTGGTTTCTTCGCAAACACAACAACTAATTAATTTGAATATAGAATAGCAGTTTTAAGGTTTCATATCAAATTATATTTTTTTATAAAATTAAATTTCGTTAGCTTCAAACGCACCAGTACTAATGAAACCATCTGATCGACTATAGGTTTTAAAGATGAGTTATATTAGCTGTAGTGCTTAACAAAAAAATGTTCATTATAATTTCGAACTAAATGTTATGCACAATCAAGTTATACCTGGTCTATTATGCGGATTAGTAATGTGACAGTTAACGGCATGCCATATAAGGGAGCCCCGTTACAAACTAAGATTCTTGTGCATCATTTTCACTGGTAATCTACCGCCATCTTGCCATTGCCGCGCAGTAGACCATAGTTCCGAATTTGTGTTGAAACTTTTTAATCTTCATGAAGCCGGTTTTGAAAGAGCTCCAAATTCAAAGGAGGAATTGGTTGCCAATTAGTAACATCTGAAACAAAATAAAGAAGCATATCATTCGAAATTCGAAATATTTGCACATTTTTACAATATGTAGGTATTAGCATAGGTTTTGCCAAGTTTTGTAAGAAGATTTGATAATGTTCAAGAACTGAGCAGGTAGTCTTTCTCGAACGTCGAGGTCAGTCCACCAAAAGTGTGTAGACCTCTACCTTATGATAACATCAAATAAATATAAACGTGGATAGATAGATATAGACATTAGTTACTTCAACAAAATAAAAGCACCAATACTAAAAATATAAATAGAACTTATAAACTTACCTTTGACAAAAGATATCTTGGGAAAATATTGCACAAAAAGCATTGTGTCCATGTATTACCACGCCCCCATCAGTGGGACCTGCAGGACAAACAACGGGATCCTAGGCCGACGCATAAGTCCCGTTCTGATGTCCTTCAAGAATTTTGCCACCCTACAAGTAAAATTATAGCTTTATACACAAGAATATTGCTGGAATAAATCTTGCTTAAAAGTTCACATTTTCACGGAATTAGATTTTGAACTAAAGCGTACTTCATAGGTCTTATGAAATCTCTCATAAAGTAACTAATTTCAAGTACAAAAATTTACGTTAAAATTAAAGTATTCAACACCATTATTTTTTTAGAAAATAAATAGTAGGTACAAAATAAGAAAATAAACAAATGAGTTATTTTAACAGATGTAAAATCACAAAGAAAATGTTACATACCTGTATAAAGTAGTATTAGAGCGCTCGTCAATGACGTCACCAGCCATCACCACACGTTTTTTTTAGTTACAAAATCAAACACTGGTCACACCAAACAATTTTATTAATCGAGAAAATCATTTCTTTGTACACTGTGAAGCACTACCGAGCCAGACGGAATACGAAACTGAAATGATAAATTGCAAACCCTGACGCCCTTTTTATACCCGTGACGAGAAAGGAAAGGGGTGAGCTCTTAGCAACGGTATATCACACGGTAACATGAATTCCAATAAGAATAATATTGCAAAACAGTCTGCAGCTGTAACGGTCCTGAGGTTCAATGATATACCAACGAATCAACCTAGTACAATTTGTAAACATCGAACTTATTGTGATGCGAATACCGTAATTTGCATATGAAATGAAAATTTGAGATTCGCGAGATATGAAAGGCCTCTCAAAAGTTCGCAGAGGGTCAGTTCCTTTTTATACGGAGAATTAGCACAGTATAAGTCTCTGGATAATAACAGAGTGTACAAAGGACTGGATAATGGACATATTATATACTGGACTGGTTAATATCCTGACCACTTTGAATGGACCAAGTTTTACATTGAAAGTACAGCTTATGGCCCCATTTTTGGTATTATTACGAGACTAATTTAGAAGCAGTATATTGTGGTAGCCGTAGAGTATTGTGTTGAAATAATTGATGCTAACTCTCAGTAGCAATAGAAAAATGTATCTTAGTATTAGCTTAATTTGAGAGTTACAATAACTTTCCCTGTACATAAGGCGTGACTCCACGATGGACGGGAGTGTTTCGCTAAAGCAAACAGTAATAAACTGCGTGCGAACAATTCCAAAATATCAGAGAAACTGCAAACTTTGTATGCGAACAGTATTGGAACTTCGCCAATACATAAGCTGTAGCTCATTACCTTAATACCTTTAATTATTAAATACAGTTGTAAATACTTACTTGAACATCTTATGGTGTATGTATTGATGCACGGCATGCGATAGGGGCACGTTGATAGTTTGCATAGAATTCGATTGCAGGCAAAACACGCGACCGCCCTGAAAACCATTACAATTGCCTTTGTTGGTAACCTTTATCTATGCACCTATTAAATTATAGAAAAGAAACACTTACTTACTTAAGATAATTGCTCTCATATCTATATTCTATATTAAGAGTTTGTTCGTTTGCTTGAACGAAACGAATAGAAAGCTAGCGGTTTTCCCGCGGTTTCACTCGCATCCCGAATGCGAATTACAGCCCGTACCCGGATAAAATATAGCCTATGTCACTCGTGGATGTAGCTTTCGAATGGTGAAAGAATTTTAAAATCGGTCCAGTAGTTTTTGAGCCTATTCATTACAATCAAACAAACAAACAAAGTTTTCCTCTTCATAATATTAGTATAGATAGATATGAGAGCAACTGACCGAACCACTGATCTGAAAACCGAACCACTGATTTGAAAAAGTCTTTCAGTGTTAGATAGCCCATTTATCGAGGACGGCAAATTTTTATCCGGGTTCCCGTAGGACACGTGTGAAACCGCTGACGGAAGCTAGTGAAATCACAATAGTGGAACCTTCATCATAGAACACTGCAAAGCCCTAATTGGTTTCTATAAACTTTGAACTTGTTGTTTCTTGCAGTGCAAACAGAGAATGACAGCATGACGACTGACGGAAAAAACTACCAAGTAAATTGTGTAAGAGATGCTGTGTAATGAAAAAGTAGCATTAAAATAGGTATGGTAATAAACTGTTTTTGACTGAAAAATGCTGGCGTTTCGTGGTGTTGTGCAGTAAGACTTTATCAGTATACCTGTGTCATCCACAGCCAGCTATCCGATGGGTTCGCACCGAGCCCGTAGCGTACCTACATACTGATAAATTATTACCACAGTAACCGCCATAAAGTCTTATCGTAATTTTTTTTATCCACATAGTCTATCTCTATGATAACTTTTAGGGTTCCGTACCCAGAAGGTAAAACGGGATCCTATCATTTAAACTTCGCTGTCCGTTTAGTACCAAGCTGTATCTCAACAGTGAAAGCTACATAGTTACAATTTTCACAGATGATGTATTATTGTTGCTGCTATAACATAAAGTACTAAAAACTGGAATATATTACATATTATAGGGGGCTGCCATAAAACAAATAGATAATTTTTTTATAGGTAATGGTACGGAATCGTTCGTGCGCCATCCGAGACGCACTTGAACGGATTTTTAAAGCCAGGCACAGATGAAGCCTATGAATTTTGTATAAGCATTTTATAAAATGTTTCTTTACTACAAAATGGATCCCTTACATTAATTTGTGCTATCGGCAAGAGCTACGGTGACCAATTCACAAAGTAATTTTAAGGAGACGTGGTGAATTAAAAGCAGCCATTGGCATATCGAATAAAAGTGTTCAATAATTTGTTAGCATACTCAATAAAATGATAGAAAACTCTACTCTTATGAAAAAACTACACCATACTAAACCGTATAATTTTTATGAAAAATATCTACAAGAATAAGTAATGAAAAGCTACAAAACTGGGTTATTTAAAAATTTTGTTTACTTCGTACCTGGAAGCCTACAACGGAGCCAGCTAAGGGTTGAGTTGCGGGTGGAAAGTGGCACGCTTTGATGGACAGCAAGCCACCTCCAGACATACTTAGCAGCTCATCACACCAGGAGTTCCACGAAACTGATGATATGTTCTCCTCCTGGAAGACAATTCATAATTTTATGGAATACAGTTATTCTAAGAAAAGAAGGAAAAAGTCATTCACACAAAAAGACGTACCAGCTAAAAGTAAAGAGAAAATAATAACTACAAACAATTATGTTTCTTTTTTGTAAAATATGGTGTCCCCTGATGGTATAATAAAGGGACATATAACGTCTAAATCTCGGATGAAGTTTTTGATGGATTACTCTTTTATTTGTGCTACTACTTCTACTAGCTTCTGCTAGCGGTTTCACCCGCTTACTACCCGCAACTAGACCAATTATACTTACCGTAAACAGCAGTTCACCAGTAGATAGATTATAAACTCGGCATACAGAGGACTCGTCGACCACGGCGAGGTAAGCTCGAGACGCGCTCACGTCTAAGCAACGGACTGACGCCGGCGTGTGAAGCACCATCTTAGCGCTGCCGTGGTGAGGCTCTACTTGCCAGATCTGATTGAAGAATACACAGAGAATATAAATATGATCATCTGTCTAGCCTTTTCCCAAATACGTTGGATACAGCTGAGAACCAGTGTTTTATATGGAGCAACTGACTATCTGACCTCCACAACCCAGTTACTCGGGCGATAGATACCCCTTGGTAAGACTGGTTGCCGGAGTTACTGGCTTCTGACTACCCGTAACGACTGCCAAAGATGTTCAATAAACACCAATTTACCACAGGGTCGCAGAACCGACCAATTTATCGTGCATTCCGAAACACGAACATATCACGCAGACTGATCGATCGATTCGCGTGGCCTTGACTTAGCCACGAGTTCTTCCGAGAATATAAATAAGTGATAATATTAGGTCCTTTTCCAAGACAATATTGCATACATTCAATGCACTCAAGTTTGAAACCTTTTCTCAAATATATTAGGGATGCATTTCAGTTTCACGGATGCCAGTAAATACCGTTGTTTTAAAAGATACAACTGCGTGAATAAATTTGGTAGGTAATGTCGTACTGGTACATAGAGATATGANCATAATATTAGTATAGATAGATATGAGAGCAACTGACCGAACCACTGATCTGAAAACCGAACCACTGATTTGAAAAAGTCTTTCAGTGTTAGATAGCCCATTTATCGAGGACGGCAAATTTTTATCCGGGTTCCCGTAGGACACGTGTGAAACCGCTGACGGAAGCTAGTGAAATCACAATAGTGGAACCTTCATCATAGAACACTGCAAAGCCCTAATTGGTTTCTATAAACTTTGAACTTGTTGTTTCTTGCAGTGCAAACAGAGAATGACAGCATGACGACTGACGGAAAAAACTACCAAGTAAATTGTGTAAGAGATGCTGTGTAATGAAAAAGTAGCATTAAAATAGGTATGGTAATAAACTGTTTTTGACTGAAAAATGCTGGCGTTTCGTGGTGTTGTGCAGTAAGACTTTATCAGTATACCTGTGTCATCCACAGCCAGCTATCCGATGGGTTCGCACCGAGCCCGTAGCGTACCTACATACTGATAAATTATTACCACAGTAACCGCCATAAAGTCTTATCGTAATTTTTTTTATCCACATAGTCTATCTCTATGATAACTTTTAGGGTTCCGTACCCAGAAGGTAAAACGGGATCCTATCATTTAAACTTCGCTGTCCGTTTAGTACCAAGCTGTATCTCAACAGTGAAAGCTACATAGTTACAATTTTCACAGATGATGTATTATTGTTGCTGCTATAACATAAAGTACTAAAAACTGGAATATATTACATATTATAGGGGGCTGCCATAAAACAAATAGATAATTTTTTTATAGGTAATGGTACGGAATCGTTCGTGCGCCATCCGAGACGCACTTGAACGGATTTTTAAAGCCAGGCACAGATGAAGCCTATGAATTTTGTATAAGCATTTTATAAAATGTTTCTTTACTACAAAATGGATCCCTTACATTAATTTGTGCTATCGGCAAGAGCTACGGTGACCAATTCACAAAGTAATTTTAAGGAGACGTGGTGAATTAAAAGCAGCCATTGGCATATCGAATAAAAGTGTTCAATAATTTGTTAGCATACTCAATAAAATGATAGAAAACTCTACTCTTATGAAAAAACTACACCATACTAAACCGTATAATTTTTATGAAAAATATCTACAAGAATAAGTAATGAAAAGCTACAAAACTGGGTTATTTAAAAATTTTGTTTACTTCGTACCTGGAAGCCTACAACGGAGCCAGCTAAGGGTTGAGTTGCGGGTGGAAAGTGGCACGCTTTGATGGACAGCAAGCCACCTCCAGACATACTTAGCAGCTCATCACACCAGGAGTTCCACGAAACTGATGATATGTTCTCCTCCTGGAAGACAATTCATAATTTTATGGAATACAGTTATTCTAAGAAAAGAAGGAAAAAGTCATTCACACAAAAAGACGTACCAGCTAAAAGTAAAGAGAAAATAATAACTACAAACAATTATGTTTCTTTTTTGTAAAATATGGTGTCCCCTGATGGTATAATAAAGGGACATATAACGTCTAAATCTCGGATGAAGTTTTTGATGGATTACTCTTTTATTTGTGCTACTACTTCTACTAGCTTCTGCTAGCGGTTTCACCCGCTTACTACCCGCAACTAGACCAATTATACTTACCGTAAACAGCAGTTCACCAGTAGATAGATTATAAACTCGGCATACAGAGGACTCGTCGACCACGGCGAGGTAAGCTCGAGACGCGCTCACGTCTAAGCAACGGACTGACGCCGGCGTGTGAAGCACCATCTTAGCGCTGCCGTGGTGAGGCTCTACTTGCCAGATCTGATTGAAGAATACACAGAGAATATAAATATGATCATCTGTCTAGCCTTTTCCCAAATACGTTGGATACAGCTGAGAACCAGTGTTTTATATGGAGCAACTGACTATCTGACCTCCACAACCCAGTTACTCGGGCGATAGATACCCCTTGGTAAGACTGGTTGCCGGAGTTACTGGCTTCTGACTACCCGTAACGACTGCCAAAGATGTTCAATAAACACCAATTTACCACAGGGTCGCAGAACCGACCAATTTATCGTGCATTCCGAAACACGAACATATCACGCAGACTGATCGATCGATTCGCGTGGCCTTGACTTAGCCACGAGTTCTTCCGAGAATATAAATAAGTGATAATATTAGGTCCTTTTCCAAGACAATATTGCATACATTCAATGCACTCAAGTTTGAAACCTTTTCTCAAATATATTAGGGATGCATTTCAGTTTCACGGATGCCAGTAAATACCGTTGTTTTAAAAGATACAACTGCGTGAATAAATTTGGTAGGTAATGTCGTACTGGTACATAGAGATATGAACGACCTAGGTAAAATGTGTGTAAAAATAATCGCAAAGATTTTTGTGATTGTAATTTTTCTCCAATTGATTAATTACAGGCGTCGCTATTAGACTGCCCTTTTAAATACACAATATGTATCTATTTCAAACCACATTTTACCGACGGTAGTTCTAGTTAACGAGTTTCTAACATGAAACCATTAAAAAGGCATTCAAACAGGAATCTTAATAGAAAACAGACCATCAAGTAAGTCTAATAATACTTTCCATCAAACTCATACGTGTATCTCATTTCAGTGCATATTTCTCACGGGGAACGGACAAAAGGTACATATCGCCATGCAATCTTTTTCTGTTCAATCACCCATACGTTTATAATGTATGGCGCCGGCTGCATGTACCACCCGTTGCTTTTCAAGGTCATCACATAATGCCACTCCCCTTCCTGATTTAATTCCAATATACGGATTAATATTCTTATTAATCCCGCCTTGTTCCCTGCGTACGGTTGTATCGTGTTGCAAAAGCCAGGTGGTCAAAAATGCGAATTCAAATACAATAGGTAACGCGGTATTTATTTTTGCGAGGCTTGTTCAGTACCAGTCAGAGGGGCGGCATATTAGAGAGCTGATCATGAGGTAAGTAATACATCATTTAAATTATTATTTTTCCTCCTTATTCTTAATTTTGTGTTTATAAAACGTTATGTTCTTATATTTTGCCTTGTCTTGTGTAATTTTTTATTGCCATTTTTTATGCCAATTAAATTTAACAGCTTTGCGTAACTCAGACGTTGTGTAATATCGATGACTATCATTTGTGCGTCTTTGTCTATAACCAACGATAGTCTGAGGGTTCCTTTCCGATACAGGCAACTGTAGCCAGCTGATGAAAGACGTCTGCCCAAACATTGCCTTGCTGTAACTAACGACGGATTAGTTACAATATTAATTAGTTACGTTAGGCAATGGCGCGAGCTGCCGCGACTATCACCTGTGTCGGAAGGGAAGCTTTAAACCGATAAGAAAGGGTATCGCGTTACCCAATTATCTAGGTTATGGAGCCTAACAATTGCCCTGTATAAAAGACCGACAATCGGATGCATTAGAATAGACAGGATATATTTGAGATCAATATGTACCCGTATTGAGAAGAGGCTAACATTGTAGTTTTTGCCGCATGTTTTTTTAGGTCGGTTTTACTAAATTCTTTGAAGTTTTATCTCACCTGTCCATTCATAAGTCCCAACAGCAGAACTTCTTCGAAATAAAGCGTTGTCACTTTGACGTATCGTATCGGTGCTGGCACTGTCCATGATTTTGGAATTGATCGTCCAATTATTGACAATTTCGTGTCCTGAAAAAGTAATGGAAATACTATGAATATTTTCACTAAAGTCTGTCTAGGGTTTTGTTATAATTTTGAATACGAGAAGGCGCTTACTTTTCGTTGTTTTAAGCCTATTTAATATTCAGCTATTCATGAATATCCCTGACCACTAAAGTGGGCAATGCCACTCAGTCACTGGTTTGAAGAATCAAATATTTGTCTATGAGCTTTCGCAAATGAACTTGGCCTTGTGCGCTACTACGACGCCGGCGTCATGCACTATTTCATATGCGTTGCCCTTGCCCATAATCCATAATCCACATTTTATATCGTTACCAGATAGTTTTATAATAAATCTTAGTGGACTACTGGGTTCCCCAACCTCTCAAGTATGAGTGTGTGAGGTTCCAAACCAGGCAACTTTTCTTAATTTTTTATGGGCTTTTTAAGTATATCTTGGACACCAATAACTACTAAATGTGAAAGAAAACATCTTGCGGAACCAGGACTATATAGTCTGAAAATACAATCCTTCTCTGTGTGGGAGGAGGCCTGTGCAGGGGGATGAAAAAAGGGCTCATGATGATGAACAATTTAATACCTGACACAAAAGTAAAGCGTCACTAGTAGCTACTAGTAACGAGCACTCGGTCTTCTGCGGCAGCTTCTCCCTCACCCTGTATAGCATTCCTTCAACATCACCCTGTTCGTACACTACCACGCGTTCCGGTAGTTGCACCTGGAATACAACAAACCCCCTTTTTAAAGTAGATGCGCAAAAACCATTTTATGTATAAACGGATGACGTTCCTTTCCTTCCTTGTTCCTCGATAAATGGACCATCTAACACTGAAAGATTTTTTTCAAATCGGAGCAATATTTTCTGAGATAACCGTGCTCAAACAAACAAAAAAGAACTTCAGCTTTGTATTATTATAGTTTAACAAAACACACTAAATTAGTTTGGAAATCGACACTGTGTAGATTTTCAAAGACACAGGTCACTTTCATCGGAGTATGAAATGAAATCGGTGTGAAAACTATGAAAAATCTAGTAGCATTTCTATTTCATACATACCGCAAGCCGATGCTTATAAATGGCGATCTTCTGCACCCTATCATGGCATTTGATGCGCACTTTGTTCCCGGTGGTGAGATGCTGAATAATGACGTCAGTCATATTCTCTCTGTACGCGTAACGCTCGCGGTACAAGCCGTGGACTGTGCTGAACACTATTTGGTAGCACCATAGCGTCCCATCTTGGCAAGCAACCGCCTAAAATAATTCGTAATTATTTAAATTTGTTCAGTTAAAATTGTTTCTCTAGTGACAGAAGGAAAAGTGGATGCCATGTACATAGAGCAGTTTCTTGTATGAGTATCAGTCGTAATGTATTTCAGTAGCATCAAAATAAAGCAAACATTCGCAAAATTAGGGAGGCAATAACGAAATGCAAAAGTTATCGCAAAATTCGAGAAGCAATCGCAAAATCATGTAGGCAATCGAATATTGGGCAATCGCATAATCCGGTATCAAACACAAAATTCGGTAGGCAGACGACAGCACATCAAGTTACCACAATCTGTCAAATTTCTGCATTGGATTTTCAACCTTATCACAATAGAGGTAGGTTGATGTTTGACTGGTTAAATTTGACAGATTTGTATACGTTGACCTGCTGTTGTCTGTACAATACAAAAATTCACAAGACGATCGCAAGGCAACTTGGTGGATGGCTCCAAATAAAAATATTCCTGAATTATGATTTAATATAAATGTCAAAGAAAACTTACCAGATTATTAAAGGAAGGTGACGGGGCGATAGACCAAACCCATTCTTGCGGGGTGCTCAATATAGGCACGCCTTCTGACGTCAGCACCGCCCAACCACCGACTCCACCGACTAACACGAGAGCTCCAAGCATCGTCACGGACAATGCTGATATACCTGGAATAATTGGAATAGTATATCAGTATGGCTTTTCTTGCCGGTTCTTCTGCGTGAGAGCAACTCTTTGGAACCAGCTTGCAACTAGCTTGAGTTTTCAAAAGCAAGCTTTGGGTAAAAACCTATGTCGTCTATCTGCCAAATTCAATAATCTATCTATCTCTGGAGACTCGACTACTAGAGATAGAATTTTGACATTAGCCCCGTACAAGTAGTGTCATATTCCTATCTCTAGTAAGCAAATCTACAGAAAGATAGAATGTTCGTCGAACTTCTTAACGAAGAACTCAGTTTCGGATAAAAGATAACCTGTCTCTGCCTTAAGGTTCATACCAATCTCGCTCCCTAATTTCATCACCAGCTAAGCATCTTTTTAAAAGTCTATAAGATAGAGTCATTGGGGATTCAGGCAGTCCAATACCTAACGCTAAAAACTTAACATGAATAAAAGCCGTGAAAAACTATGAGTGGACGAGATACCTTATTATTTGGCTAGTTTAAGTAATATTATAAGTAAGGACACTTTTATCGTACGGAAAATAGTTCCCCAGAAACAGGCGTAAAACATGCGCTTGCCAAGCAGACCCAGAAATTATAAAAAAATCATAAGTATTTTACCTATATTTCTGTCCTTCAGAATTTGTTGACCTTGAGTGTTATAGAATGACAGGGTGTCATTCCAGTCAGTGACTACTAGAATAGACTTGGAGAAGGTAACCGCCCACACTGCCGCTTCACGAGTCACGCGGTATACTTCATCACCCACCTAGAAATTATGTATTTTTATATTTACGTCATCAAGCTGACTTTGAATGGTTCATAGATCAGATATTATAATTTTCCAGAAAAAACAGTTTACGAAGATCTTGGGTACCTAGATCTGTGTATTAAGTCTCCCACAGACATTATTAAATATGTGATAGATTTACTTGCCCCTCTATATTTTGACTAGATTTCAATTTTAATTTAATATACAGACCAGCACATCAAGCTAGTCGAATCTGTAATATTTTACCTATCATCATTGAACCTTATAATTCAGAGATAATGTTGAAAATTCATTAAACAAACTAGACAGATAACAATAGTTAGATGTTCTGGTTTTAAACATAAAATATAGACTTACTTTATCTCTAATGGAAACTGCGCCAACAGCCAGTCCTACAGCCAAGAACTGACCATTAGTAGACCAGGCACAGCTAGTAATCCGACCCGGTACTCGGAACTTCTGTACTGCTTTCACATCCATTGACCAGAATGCAAAATCGGTGAGAGCACATGACGCCAAGTGGAATGTCACCGGATTGTAAGCAAGGCACTGAATTGGTTCACTGTGGCTGTAGAAAAACCAATCAAAAAGTGGGCATGACTATGGACTGCTTATGTTATTGGAACAATGTAGCCAAATAAAATGTAACCTGTAAATCTCCAATAAGCTATCCATCAGTCCAAAATTTATTGAAAAGCGATTATGCCCTTTTGCTATGAAAGTGCAACAAAAAAATAAACAGATTCTCTTCAAATAACAAAATATAGTAAGGACTATATCAACTTACGAGTATTTCAATATCCCTTCCATCTTAGAAGTCCAAATGATAACATTTTTATCAGCACTACCGCTAGCAAACTTCTTTCCGTCTCCACAGTAGGCCACCGCATGGACTGCACCTTTGTGAGCCTGGAGTAACTGAACAAGAGCCCCATCCCTGGGATCATAGACCATCACCTTCTCTCCGGCACCAACTACAAGCTGACTGCCGTCCGGACTGAAGCATATTGTGTGGACACTAAAAACAATGGTATTGTAAATATTTATATTTGGACCTTTAGAAGAATAAATGATTTAATTGAAGAAAATATTGGTTGGATTGGACTGAACATGTACTTGTGAATCTGCAGCCATGTTTTTCTTCTGTGATTTTTTCCAGCTATGTAAAGTAGTTATTATTATATAGTATTTTTGTTAGTATACTGAAACTCAAAATATTTATTCGCTTGTTAAGATATAACGAGTCTTATAAACAATATTGAGTACAGTATAAGAGCTTTTTCAGGTGTTGGAAATTTGAGGGCTTAATACTCATTATTATTTGCTTAATCTAGACTTTGAATATAGGAACATAGGTTGTAGTAGTACTAGTAGTTGTTGTACGGCTGTGGCATGAAACTACATACACAGCTACTAAATGTCTTAATCTACAAATTTACTCTAGAAAACCAAATTAAGTTGTGAAGTTGAGTTTTACTAACAAAAACAAATTGCTGGATTTTAACTCCTATTTTAATGTGTCAATAGTCTGAAATAGTTTGCCATTACAACAGGGATATATAAATAGGTATTCTGAGATATGAAAAACTGCATGCAAAATATTAAAATACTACTAGCTTCCACCAGCGGTTTCACCCGCTTCCTGAAGGAACTATTTCCTTACTAGGCTATATGTTATTCTGATAAATAAGCTATAATTCTGTCGTTAAGTAGCATCAAAATCCTTCAAGTAGTTTTTGCGTGAAAGAGTAACAAACATACGCATACATCCATCCTTACAAACTTTCACATTTATAATATTAGTAGGATGCATGATTAGATTAGATAATTTCCATTGTCACACATTTTAATATAGGATTTGAAATAAACTTTTTGAGAACTAAGCTTCCTATAAATGATCTGCAAAACTTATTTCAATATAGTTTCCTCCTGCCCCTAACCAATGCTTAGCAGTGACTAAGAACTTATTATGGTTTTTCGTAAAATTAGAGTAACATGAGTAGCATTTTCGTTATGTAGACATAGTAATTGTTTATCTAAATAGTCTACTAGATCAAAACTAATCGGCGGTTCTGCAAGAAAACAACCTCTCAATACAGTTTTAAGTTAACAATAACTACTAACAAAACTATTGCTATCAATTGTATTTCAACCACCGCATTACACACGTTATTAGAATCATTTCTTATTCAATCTGCTTTACCTGGAAAATTCTACTTTGTCGGCTTCGTGTATTTTATTCACCCACTTCGGAACAGTCCTCATATTGTGGCTTTTTTTTTTCAAAAAGAGTTACTAAAGCTACAAATACGTGTTGCGTAGATAGTTTATCAGGCGCATATTGTAATTTTGCCACTCATTGCTCAGTTTCATACAAAATTGGTCAATGTTTGATTAAATTGTGATGGTTGACAACGGCGTCTCAAAAAATGTAAACAAACGGTAAATAAGAATAGGGAAGGCCATCCATATACTTCAAATCTGTCAATCAATCATTCTGCCACAGATTCATAATACCTATTTATTTTTACTGAAAACTTACTAACATCGCAAATAGAATTCGATTAAAACGAATAATATTCAAAAGAAAATTGGTTTCCGTGTAACAAATCCTGTTAATTCATGATATCTATATCAAATTTGGTCATGGTTATATGATACTGCAAACCTAAAATCGAAATCTGTGATTAAATGCGAATTTCAGGAAAGTTTAAAAAATACAAAAATTGCAATTTTCTCGTAAAGTACTGAAGTAGAAGGGTGGCTTAATTTGTTGCTTTTGGATCCTAATATCAGCCTTGTCCAGATACCTATACAAGTAACCTTGTATTTTCTCACTGAGTCACAAATCAAAGTGAATTGCTATTAATTACTAGAAAAGATCTACGATTATATGAAACACTATATACTGATCCATGCATGGATAAGATCTGAATGCCATAAAGTTAAATAATAATGTAACTTTGTCATGTTAAATCAATTACCCGAAACGAATCGTCTAACCAACATAGTAATATCAATCGAATGCGTAATTCGATTGCCATATGCACATCCCTACTTTCATGGTTATGCGATGATTGGGACACGTCAATGTGTTATTTGATTATTTCTTTCAATTTCAACAAATGTGACGAAACCTATTCCGTATTTCCGTAGCGTTGTGTGTTTAATTTAATTTTGTTTCAAAAAATAATTCGTCGCTAATTGGTAAGTTCCTTGTCCTATTGAAATTCAGTTGCTTTTTCCTTTAAATCTGCTCAAAACTTTTAAATTTTGAGATGAAACATCGATGATTCGATTTAAAGTAAATAAATCAATAATAATTCTTGAGATTATTTTACATATTGTATGAAATAACTATAATACTGTTACGCTATCTAATTATTCTTGAGAAAATAAAGCAAATGGCTGAAGACAGATTTATTGATTACTTGAGCCTTCTAATACCCACTTATTATCCGCAACTTTCACTGCTCGCTTCCTAGCCATTTCTCTATAATTTCTTGCAGAGATTACGTGATGATAAATTAATTGAGATTGTAACACCAGAGACAATTAATTAGCAATAAGTATTATTCTGCTTTACTTTTCTTAACTAATTAGGTGTCAGTAATAGATAAAAAAATGGCAAACATTAAGATAAGTTTTAATTCTAGGTACTATGAAGTGGTTGTCGAGTTTTTTGTGTCTCCTGGTGATTCTTCATTGCTCATATGCACCACCGGTGACACCAGACAAGTCCAATGAGCAAGACAGCGAAGTTAAGGATGACTTGGTAAGCATCTTAAAATTAATGTTCTTTCATAATATTGTTTTGTTTAAGTGTGTGCACTTGCAGCTTGCAAAGCTTGCCAGTGATATAAATAGAACTGGTTGACCTTCTTTAAAAAGCTCTGCAACTTGCAAAGATATATGCATATGTACTTGTAGGCAATTGTAGCACTGTGTACTGTATGTGTGTATTGTCTTTTTGTTTCATTGCTTTTATTGTGTGTTTTATGGTTTCCTTATTGTAACATTGTAATAAAAGTTTTCCTTGTTCAAGTGCTTTAGCATAAATTCTTAAGAATTTGGTTATTGATTCAAGAGAATTCAATATTTTGTTGTTCATGAAAATGTTTTTGATTCGAAGATCCCACAATAGAATCAGTAAGATCATAGGGGATCAGCAAGATCATACAAGTGTTAAAACTACTTGACAAAAAATAGAATTGCTTTTGTACATAACTTGTATCTTGGAAATTATTCTAAGAAAGACAAAAATTGACAAAAGAAAACACATAGTATTATGAGAACAATACTCATGCAAGAGTATTACTTGTTCAGTGAATTTCAACAATGCATCATGTTGTTTGCATTTTGCAATCTCAAAACATGGAAGAAAAATAAAGTTGTTTATTTGTAAACAGGAATTAAATCAAATGAGACAGCATATGATGAGGAATTTGTTCATCACATCTATGATTTAATAAAAATAAGAATGTTTTCATTTGAATATTGGTAATTGGTATTACTAATAAATACTTATGACACTTTCGATGTCTCATTGGGTTTGGATAAAAAATAAATTTCTATATTGCAGCTGTGCTTTAAAAACCTACTAGCTTATGCAATTTCAATTTCTACTAGTCACCAGTTATACTGTCCATTTATACTTCTATGTTAATATAATATAGAGAAAACATTTGTTTGTTTATACCTAAAAGGTAGTAAAACTACTGAGCCGATTTGAAAAATTCTTTACTGTTGGGAAGTTACTCTATCCCTGGACATAGGCTATGTTTTTTTCTGGGACGTAGTTCCTATGGGACATAAGTGAAACCGCAGGAAACAGCTAGTGTTATCATATTCAAACTTATAAGAAAAAGTATTTACTGCAGTTACTATAAAATGGTTGAATAGATGATTGATGATTGATATATTGATGGTAAAATTTATAACATTGCAGTAAGTTCTAACTAGATAGCATTTTTTTTTCTAATTAACTTAAACCTTGTCCTTTATAATTATGAAAAGGATGTACAGGCGACAGCACTGCCCCCGTTGTAATAAATACAGTAAGCGGTGTTACTGGTATTATGACTTTCTTCACAGAATCGAAATCCTGAAATCAAGATCTACATGGAACTATTTTTCTTTTTTTTATATCTACTTTTTTAACAAAGATAAGTTAAGCTTAATCACAGTAAGTGTTTCTAAAATCGTACCGTTCGTTAAGCCAAATACAGTAAATGAACTTACTGTACCAAAATTGGTACCAAACTCATTTTTTATTTTTATGGATATATGACGTGTTTGTAATCATATTTACAGTATATATCTATTTGGGCTTATAGAAGTAGTAATTTGTAGTTACATTTTGTTAGATAAAATAAAAAATATAACTGTCATTAATATATATTATATGAGGAATTAATCTACATAAGCTATTCTTTAAAAATCCGTTTAAAAGTCTAAGATATTTGCAATAGTTTTTAAGATACATCAATTTAAATAAAAAAATTGGAAATCGTCAATTTGCCGCATTTTACTTTTTTGTACTTACTGTGATTATAATAACGGGGGCAG
>NWSH02000323.1:6658551-6679887 GCA_002382865.2 Heliothis virescens
ACAATTTCAATCACGACTCCAGATTGATGTCAGTTTTGTTAAGGAAGATATATCTTCTGGGATGTAATGCTGCTTTTCTTGATGCTTAAAGAATAAAAAATAATTTGAGAGTTGTGAATGGTAATGCTGATAGGGTTGTTAAATGAATGCATGGTTTTAACGGATTTATCACGGCTCAAGAAGAACAATAACAGTTCTAACTGCGCTCTGTGTCCAGAAACAGAAAATACATNTTTATCACGGCTCAAGAAGAACAATAACAGTTCTAACTGCGCTCTGTGTCCAGAAACAGAAAATACATATATCCGAACTGTAAAAAAAATATTCTAAAAAGGAGTTACCCTCGCTGATTGTTCTTATTTTATGTTATTCATTAAATTTAATATTCATCGCATTTAATTTTTACATTTGTTCCCTAATTTATTGAATTTATAGTGATTTTGTTGCAAACCGAAATGTTAGGATTTAATGCGATTTTTACTAAACTTTGAAGCTAAGTCGGCACGGGTTACAATTATGCTAGAATGATGAAATTTTGTATTTGAGTATATTATAGCATAAGTAAAAAATATAGAGGGTATGCATTTCGAAATTCGTAAAAAATTTTTTTTTGCTCATATAAGGGACACCCTAACCTGCATGTAATTTTGAGTGTTGTAATATTTGTTTTTGTTGTTATGTTTTAGTGCTTTTATTCTGATTTAATTTCCAAAAAATATTTAAATGCAATAGATCTGTATTGATTAGGAATATATCACAATGTGTGTGTTTGTAGTTCTAAATAAATGTAACGTCTCTATGGTAAGCCTTGCATGATTTTGTGTGTACTTACACAGTTTAGTGTTTCTAGAACGAAGTTTGCTTTTGTTTTATTTATGTTTTTGCAATTTAGCATGTCAAGCTTCTGTAAAAATGTTTATATCTTATTAGTGAACTTGAGCATAATTTTTAAAGTAAAAATAACATTGAATGGTCCTATCAGTAAAATATAGTCATCTCTAAATATTTAAATGCATGTGAAAAATCTATCTTTACTGATATTATCAACAATATTAAATTACTTGAATCTGCGTAAAATAACTTAAATATTCATACCTACTTATTATACAGTGATTTTCATATTTTTAGCCTCAAGGCACTTAAAAGACAATTTTCAATACTAAGCCTTCCTACTCACAAAAAAAGTACAAGCATTCTCTTTTACAATCAACAGACGTGGACGGCAATGGAGTTTGGGATGCAGATGAAGTGAAAGCTCTTTTCATCAAGGAGTTAGACAAGTTGTACGGCCCTGGAGGTCCCAACAAGGACTTGCATGAGAGAGCTGAAGAAATGGAGAGGATGCGAGAACACGTGTTTAAGGAGAACGACAGGAACCGCGACGGATTGATCGATTTCAACGAGTTTATGACTGAGACTCAGAAGGCCGAGTTTAATCAGGATGAAGGTTCGTTGATTTAACTCTGGGTGACGAAAATATTAGGCATTTTAAGTTTTCTTTTTTATGGGATTGGTTATGCTGGTTGAAGTACATTGTAATTGTATCATTAAAGTTATTTCAAATTCGTATTTTTTACATTTAATCGGGTCTGATTAAAATCAAAACAAAACGTTGATCACGCTTGTTTTTTAATCAGGCTGCTAGTAAAAAAATAAATACGTGGCTTTATGTCTAGTTAAATAATTAAGAGTTACTAAAACAACTCCTGATTATAATTCTTTATTTTACTTTTTACAGGATGGAAAACCCTGGAAGAAAATCAAATTTACACTCAATCTGAGTATGACGAGTATGAGAGGAGGCGGCTTGAAGAAATGAGATATCTCCAACAGCGAGGCTTGGTAGGTTTCTTTGACTAACAAAACTACCTCTCGCTATAATGTAAACTTTCCTACATTCGCGAGTTTATTTACCTTTGTTTATACAAAGTTTTATCAGAAAAGCAAAATAAACCGATAAACTTAATATCCTTACAAACACTTCATGTTAGCCATTTACGCATGAACGATGTTATAACCTTAGAAAACGTGTTTTACCGATTATAATTCAATGAGGTCAATAGTCTGACGTTGATTAAATTACTTTATTACTGATAGTTACTATAAACTTAACTTTAATTATATAAGAAAAAAGTTGATTGATGACGTAATAGGTAATTGTCTGTATTCCCTTTTTCTTCAGGTTGATGCTCATGGCCAACCAATTCCCGGAGCTCAGCACCAAATTCATCAAGCTCTACAACAGTACCGCGCTTACCAACACCAGCAAGCTTATCAACAGCAAATGCAGCACCCACAACAACAGTACTACCCACCTGGCCAGGCCCCTCAAGGTCAAGTGCCCCAGGGACAGGTCCCTAACTACCAACAGCAATATCAGCAAGGACAGCCGCAATATCATGGACAATATCCCCAGGGACAGTACCCGCAGCAACCTCAAGGGCAATTCCAACAGCCGCCTCAAGGACAATTCCAACAGCCGCCTCAAGGTCAATTTCAACAGCCACCTCAAGGTCAATTCCAACAGCCACCTCAAGGTCAATTCCAACAACCACCTCAAGGACAGTTCCAGCAACCTCCCCAAGGACAATACCAACAGCCTCCCCAAGGTCAATTCCAAGCACAACAACCCCAAGGGCAGCAACCTATTCAAGGCCAGGCTCAAGGTCAAGTACCCCAGAATAATGTGAACCAGGGCCAAGTTCCAGTGCAGCAACAGCAGTCTACGACAGGACAGGTCCAGCAAGGTCAAGGACAACCTCCACAGGTTCAAGGACAGGCTCCGCAGGTTCAAGGGCAGGCCCAACAGGGAGCTCAAGCTTCACAAAGTCAGAACCCACCCCAGGCACAAAACCCACCAGCTAATGCACAAAACATAGGAGTTAGTCGTTAGATATACCAATTTGACTCGATGTATTATTATTTTTTTATCACTAAGAATTTATTTTAATGATAAACTATTGATTATATTTATATTTTTTTTATATATTTCACAAAGAGTGCCAAATTCGTCTCACGCTTGTTTTATTTTTTACTGTTTCCCGAAAATGCTCGTTTTTATTATTTATTTTATTAGCTGTTCTGACCTAGACAGAATTATGTAAATTAGATAATTAAGTAGTTAAATAAAAATAGCAAGCCAGTATTGTTGTTTTTACTGTATGTTCAGACAAATCATAACCCTCGCTACTTAAAGCTTCTGCTAGGAGCAGCTTTACTCATGAGAAAATATTTTACAGTAGTACTTAAATTAGTTGAGCTTGGACTAAATAGTAACAGTCATTCAATCATTCATATCATAATTCTTTTATAGAGTTGTATAACGAGCTTGATTTCGCCGTTAACAATATTCGTCTACTCCTTACTCACAGGGTACACTTAAGGCTGCTAAAATAGTACCTATTTAGAAACTCACATAGCCACATTGTTTTATGAGCCATTTGTAAGACTTGGACTTAAAAAAATAACATACGGCCGGTTTCATAAATATGTTCCAGATAAAGTTCTAGATAGCAATCTGACAGCTCATGCGGTTGAAAAGTTGACAAAATTAAAAACAGCTTTATCTGGAATCTGTGAAACCTGCTGATAGTCATAAAAAGCTAGTGGAAGGTTAATGTTGTATTCGTAAAACTGGCCAGATTCGGATAGACTGACCTGCTGTCGTCTGTACAGACTGATACTATTGCTAAAATATAGCTCGTCACGTAAGTACCTACCTATAGTTTATGTTCTGACTAGGTTTTAAAATCACAAAAGGATTATTATTGAAGATAGTTCTCCTGTACACGTAGGTATGTACCTACGTACTTACGTTAAATTATTCATCGCTGAATTACTTATTGGAACATAGCCATAGCATGAAGATTAACTTAAGTCCGCTACCGCTAACACACATCTCATGTACCTAGCCTTTTCCCAACTATGTTGGCGTCAGCTTCCAGTCTAACCGGTTGCAGCTGAGAACCAGTGTTTCACATGGAGCGACTGCCTGTTTGACCTCCACAACCCAGTGACCCGGGCAGCCTGGATACCCTCGGTAAGATTAATGATCGGACTTACTGGCTTCTGACTGTCCGTCCGTTACAATGACTGCTAAAATGTTCAAATGACAGCTATGACCATGGTCACCCATCTACGGCCTGACCGCGCCAAGCGTTGCTTATGATCGATCGATCTTTGACAAAATACACGAATGATCCTATCTCGTTTGTGTATCGATCCATTGTCTGTATCCGCATCCAACCAAACTTGGTATAAGGCCAGGCAGACATCTTCCCACTGTCAATTACCTAATCTATACTAATGTAATAAAGCTGAAGAGTTTGTTTGTTTGTTTGAACGCGCTAATCTCAGGATCTACTGATCCGATTTGAATGAAATAAAAATTCTTTCAGTGCTAGATAGCCCATTTATCGAGGAAGGTTATAGGCTACTTTTTATCTGGGTGCGCCGAGTAGTTCCCACGGGACGCGGGTGAAACCGCTGGCAGAAGCTAGTAGATTTCACCCACGAAACCGCTGGCAGAAGCTGGCAGGAGATAGTAGAATATGATTTGTTACTAGAATTTAGCCAGTAACAAATCATATCATCAAGACTGAACAGTGAAAATAACTACCATGTGGTTATGTACCCTTTACATTCTAGCTAAGCTATCATTGCAGCATTTTTCAGCCGTAGGCTTATTGCCGATCTCTACCTGATTATGAATTTTAACGTTGAAGTTGCGATATCTGCCTTGAGGTAAAACATCTGTTATGTAATCTCCATCTTGCTCCATTCCAATAGATATACGTATGGTAACCATATTATATTTCTGACGCTCATAGTTTCGACTGGCAGACGTTAGGGCTCTCCTATGAAGATGATATTCACCAGGCTGATAATGAAGCCACTTAACATGATAACGTAGCTGGGGCCCGACAAAGGACTTTTGATTGTATCCTAAGTGATCTAAGTATCTACAGAATGTATATCACAGCGCAGTTACTTCGTACACAAGATGCATCGTCTGTCTGTCGCTAATATATTCCCCCTTTTGACTTCAATGTTCCCGACACTTGCGTTCAAAGTCTAATTGAATCATTTGAAAGTGGGCCAGTTTATTTATAGTTAGCAATATATTGAACGCGCAATTGAAGATCCCTTTTGAGTACCTGCCACAGAGCAATCTATACTTACTAATATTATAAAGCTGAAGAGTTTGTTTGCTTGAGCGCGCTCATCTCAGGAACTATAGGTACTGGTCTGATTTGAAAAAAAAAACGTGGAGTAGTTTCCATGGTAACCGCTGGCGAAAGTTATAGGTACGTGATAAAAACTACTTACAATATAATTAGTAGATACTTAATTATTGATAGTAGGATCAAATAAGTAGTAGGTATGTAGGTATCTAAGGCAAGGATATGTTTAAATAAATGTAGGTTTTTATTATAATTCACGAGATTTCTTACAGCTAAGACTGTAGACTACTTATCTATAATAGGTACCTGTTGAATCTTATTGCGAAAGTAAAGACTTGCCTACGGGCTGGCGGCGATTTAAAATGCGACCTATTGTGAGTTTTATAACTATAATATAACATAATCAGACATTGCAATCCCATAACTTGGCGGTATTTGGATAATAATTGATGTAATTATTACTGCCTAATAAACTAAAATTTTATGTCAATCTTGGGTAACCCAGAAAAATACAGGTTTCTAATTAGTTAAAATATCCTTTATTATTCCCAAAAATATACTGACATACACCTGCTTGTATAACTAGTTGGTAGGTAAAGAACAAAGGATTCCTTTGTTCTTTAGTAACCCTTTTACAAGCTTTTTACGGGCGTTTATTAATTTTATTGGCCTAGTCAATTGATAACTAAGTTCTTAATTAAGTCAACATTAGCAAAAAATCATTTAAAAGCAAGCAGTTAGTACCTAAATCTAGCAAATTATTCCGGCATCATAGCAGGGGACGGACGACTAGACAAAGAGCTATGGGTTTCAATACCAGGTACATATTAATTGATATTTCGCAGTAAATCTGTGTGCGCAGGCTCTAAGGCTGCATCTTTACTACGGAAGCGGGCGGTCACAACATTATGCAGGTAAATGCATTGCCACTTGGTAATAGAGATTTACCTATTTTTATGAAACCTTCAGGAAAACGTGACTTAAGTTCGAGAATAGAAGTCACGCGATTATTTGATAATGTCACAAGAAAATTTTCCTCGAGAAGATTAAAAACTGGACCACAGATAATGTCAGGAGTCAGCTGCTCAGCCGGTCTCCTCGCGAAATATTTACAAACAATGCGAAGCTCTTTTGAAACAGTGGAAGCGTTGACCACTGGATTTTATTTTCCCTGTTCCGCTTCCGCTTGTCACCGGGTTAACCTAAAGTGGTCAAGGGGATGAGTTGAAGGGATGAGGGGTTGCGCGCGGCGCCGTTCCCCGCCCGATGCTGCGCAGCTTTTGCACTATCGATTGCGTTATTCCCCTCGGAGCCTCTCCGAAGTAAGACGTATCGCGAGTTCCGTGATTGAAGTGAGATTATATCTGAATTAAAAATGGCGAAGAAGATTGGTCCAGAGGAGAACTTCTGGACACCCTTTCAGCAGGACATAATGAAGATGGTGCAGCGCCATCCAATCACCTACATAAGGGACATCATGATGACTCCGACGCAGTACAAAGCTGCTGTGACCACTGCCTGGGACAGGATCTCCCGCGATATACATGTGCCGCGTAAGTTACATTGTTTGTATTCATACCCCTTTTTCTACAACGTGCATCGGCGCCGCCTATTAACTGCGTAGGGACTGTTATTCATTGTACCCGTTTTGGTTTATTTATTATTTTAAGATGTGCTAAAGGTTTTATTGACAGCGACTGTTGTTTTTTGTTTTTGTATTAAAGTTTCGCGCGTTTATGCTGAGCCTATAAAGACAGTTGCGGGTTTTTTTCTTTTAATGAGCTGGCGATTAAGTGTTAGGATTAGGACATCTTAGGTAACAGACTACACTTAGGTAACAGTTCAGCTAAGCGCGATGTTGGTGATGAATACATATGTTAAATAAATTTTCTTTATTTTTCCAGAAAAATTATGCAAGCAGGAGTGGACCAGTATTAAATTCAGATATGCAAAACTGAATAATATGATACGTCATGGAAAACTAACTGAGGAGATCGTCCAAATGCATCCAAAAACTAGCAAGTATATGGATGGATCTCTCGATTTTATGGATGCTTATATCTACGAGATAACAGACGAAGAAATACCAACATGCATCCATAAACGCTTCAACAAGATGTTTGGGGTTACCAACAAACAGGTGGTAACCAAGGAAATGGTACAGGCTTTGCTAAAAAAAAGGACGCAAGAGGAAGAACCTAATGATGAGATGGGCAAAATGCACGTTCAGAATTTAATGAACATAGTAGAAAATGCTGTAGAACGTTCACTTAGGGAGATGAGTTCAGCTGAAGAGCAGCCGGAGCATCGAACAGCCGGTTAATTTCATTCATAGTCTTTTCATCTAACTAGTAATATACCTACGCGTATGTTACTACTTAGATGAAACTGCCTGCTTCAGGCAATGTTACTGCTATTAATCTCGTATTCTCATCATTTTCCTGCCCTTGCCCAGGAACATGATGAGACGGCAATTTCTCGTATTCTAATTGTCTTAACTTTTTATGTATGTGGTCATATCAATAATAAATATTCGTAAAATTTTATGGTGTCTTTGGGAAAGACAGGACTGGAAAACACCCCGGAGGATAATGTTGAGGACGGAGCCAGAAACTGGCAGTAGAGGGCGGCGTGGTGCAGACTGGACGAAGAGGATGGTGCAGCGGTGTTCCCACCGAAAAAAATTGACGAAGAAATATATGATTGAAGAGATGTAGACTGATAAAGGAAGCCAAATTTGGACT
The DNA here is from genome assembly GCA_002382865.2 of Heliothis virescens. NCBI lineage: Eukaryota > Metazoa > Arthropoda > Insecta > Lepidoptera > Noctuidae > Heliothis > Heliothis virescens. Next base: position 6,666,479 of record NWSH02000323.1, read on the forward strand.
TTTTTAATGTTAGATGTAGTTATTTGAAGTCATACAATACGGTCAATGTATCAGTACCGATGATATTGTATTAGATCTTTAAAATTAATTAAATGTACTCTTTCTCTTATGAATAAAATATGGTGTTTTATTTAGCTCCCTGCAATCTGAAGCTGGCTGTGCAAAACATAGACTTGGCGAATGAAATATTAATCTCATAGAATTATTTAAAAGTTTTCACCTACGTAATTAGGTGCTCTCAATTCCAACCTCAACGTTGCATTCACAATATTCCACTTGCTCGCTGAACATTATTTTACTCATCGCTTCATATTTTTCCTGGCGACCAATACCTAAGTACTCCGCAAAAAGCTTGCGAATGCGAACTTATATACTGTTCAATCATGCGAAAACCCACTTTCAGACATAAATAAATAAAAATCATTAATATTATCCTGTAAGGTAAACAATCAAATAATGAAGATACCCCTCTCCTCACAAAGAAATTTCGAGTCCCCGAAGATCAATACAACAGATTGCTTAACTGCTTCGTTGGTCTAGTGGTCGCATAGCGCGACTGCCGTGCCACGGGTCTCGGGTTCGATTCCCGGGCCAGGCCGAAATCGCTTTGTGGGTTTTAGAAGCTTTCGCAAAAGCAGCCTGGAGTTTGGAAGTTGGCGGTGTTACACCCCCGTGCCTGGGAGGACACGTAAAGCCGTCTTCCTCGATTGTTACCTACTCAGTAGCAGTCGTAGTTATAATTCCACGTCAGAGGCCGTCAGGCGGATTTGAGAAAACTCTGACACTAGGGCTTGTCAGGTGATTAAACCTGCAGCTCACTCGATAAGAAGAAGAATACAGCAGATAAGAATGTTCATTAGTGTCGAAGTTCATTAGTGTGGAGTCGAAAGGTGCTCAGATGGAGACCTCAACAGCCACCAACCAAGTGGTTGAATCATCACTACTAACAGGTTCACAGATTTTCTCCATGAAGAACGTGAAACCAAATAAGTCAAAGAAAACATTAGATTGGCAGGGGCACTGCCGTGCCCCCTGATGAATTTTATTCACCTGCGTCGATCACCTTCTCTTCCTTCTCTTCCCAAACTCAGGGTCATTAAATATCATTGTCGTGATCGGTGATCACCAAGTTGCCGCGGTTCACTAGTGACGGGTAGTGGATGGATTTAGATCACTCAGGCTGCCTAAGTAAGACCAGGATGCTGCAGTTCTTAGTACTTTACTCCTGACCTAACATCGAGCTTGTTCGGGGAACAAAAAAGTGATCCACTTCTATAGAAAAAAAAATATAGTTTAAAAACACGCTTTTATAAGTGCACGTAAAAGCCAAAAATCGGCTTCCTCATCAGACCTTGTAGCCTTATTGTGTTCAAAGTTCATTATATGACTTTTCTAAAAAGTCCAAACACGGATATGATACGATGTTCCATCATGAAGTTCCATTTCATATCTTCCGGCTCCATAGTGAGATCAGTTCGACAGTACCATACTATTGTATTGCCATCCGATCTACATACAACTGCCAATGTTCATGACGCTACAATCCTTGGAAGATTTCTGATTTTATTGCATGTTAGTTATATAGTTACATACAGGTGGACTTAATAAAAGCTTGTTAAAAAGCATTTCTCGCTCTTGCCCCTCCTTCACGGCAGCATTTCCTCTTTATAAGAAGCGTTGTTTAAAAGACTTCAAAGGACCATGACATACGGAATAATCTCCGCATTAACACGGGTTCTGCACAGCCTAATATATTATGTATGTATTTAACTCCTCTAGCCTAACCAGACAGTCGCGGCTGCAGGATTATTTGGAAGGGTTACCGTGGTTCACTATCCGGGCTGGAGATGAATTATTAATTAAGTAAACGTCTATATCTGCACGTGTGTAGGCACGTCTTATATTTGAATAGCCGAGAGTGTGCTCGGCTATTCAGATGAATTCGTTGATTGCACTCGGCTTCAAAATTACGGCCATGTCTCCGTGATTATCAGAGGACATGAAAAAATTGTAACACGTCAGTAGCCGTTTACATAGATCATAATGAATTATGCGCTCACCGCCTGAAAGTGGCTCAAGAGTAACAAGCATAAATAATTCGCAACCTAACTTAACAAATGTAGATACACGAGTAGAATTTGCCGAATTACCTCAAGTTACATAACGTCACCTTAGAGTGAAAACCTCGGAAATGCAAGTTTTGCAATTTTTTTTTAAATTTAATTTCTAAGAAGGAAACATCGCCAAGCACACCTACTTCTTTCTCCTGAAAAGTTAAGTTTTTCATACTTACGAGGTTTTCACTCTAAGACGACGAATTAAGTTTACATGATGTAAAAAAAAAGCAGTTTACGGTTTAGTGACCTTATTTAAAACTATTTATTGATGTCATTTATCTAACCTTTTATCAACTACGTTAATGTCGGCTAACCGGATGCTGCTGAGAACCAGTGTTTTACATGGAGGGACTGCTTATTTGACCTCCACTCAGTTACCCGAGCAACCCGATAGCCCTTCATAAGACTGGTTACCAAGACTTACTGATGACTACCCGTAACACCTGCCAAAGATGTTCAAATAATAGCCGGGACCACCAAAATATCGTGCCTTCACTGGTCACCCGCCCACGGACTTGCTTAACTAAAACTATCGCCTATGTTACTCGAGAGCTTCACATCAGCGAAATAATTTTTGAAATCGGTCCTGTAGTTTCAACAAACAAAAAGTATTAGTAGGTATACATAGAGGTATAGATTACTGCTCCCAAAATTCCAATGGTGTAGAAACTGGTGATAAAGACTGACCTGTACTGCATAATTAGAACAGAATCCAATGTGTTGATAAAGTACAGACGACAGCAGATCAACCTACCCGGATCTGTCAAATTTTACCAAAAGTTAACCTTTCACTATTGTGATAAGGTTGAAAATCTATTGCAGAAACTCGACAGATTGTGGTAACTTGATGTGCTGTCGTCTGTACCTATCTAATACTTAGATATTACCTACCTGCACTTTCACAGTGAAGCCGGTCAACTAATTGTGATGCCATGGAAATAGGGGTGGGTTCTGGGGGACGACGATAGTTTCCTTGTCATAAGATGTTCCTGAGGATATTCCGTCGTTTAGCTCGAAGGCGCCACCTAGCTGCTAAACATGGAATTTCTATCTGTGCTGAATAAAGGAGGTACGGCTAACCATTCATGCCTCATAGCTTTTGAATTCACAGCCCTATACACACAGGTAGTTTAAGGTTCTGCCATTGACTAACAGATGGCGCTAGCTGTACGTTGCTTATATGAGTAGAAAATGTCGAAGCAATGATTTTATGAATCTTTTTCCTGCTCTGTTAGTAAAATAAACAAAGTAACTCAAAAGAGGTTAGTTCAAGGTTCCCGTCTTCTACCTTTCCAGTACGACAAGCAGTGCTGGTGTAGCTGCAGAAGTGTCGGAAAATCTCAAAACGTGTAAAATAAACATCATCAGCAATTACACGTTTTAGCGTTGAGTGATTAGGTCAATAATTAATTTAAGAAATAAACAAGCGCTTTTTATGGAGTCCATACATCACCTAGTAAGGTCTGTCCCTGTCATTTTGGTGTGGACAAGTTTTTCAATGTAGTTTTTTATCTTCTTTCGCATTACCTTCAACTTTTGAATCAAAACCCCAAATTATTGGTCAAACACTCATAACATTGTGGAATGCAGGTCGGTTTAATTCATCACAAGTTTTGGAATCCTTAGTACTTAATTGATTTTACAAATCAAGAATTTTACGTACAGACGACAGCAGGTCAACGTATACGAATCTGTCAAATTTTACCAATCAAACATTAACCTACCCACTATTGTGATAAAGTTAAAATTCTATTGCAGAAATTTGACAGATTGTGGTAACTTGATGTGCTGTCGTGTGTACCTAAGTACCTACCTATAGGATGCCAGTATGTGTAACCTTATTGTTCTGACCACTTAGCCTAGGCGTGTTAGTTGTTGAAAAACACCGTAGGCAGTTGTGTGGGAGGCACTATATCTACATACAAAGAGTTAGTACTACTGAAACACAATAAGGACTATGTTACGTTTTTAATTTAGACTTCCTTATGACTCAGACTTTAAAAGATTCTGAGAACTGTATTACCTCAACATTTACGACGTAAACAAAAATGAAAATCAGTACTTACCTACTTATTCCACATTCTTATATGTAGGTATAGAAGCGTATGGTTAAGTAACAACCACCAAGTCAACCGACCTTAAGGTTAAGCAACGTTTAATGCGGTAGATCCGTGGATGGGTGACCATCTAAGTCATAACGAGTTCCTCCGAGTTTCGGACATCACGATTGTGGGTCCATGCTGTAATTTGAACTTCTATGGAGGTCATTACGGTTAGGTAGTCAGAAGGTCTGACAACCAGTTTTATCATGGTTGAACTGAAAGCGGGCCCCAACACTGAAGGAAGAAGGTAAAGGCTAGGCAGATGATCATGATCTTTGTACAGGTACAACAGGGATCCCAACGTTCCTTATTGTGTTCCCTTTTTCCATACTTAATAGGTCCATAAGTAGGTCTACTTATGGACCTATTAAGTATGGAAAAAGGGAACACAATAAGGAACGTTGGGATCCCCCTATTAATTATTCCACGATTTATCAATCATCTTTATCAATATGCCGGCCGACCTTTGACTTGGTAAACAACTTTTATCTATTGAAAATGTTATTTTAAAACAAAGCAATATGTGCGCCTGTAATAAACTACATTTTTCCTACGGTTCTTCTTACGGGACTCCATCTTTTTTGAAGTCAGTTAAACTATAGGTAATTTCCCTTAAACTTTATGTTATGAATTTCCTCACTATCAGCTTAACAATTTAAGAGCTATAACTGACGGATAGTCTTATAATGCTAATAAGGAAAGATTATATTTTTAGTTACCAATACAAAACTGGTTGAACGTGTTTTTGGGGACCGTACCAGTTTGACGTGATTGAATTAGACTTGCATTTGACGTGTGGCTTCTACGTATTTATGTAGGTATTGTGACTGTGATACGAAATCATTTCTACTGGCCCGATGACATCACCGAGCTTGGCCCGTCATAGAATAAGTCAAAGCTTTATACCTACTAGTATTTTCAGTTTTTGTTTTTAAATTTTAAATCGACACAGAATATTTGGACTACCTCCAACAGTGAAGAAACTAATAGGTATACAAACTCTTTGCTGATAGGACATTCTAATAATGCCTACCTGAATATTTTTACAAGATATTGGTTTTGATACCTACTTTTTATGAATAATAATCTTGTGTGTACCTGTAGGTACATGTTCATCGCCTACCAAAAAAATACGATTAGAGTATTTTCTTCATTTAACCCTAGATCTCGAACATGTTTCAATCTAATTGTAGCTGAAAGTCAACTCCAACATATTATATCCAGCTAAATATTGGGGTCTACCGACTTTTGTTGACATTGTAAACAACCAGGGGCCAGTAGAACTCGACCAGAATAACAAGAAAACAATAACACAATATTTTTCATATAAATAATGAAGTAAATGAGGCAATAAAGAAAATATGTAGGCAGCTTGTTTATCTTTTTCCGAGCAAAAGAGGTTAAAATCACATACAGATAAGGTTCGGCGAAACTTGATGCGGTCATTATAATCTATGACTTGAGCGCACCTTTTGAGCTCTGTGGTGGTTAAGTCTCATTCGCCACATACACGCAGTGGTGATCGGTCATTTAGCATAGTTAATTTATCAGCCATGAACGTGCTTATTGTCTTAGCCGGTTTCCTGGCTATAGGGGCTGCTGTCGGCCCGTCTGCCAGCAAAGTAGTCTGCTACTACAACAGCAAAAGCTATGTCAGGGAATGTAAGTATTAAACCTCTTTGCTTAGCGATTATTTTGTTATTTATTTTTTTTGCGAATTTTTATTTTGTCTGCCAGCCGGTTTCGCAACTCTTCCGAGATTTTTATTTATGTTAATTTGTTTTTTATGTACGAGTTCAGGAGATGATCTTTTGCATTCGCTTCAATTTTTTTTATTATTTGGTAGTTAACTTTACAAAAGCGTTTTAAACACTTTTTGGTACGGTTAATTATTGAATTTATTCAATTCTTAAGCTACCCTCAATTACCATTTTGCTTTGACTTTGAACAAAGAGTCCACAAAGTACCAGTAAGAACTGCATTTATAGTGAAAGTTAATCTCCAATCAGTAGGTACTGTAACAGTTACAATTGGTGCAGTTAATGTTACATAAAACACGATAAGAATAAAAACATTGTTAGCAGATTGCGGATTGATTTTCACTTGTTTATCAAATGTTTTTTTTTGTTTAAACGTCTGTGGGCTCGTTTCAGAGGTTCCAGATAAAGTTCTATGGCTATCTGTCAGTTAATGCCATAGAAATGTTTTTAATTTTGACTACTTTTCTATGCCATTATCTATCAGATATGAAGCTATTTAGAACTAAGGTAATCTAGAATCGCTGTAACTGGCCCTATACGTTAGTTATACTACTTACATCGAATTGGTACCATCAACGAATAAAAAAAAATTGGTTTAGAGTTATATGCAGTTAAAATGCAGATGCCATTTCCTTTAACTATTGGCTAACACAAAACGTGGAGTGCCAGAAAAAATAATATAGGTAGATGAAGAAATAAAACCTTTAGCATGTAATCCAATAGGTAGGTTCATCTGTCTAGAGCGGATACTAAGTATTAAGTATTTAAAGGAGCATTTAAATTATGTCGAGCAGTTTAAATGAGAAGATTGCGTGGGTATTAAGAAAAATATACGTATAATGTAATAGGCTGTAACAATTTAGCGGATGTTTAAAGCAGAGGCCAAACGAGCGTAATTTTGTAAGTTGTGAGTAGCAGAATTTCGGTCGCAGAAAATCTGCTACATTCGGTTTCATACAAAAGTCCTATTTGATTCACACGGTAACGCAAAATGAGTTGTCTTTTTTGTTTGTAACGATTTTCTGCGACCGAAATTCTGCGACTCACGACTCAAAAAATTACGCTCGTTTGGCCTCAGCCTTAATGCTTGAGTTTACTGTTTACTGGAGAAAACGTACAGATGCAAATAAAATATAAAATATATAAAATACTTCAATCTGTCTTTCTTCTATAGGTTTTCAATCTTATCACAATAGTGGAAGGTTTGTATTAGTCAGATTCGGCTAGAATGACTGGAGTCCGGGCCTAATTGTTAAAGGTCTAAGTAGTTTATTTTTTTTAAGTGGCTTTCACACATTTAATGATTACATTTCGAAGCATTTTTTTATGATATATAGCATATGTACTTATAATATTATGAGTTTTGACATTGCCTTGTAGAATAAATGACGTAATTTTCTACTGAGCTGATACAACTGAGGTCTTGATCGAGGTCCTGACCTTCTTTGGTCTGGTTTGGAGGAAAAATCTGTTATTATGAAGTTTGAACTTTTGTACATATTATAAATACATGATGGTAGCTTCAGATCAGGTTTATTTATTAACCTGTTACCTAATTAGTTAGTTTCAGGCCCAAAGCATCAACTCTGTTTAAACTGCTTATTAGGTACAATTTTATTATATGTATAGATAATCATTAGTCAGAAAAAAACTGTTATTTTGAATGACCAAGGAATCGAACGCGATAAAAAAAATTGTAGTGAGGTTAGAAAATATGGATAGTAGACATATTTTTGTCATATTTATAATATATTTTTTAATATGTAGTTGACATACAGCAATTAGCATTCGTAAAATATGATATGAATTTCAAAACAGATCATAAGGGAAAGTCAAAGAAAAGTCCTTGAATTACTCATTTATTTATTTAAAGGGAAAAACAATATTGATAGTACAAACAAGTAGGTACCTAAGTAGCTGTTAAAAACCTTTAACCTCTTGATAAGGATTAAAAGTGACTTGTGACTTATACATACAGTTAGACAACTGATATGAAAACCGTCTTATTAATACGGGATACGAGTACCTAGGTATTAGAAAAGTCTCTGGTGTCACTCGCGGGAACTCCTTCGGCGAGATTTTACCGAAAAAGTTCGCGAAATAATACTGTGTACCTACTCGATACCCACTGATCACGAGTCTAATGACATAGCGGACATTTTAAAAAAGTTTATACGAAAGTTTCCACTAGAGCGAGTAGACCAGCAGAAAGCTTTGTGTGTGTCAGAGTGGCACACACCTGTGGAATCTTGCCTTTCGACAGAACTTACTTAGGAAGAAATGGCCTATTATTATTTTATAAGTCTTATTAGACCTTTGTTTATTAATTTCCACAGCCCTTCGCTTTTTCTACAGTTATTTTTCTCAAAGCACATTCTAAATAACACATGTACAGACAACAGCAGGAAACTACCAATCAAACATTAAACTACCACTATTGTGATAAGATTGAAAATCTATTGCAGAAAGTCTGTACAAACAAATGTGTATAATGACAAATCCTTACAAACAGACAAGCAAAAAACTAATAACTATATTATAACGTTACACTGTCAGGAATCATGTTTTACAATGCAATAGTGACTCATAAATATAGATTGAATTCTTTTCCATCATTGTATTCAAAGCATTTCCTCCACTGTAGAGGTATTCAATAATAAGCTGCTTTAATATGGAAACAAATATAAGTTCTTCACAATCAAACATAGGCAATGTTATTACTTCTTCAGGTTTCAAATTAAATGTCTTCAATTAAGTTGGTAATTTAGCAGTTAAACGGTCATCACTGTTTAAAAAAATTATATTACTTATGTAACTACTGAATCAATTTATTTCGTTGTAAAATCTTAATAAATTTAATAATTGTGAGTTCATTGTAAACAGATTTTGATATAACATACACACGTGCATAGCAGCTTTATTAGCAAAGTTAATAAACTCATGTCAAAGCAAAATATTGCATAACGATCGTGTAATCTCATCCTTTGGCATTTAAAAGTATTCCACGAAAAACCGGTAGCAAAATAAGACAACAATATTTTAGCATGTACAAATTGGTANTGAGTTTACTGTTTACTGGAGAAAACGTACAGATGCAAATAAAATATAAAATATATAAAATACTTCAATCTGTCTTTCTTCTATAGGTTTTCAATCTTATCACAATAGTGGAAGGTTTGTATTAGTCAGATTCGGCTAGAATGACTGGAGTCCGGGCCTAATTGTTAAAGGTCTAAGTAGTTTATTTTTTTTAAGTGGCTTTCACACATTTAATGATTACATTTCGAAGCATTTTTTTATGATATATAGCATATGTACTTATAATATTATGAGTTTTGACATTGCCTTGTAGAATAAATGACGTAATTTTCTACTGAGCTGATACAACTGAGGTCTTGATCGAGGTCCTGACCTTCTTTGGTCTGGTTTGGAGGAAAAATCTGTTATTATGAAGTTTGAACTTTTGTACATATTATAAATACATGATGGTAGCTTCAGATCAGGTTTATTTATTAACCTGTTACCTAATTAGTTAGTTTCAGGCCCAAAGCATCAACTCTGTTTAAACTGCTTATTAGGTACAATTTTATTATATGTATAGATAATCATTAGTCAGAAAAAAACTGTTATTTTGAATGACCAAGGAATCGAACGCGATAAAAAAAATTGTAGTGAGGTTAGAAAATATGGATAGTAGACATATTTTTGTCATATTTATAATATATTTTTTAATATGTAGTTGACATACAGCAATTAGCATTCGTAAAATATGATATGAATTTCAAAACAGATCATAAGGGAAAGTCAAAGAAAAGTCCTTGAATTACTCATTTATTTATTTAAAGGGAAAAACAATATTGATAGTACAAACAAGTAGGTACCTAAGTAGCTGTTAAAAACCTTTAACCTCTTGATAAGGATTAAAAGTGACTTGTGACTTATACATACAGTTAGACAACTGATATGAAAACCGTCTTATTAATACGGGATACGAGTACCTAGGTATTAGAAAAGTCTCTGGTGTCACTCGCGGGAACTCCTTCGGCGAGATTTTACCGAAAAAGTTCGCGAAATAATACTGTGTACCTACTCGATACCCACTGATCACGAGTCTAATGACATAGCGGACATTTTAAAAAAGTTTATACGAAAGTTTCCACTAGAGCGAGTAGACCAGCAGAAAGCTTTGTGTGTGTCAGAGTGGCACACACCTGTGGAATCTTGCCTTTCGACAGAACTTACTTAGGAAGAAATGGCCTATTATTATTTTATAAGTCTTATTAGACCTTTGTTTATTAATTTCCACAGCCCTTCGCTTTTTCTACAGTTATTTTTCTCAAAGCACATTCTAAATAACACATGTACAGACAACAGCAGGAAACTACCAATCAAACATTAAACTACCACTATTGTGATAAGATTGAAAATCTATTGCAGAAAGTCTGTACAAACAAATGTGTATAATGACAAATCCTTACAAACAGACAAGCAAAAAACTAATAACTATATTATAACGTTACACTGTCAGGAATCATGTTTTACAATGCAATAGTGACTCATAAATATAGATTGAATTCTTTTCCATCATTGTATTCAAAGCATTTCCTCCACTGTAGAGGTATTCAATAATAAGCTGCTTTAATATGGAAACAAATATAAGTTCTTCACAATCAAACATAGGCAATGTTATTACTTCTTCAGGTTTCAAATTAAATGTCTTCAATTAAGTTGGTAATTTAGCAGTTAAACGGTCATCACTGTTTAAAAAAATTATATTACTTATGTAACTACTGAATCAATTTATTTCGTTGTAAAATCTTAATAAATTTAATAATTGTGAGTTCATTGTAAACAGATTTTGATATAACATACACACGTGCATAGCAGCTTTATTAGCAAAGTTAATAAACTCATGTCAAAGCAAAATATTGCATAACGATCGTGTAATCTCATCCTTTGGCATTTAAAAGTATTCCACGAAAAACCGGTAGCAAAATAAGACAACAATATTTTAGCATGTACAAATTGGTACATACAAGTAACATTTTACTACCAGAAAGCAAACAATTGCGCAAGCGATGCATCATACAAACAAAGTTATTACAAAATTAAAAAACATTTCTTAGTGATGTTATAACACAATATAATTAGTTTTTGCCCCAAATACAGTGTTTCCTTAATATTGTCAGCAAACTATCGTCTCCTGGTTGATTACACTGTTTCATTTAATTCAACTAACATTATGTGTTGCAAATTAATTTGGGAGAACTCACGGCAGTTAGAACTGTTTGTTTCAAATGAACTTGAACTCAATTTCAACCTTCACTGCGGAGTATTTACAGATTACCTCCTCTAATTGCAGATTAGAGACTTAAGAAGACGATTAAGCTGTGTCATCTGTACGAAATATACTCACAAATAAGAATATTAAGTTTTTTTCCTGAAATAAAAATGCATATGTATGTAATGTGTAGAGAATCGCTTAGTAAAGCCCATAGAAACTATAATTGGTTCAATTTCAGACCAAAACTCGTATTCAAAATACGCGGCCAAATAGCATTCAGTGAAAAGGGTCTAACCATTACACGTATTAAAACTCAGTTTAATACCGAGCCGTAACATTTACTATTTAGTTTTATAGAAAAACGGGAAAAGTAAAATACGAATAAAAGCGAGGCCATTGCAATAAATATTGGTTTCAAAGTGATAGTGGGGGTAATGTCGTATATTTTCGCTAGTTATCGGAGGGACTGTTTTGGCAATGGCAACACCCGCATGCAACATTTATTTTACTTTGACAATATTGTCGTGATGGCTCGTTCGAAGTACTTCCTTCAAACTGGGTGTGTGATTTAAAACAAGTCTGAAATCGTCAATCCGCCTTGAACAAGCGCGGTGTTGATGGTCAGTCTTCTCCCGATGAGAAAGGGCCTGTATAAAAGGCTGATAATGTTATGTATAGTATAGTAGGAATCAACATTACCAATGTTTTTGTAAAGCTGGCGTTTGTTACACAAATGATGTAGGTCCCTGAATAATAAAGAGCGTGTGGGAGTGCCCGTCACAGAGTCCTTACCCATATCTGAATATTTTATTGTTTCCAGCATTCCATTACAAACAGAGAGATTGTTTAAAATTAGATTCTGACGGTTAATCAGAGGAGTATTTGACATGCCACCTCCCTCTAATGCTATTTAAATTGTCTTTGATATAAATTTTGATATTTCCAGAAGCATTGGCCTATCCGTGTTTTCATTTGTTTTATTTACCTTGCGCAAAACTGTTTCCTTAATTATTACCAAACTTAATAATATTTTTCTCCTGTGCGTTGTCGCATCAGAATTATAGTCTTAAAAATATTATTTGAGTAGTAAAAAATAACCTGGTTGCGCAAAATGCTTTGCAGATGTGGTTACATCTGGGTCATATGTAATTAGCCATACATTGTTAAGTATGTAGGTGGTACTAATTTCATATTCTAGAAATCTTTTAGTGTAATATGGAATTTTCCTTTTGATAATTTACTTTCTTATTATATTATACATAATTACCTAAATGTTGTCAAATATTCGGGGCAGATTGTTCGGACATTGTTTCCTAAACGTAATTAAGCTTTGTATGATGACCTAGGAATAACTTGAATGTTCGTAGGCTTGTTGCTCATGTACTACCACAGAGGAAGGCCAAATAAACAAGGCTTTTTCTTTGAAAATTGTTTTTATGTATTCACCTAACCTTGATTTCGTTAGGTATAAATCAACCGAAACAGTTGGTAATTTATATTCGATTACGCAACCTAAGATTTATTGAGGACTAAAATATTATAATAGGTATGCTTAGGTGTTTGCAACGCCCGCAGAATACATAATTAAAATGTTTTTGACCCGAAATTGGAAGGCCTTGTAAATACACGAGCATCTTCGTACTTGGAAACAAACAGTTGTTTTCGAAATGATAACTCGAGTAACCCGAGCATTCTGTAAAACTTTTGATAAGCTTACGTAGCTCCTGACCTGAGTATCACGCGTGTGTCAACACGGGGGCATTCGATAACCGTGACCACAAACATTGTTATTCTAGAAATACTCGGAATCGAATAGTTCGTGAGATAATTGACAATCGCGACCACAAAACTGACAAATATACCTGACGAGTTATTGCACGCCGCACAGTGGTCCGGATTTTCAAAAAGGTGGACATAGGATCGAAAATGCATATTTAACTCAACTAAAAATTGTTTCGTATAGGAAATTTAACACTGATTAATACTTATTACTACAACTTTTCAAAAAAACTGCTCCTTCACGTAAAAAAAAAATATCGAAAATAAAAATGTATGGGAGAAAATCTATTTTATTTTTTTTCTCCGTTCAGTATCAAAGTATAGCAACCAAATCTTATATTCTGGTAAGTACCTATTGTTCTTAATA
>NWSH02000323.1:6685642-6709288 GCA_002382865.2 Heliothis virescens
CAAGTAGTAGGGGGCGAACCTAATACATGGTTGGTGCGCGCGGGGGGCTTTTTTATTAAAAATGATATTTTGTATTAATTTCAATAGAAAAACTCAGAAAAACTCGTTAATAATGTTAAGATAATTCAACTTTAAAATTTTGAACTTTGAAGCATCATAGGCGTCAAGGCCGCAGGGATACGCAAGCAATTTATATGTTGTCGTATTAAGAACAATAGGTACTTACCAGAATATAAGATTTAGTTGCTATACTTTGATACTGAACGGAGAAAAAAAATAAAATAGATTTTCTCCCATACATTTTTATTTTCGATATTTTTTTTTTACGTGAAGGAGCAGTTTTTTTGAAAAGTTGTAGTAATAAGTATTAATCAGTGTTAAATTTCCTATACGAAACAATTTTTAGTTGAGTTAAATATGCATTTTCGATCCTATGTCCACCTTTTTGAAAATCCGGACCACTGTGCGCCGGTTTCCTTATTTTTTATTCTTCCGAACGTTCTTTACCTTGTAGCTTGTAACGTGCCTCGCAAACAGAAATAATAATAGTAGGCATTCGTAATAATGTTACGAAGTAACTTAGCTACAATAGTTTTCATAATCAGATTTTTAAGCTGACAGAGTTCTTTGAGCTACATTTAACCTTTTGAGATTTTTTCATGCCTCGAAGAGCTACAAAAGTCAGCTTCAATTAGCATACGTAAAGGTACTATGGATATGACTTCATCTACCTACAGAGCTCTTATTGTCAGACCGAATTCTTACATTTAAATCAAGAAAGCGCACATTATCCTCTACCTACATTTCTGCGAAGATCTGGCTAGGTTACTTAATTTTCCGGAAAACTTGTTTATTCTGAAGATAGCTTGAGAGTGATGTAATACTCGTGAATTGTTTGAGTTTTTTTCATTGAAATTTCAACAACAAAGGCTAGATAGATATCGTTGTTTGTTGAGGTCGTCGAGTCGTTGTCCTCAGGTTTAGTTAAACACGTATTAGTGATTACCGTATTTGTCTGGTCACGAGGCGATGTCGCTAGTACACACAATATTGACTTATCCTCTATATGCATAACACTATCTATCAAATTCGTGTCTTGGGTTATGCCCCGCAAATGAGTGGCCGGATTTATGAATGTGAATTGGTTTTATGATTTTGACTTTGTCTTTTGTATTGCAATGTTCAAACATGATAATTTTAAGAGTTCCTTGTATGTACTATAATTACAAATGCCAAAGTAACTCATCTGTCTGACGGGTTTTAACACCAAAACTACTTAAGACTTAAGAGTCTGATAAAGGACAAAAGCTACTTTTTGTCCGGGTTCGGGAAAGGAATTCTCTTGCACCGCGGGTGGAACTGAAAATCACGAACATCTTGATGCGCTAAAACGCATTTCTAGGTTAATAATATCTCTGTGAAATTTCTTAGCAGAACCTCTGTGTCTGGTTTCATACTTGTTAGATGGTAATAGACTCGCCTCCAGTTCATATATTAAAAAATAACTGGAGTAGACTGGACTTCACACACTTTATTAGAATATTCTTTACACAGTTCCATGTCCTGCTCAGTTTAAAATAATTATGACATAAAAGCTATATCTAGAGGGACTTACTTCAGCCTTGCTTTATTTATATTATTAGTAACAGGAAAACCCTGTAAGATGACTTATCTACATCTTAAGAACTAAGCGCACATACTACATAGGTACTAAGCAAGCAAACAAGATGGTAATTGAAAGCAGCTTGTCTTGCAAATCAACCATGAGTCAATGAGGAAAGTGGCAATTCATTTATTTTTTGTTTACTACTTATTTGGTTGAGTTTGAAATAAAAGTTTAAAATTTTTACAAGTCATAAAATGACACTCAGATTCTCTGGTGAAGATTTTTATTTTAGCAAGATGTGACATTTTCTTAACATCCATTAATGATTCTACGTTATGTGTCCGTATAGAGCGTTTAACCCTCACAGTTAGCGTTGATCACGTCATTTCGGTAGGTACAATATGAGGCCGACGTTAAGTGGTTAATGTAAGGGAAACAATGGATCTGAGTGTTCTCACTCCATACAATACACAGATATGGACATCTAAGTCTGGCACACACGTGCGACTATGCGTACAAGTCGCATGTTTATCAATGTTCTGAGCTGATGTCACCCTGTATACTTAAGTACTTAGTTCTTGTAACTTAGTGACAGGTTATGTGCGTGATTTTGTATTGTTCTGACAGATATTATTTTTGTTCTGTGGTGATAAATTTTAATTAGTGAAAACGACCCATCTGGAACGTAAACAGATTACTACTTTACTTGGTTAATAATAATTAATTCATTTTAATCGGACAAAGATCAACCAGACGGTTCTAGATGTGACCCTGACTATTTATATAGACCTTTTATAATAACAGATAATGGTCATCAATGTTGATCGTAATACATATATTAATCGCTCCTTGTTTACAGCGTAAAGTCCACATGTTGTAACAGTTTCGTGAAGAGTTGCGAAATTAACGTTTAAATATTTGTCTCCTGTACATAACAGGCCTTTAAACGACTCGTCAGACGAGTCAATTTCAAAAGACTACACCCACGGCATCATTTCTTCTTAGTAATATGCAGATAATGTTTTTTTACAGCCAGAGATCATATTGACCTTTATAAAAAGTGATAAAAGGCTTTGAATAAACCTATTTTCTTGACAAGTATTTACACAATTATTGTAAAGAATATGAGTTTGTTTGTTGCATTCACGGTAAAACGAATAATTAACTTTTTGTCATGAAGATTTACATAGACAAAGCAGGGTCTTATATCCTCCACTTCCTGTATTCCATCATAAACATGTTAATTCAGTCGAAGGATGCATTTATCCAGCTCAAGCGCGCATGCTGCCTCTGGACCTCGACCCGGCCCTGTCTTTCTGCACCCACCTCGTCTATGGCTACGCCGGCATCCAACCCGACACCTATAAAATGGTGTCTCTCAACGAGAACCTGGACATCGACCGCTCTCACGCGAACTACCGTGCCATCACCAACTTCAAGACTAAGTACCCCGGTCTGAAAGTCCTCCTGTCTGTCGGAGGCGACGCCGATACTGAATCACCTGAGAAGTACAACCTTCTGGTAAGTGGACTGATAATGAAAAAACTGCTCTACGCAATTGGCCTTGAGTTTAGAATTGGTCGTTGTAATTCGTCTATTATAAGATATTCACTAATGGTTTTACAATTACTCTTTTTAATGGCCTTTGTGAAGGCTCTGTTGTACAATATTTACCTACAGCACAATACTTGATTTCTGATAGAACCCGAATCGGATATAATGATATGTTTAGTCCTTCACTAAACCTATAACAACGGATACCTATACAATTTCGGTAAATTCATAACCCGATCAAGTGTCAATAATCCATATTATTAGTGATTCGCTGAACACATAAACTGCAGGATTAGTCAAAGGACAGATAATACGCTGATTAATTTTGTGTTTCTGTTTAAACTGATTGTAATTGAATACATTTGATGTCAACGTACAAACGTGATTGAATTTAGTTGAAGGTACTGAGTATACTGGTTTAGTTAATGCAAATTACTCCAAATTATGGGAATAAATTAAACACTGAGATTGTATTGGGAACACGTAAGATTTATTATTGAATATTACTGTCATAATTACGAACAGAATTCGTGAATTAGCCGGAACCACGGAACCTTGTTACCTATCATGTGTATTTTGAACGTGGAACAATCGATAATACACGCATTTTCTTTTCCGCGACAAATGTCGTCTCATTAACGTTAACAGAAAAAAAATAAAGCTTCTAAAAAGTGCCTTCTGCCTGTGCCTACCACCTTCATATTAGATATTATTGTTGTTGTTCCTATCTAATATTTCCCGCAGGAATCGTAAATTCTTTTGAGATGAATATTTTTATTCTTCAAATCCATTTTAATAAAGGCCTAAGATTAAAGTATTTTTTTTTTAACAATGAAGTGTGTTAATTAGCAGTTTTCTTTATAGTTGGAGTCTCCGCAAGCCCGTACTGCTTTCGTGAACTCAGGAGTGCTATTGGCTGAACAGCACGGCTTCGATGGCATCGACCTGGCTTGGCAGTTCGCCAGAATCAAGCCCAAGAAGATCCGCTCCACATGGGGTAAGCCATGCACATTAGGGTGGTCCAAAAAATTTTTTTTTTGATTTTTAGGTTGGCCACCCGGTAAATTTGTGACACGTATCTATACTAATAACATTGTAAAATTTGAACTAGGTGGCTTTATTAAAAGTGGGTGCTCAAAGCATTTAACTTTTCGATTTTTTTGTAAAAAGTGCTAATTTTCATTTTTTGTTATAGGCCATTTTTGTGTGTTAAAATAAATAATTTATAATATAAATAAAACTATTTAAGTGTCTAAATAGATAAGTAACAACAATTTTGCTACATAATTAGTGGATCGTGAGTGAGTCCGTGTCAAAATGTGTTCATCAACTCGAAAAAAAGACGATATTTTTCTTCTTGGTTGTTGAGATTTAGAGCCATTGGCAAGACTTAACCAACTTCCTACCCTTAAGGAAGTATTACTTCGTTATCACTACCTGTTAAATGAATATAAAAACGTGAAAACTTCTGCACAAGAGGTTATTAAAGAAGTTATGGAAGTATGGAGTAAATCTGAAATCCCCACAAGCCAAAAAAATCATTGCGTCGAAAAGCTTTTAAAAATTCACAATAATTGGCTACTTTTAAAGAAAAATAAAACAAGAGATTCGGAAGTGTGTTCCTCCGTGGCCGGACCACAATTTAGTACTCAGATTCTGTAGTTGAAAATAATACCTACCTAAAGTCTACTTTCATTGGAATATATCTATATTTTTAGTACCTCAAGAGATATCTTTTTAATTAACATTTTATGTGGTCCGGCCGCCGAGCAGTACTCTCTGGCCGCGCCACCTCAAATTAAGTAGAGTATAATGTACTATTAATAAATTAATACCCCGAAATAAAACTACCTAAAGAGTACCTCGCATACGACAAATATGGTAGTATAAACCCCTTTGGTTAAGAAGTTATTGGCCTTAGGGTGTGGTCCGGCTGGAAGGTATACTCTGCAGCAAGTCAATTTTGCAATATTTAATATTAACTATCCACAAATCAATCTATATAATGGTACCTTTTCTCTACTCTTCGATGATACTTTTTTCTCTTAAGAACTATTCATTTCGAGTGATTCTGCCATTCTGATGCATATAAAAAGTGCACGTTTTTGAAAATCATTGTTGGTAATAAAAATAAAAATTTATAGATGAAGTCGAGGTCTTTTTATAAAGTACTTATTACGCAGTTTTCGTTGGTATAAAGAAATAAAGCATATTTTGTTATATTTGCCGAAAGTAATCCTCCCTGGCCGCGCCACATACTTTAAAGAGTACTTAATCCAAATGAATAGTTTCTTAAGAGAAAAAAGTATCAACGAAGAGTAGAGAAAAGGTACCATTATATAGACTGATTTGTGGATAGTTAATATTAAATATTGCAAAATTGACTTGCTGCAGAGTATACCTTCCAGCCGGACCACACCCTAATGCCAATAACTTCTTAACCAAAGGGTTTATACACCATATTTGTCGTATGCGAGTACTCTTTAGGTAGTTTTATTTCGGGGTATTAATTTATTAATAGTACATTATACTCTACTTAATTTGAGGTGGCGCGGCCAGAGAGTACTGCTCGGCGGCCGGACCACATAAAATGTTAATTAAAAAGATATCTCTTGAGGTACTAAAAATATAGATATATTCCAATGAAAGTAGACTTTAGGTAGGTATTATTTTTAACTACAGAATCTGAGTACTAAATTGTGGTCCGGCCACGGAGGAACACACGATTCGGAAGCACAAAAAAATAGAGTATATTCATTTACAGAACAGTTAGACAAAATGTTCGATATTGCTCATTCAACGTACTCTAAAAAGAAAAGAATGAGCTGAAATATTGCGAGAAAAGGCTGCTAAAAGTAATATTTCAACTTCGGTAGTGTCAATTCAAGAACTAGAACTCGATTGCAGTTTCAATAGCACTTCTAGTAACGCTAGTTTGCGAGAAACTGTTAGGTGTTCCCAAACTGACTGCAGGAACGGGAGAAAATACATCTGATGCTGTTTTTAATACAATGGAACACTGGGATGTTACTGACAAAGTCCGAGCGATGAGTTTTGAAACTACTGCCTCTAACACCGGTGCTAATAAAGGATCATGCACTCTTCTGGAAGCAAAGACAGGTCGTCATCTCTTATGGCTTGCTTGTCGGCATCATATGTTTGAAATAATTATTTCAAAAACATTTACTCTCCACAAATACCGCTGTTCAAGAGATTCCGTGAAATTTGGAATACGCTACCAAAAGAACACTACGATGGTCTTAAACTCGATTAAGACGTAAATAGACTTGCTGAAATGACTTGNAATGAGCTGAAATATTGCGAGAAAAGGCTGCTAAAAGTAATATTTCAACTTCGGTAGTGTCAAGTCAAGAACTAGAACTTGATTGCAGTTTCAATAGCACTTCTAGTAATGCTAGTTTATTGAAAGATAAGCAAAGAAAGTGAGTTTGTGGTTGCTCTATCAAAAAATAACGAAAGCGCTTCCAGTTCCAGTGGTATTGTACCGTCGTCTAGCGGCATATTTACACAACATGTTACCAGTGCTCTTGATCGTAACAAAATAACTGATCGTGAAGCAATGCGGTTGATTATTCCTTTGTCTGCTGCCCTTGGTTGTAATCCCGCTTCACTCTCAATTTCTCGGAGCACTATTAGACGTGCACGAAAAAAAGCAAGAACCGAATTTATCTCGGACGTAAAGGAGAAATTCGACATGAAATGTCCACTTGTAATACATTGGGATGGAAAATTACTGCCCGATATAACAAGTAATAAGATGGTAGAACGGCTTCCAATCCTTGTGTCCGGTAATTGTTGCGAGAAACTGTTAGGTGTTCCCAAACTGACTGCAGGAACGGGAGAAAATACATCTGATGCTGTTTTTAATACAATGGAACACTGGGATGTTACTGACAAAGTCCGAGCGATGAGTTTTGAAACTACTGCCTCTAACACCGGTGCTAATAAAGGATCATGCACTCTTCTGGAAGCAAAGACAGGTCGTCATCTCTTATGGCTTGCTTGTCGGCATCATATGTTTGAAATAATTATTTCAAAAACATTTACACTTTGCTTTGGGCCATCAAGCTCTCCACAAATACCGCTGTTCAAGAGATTCCGTGAAATTTGGAATACGCTACCAAAAGAACACTACGATGGTCTTAAACTCGATTCAGACGTAAATAGACTTGCTGAAATGACTTGCTGGCCGTTATTACTGGAGAAAAACAGGTCCGCGATGATTATAAAAAACTAATAGAGCTCACAATGATTATTCTGAACAAGCCACCTGCTAAGATTCATTGACGTTCTCTAGGTCCCATACATCTTGCCAGATAGATTGCAATTGCTTTATTCAATGAAGATTTTTCTTTTTAGGCATAATTTACAAGGGTTTAAGCTAACCAAAAGAGAAGAAACACAAATAGTTCGATTTGTTCGTTTTGGTGCTCTTATCTACACCAAAATTTGGTTTGAAGCGCCTTTGGCCACAGATGCACCAATCAATGACTTGCTACTTTGGAAGGATCTAAAAATTATATGAAGCAATTGATTCTGAAATGAGTGTAGCTGCAAGAAAAGTCTTAGAGCGTCACTGGTATTTATAGGATGAATTGCGATGGTTCCTAAAATGACTACTGATGGTGGTCCTCGTTTAGTACGAGGTGACTGTTCTAAAGTCTCTCCGGAGGCTACTATAGACAGTTTCGCATCACAAAGATCGCTGAAAACGCTCATAGTATTAGACATCAAGGACTCTTTCTTGCAATTACCTCCTGAGGTATGGAGTGAAGATGATGATTACCTTCAGGGCAAAAATTACATAAGAAATTTGCGTGTTGTAAACGACACAGCGGAAAGAGGTGTAAAATTATTTGAAAATTACAATACATTGCTTACCAGGGATGAGGAGGAAAAACAATTTTTGCTACATGTCGTTGAACAAAACAGGAAGATGGTATCTACAGAAACGTCAAAAAAAGAGTTAACGAGCTTAGTTTTAGCTTGAATATGACAATCTGTACTATCATTATTTTAATTATTGCTTAATTAACAAGATTGTGTGCACCTTTAAATACTATATTGGAAAAAAATACTTACTTAAAATATTGAATATGTTCATTTTTATTTTAACCCTTTTATAGCTTTTTGTAAAAATAATCATATTTAGACAGCCGTTGAGCACCCATTTATACGCAAGATAGGAGGCTGATTTTTTTGTCATATAATGAGGACGATAGACGTAACAAATTGAGGGGGTGGCTACTCTTCTGATTGAAACTTTTTTTTTTGCCATATAGTGGTGGACCACCCTAATGCACATACTTGCTTCAGTTTATGCACATTTCTGTTTGACTCCGTGTTTCCACGGTGTGTCCAAATATCTGCATTTATGTAGAAGTTACATTCAAAAGCTTCTGTAGCTGGTATTCTAAATACACTTAAAAGTAAATACTAATATATACAAACTAAAATAAAAATGTACAAAAAAAAGGGAACATGAGTGATGTTAGGCGTCGAAGTAGATACGTTCTTAAATACATTATGTAGTTAAATTATGCATCTCTGCTGCCCAAATTCAAAACTTAGGAAACAGGTGATTTAGAGAATCTTTTTTTTGCTTAGTTTGACTAACCTGCCAGACAGTATTATACAGATGTGGACCTCAAAATATTTTATTGTATCAATTGCTTTTGCAAATAAAATAAAAACTCTTCCTCAATATCTCTTCGTCAATATCTGATCCTAAATCAAAATTCCAATAATTTCGAGAGAACGATACGCCCTCAAGAACTGAAGCATTCAACTCCAAATCTCGACCAATCTAGCTAGATCTTGTTAAAAGTACTAGATTCTTTATAAGTACCTATCTTTCTCGTAAACGTATTTATTTGGAACCAGCTAAGCTATACTAGAAGTGAGTACAAGAAAATCGAAACCTTACTTCGTCACAATTTTGTCCCCACATCCATTTCATGTTTTTAGGACTTTTTGATCTAACTCCGTACTATATTATCCAGGCTCGATCTGGCATGGCATCAAGAAGACTTTCGGCACTACCCCTGTTGATGACAAGGAGTCTGAGCACCGTGAAGGTTTCACCGCCCTCGTCCGTGAGATGAAACAGGCTTTGAGCGTCAAGCCTAACATGCAACTGGCTATCAGTGTTCTACCGAATGTCAACTCCTCCAGTAAGTATCTTTTTATTGTACTAAACTATGTAAAGTTTATAAGTTTGGACTATTTGGACCTATTGTGAAAGTATTTTAAAGATTCCTGAAGTATAAAGTCTAATAGTCAGTTCGTTCACATGAACCAGAGTCTTGCTTATGGGTCAGAACCATGGACCATGGAAACCACTTTCTTCTATCTACAAAAGACTTTATCTGAGTGTTGTAGATACTAATTTATTTGTTTTAGCCAGCCCCTGGCAAAACACGGAATTGCATTTAAGACAACAGTCGTTATCTGACCTCTATTAAAGAACTCTCAAATTAAATACAGGATACAAAAACACGATTGCAACTGTGAAAAAAAGCATATTTTTTTACGGGCATTATCCAACTATTAAATAGCGTCTAATGGATAAAGTGAAAAAAAGGTATACAAAAATTGAATTCCAGAGAACGACGAGGCGAGAATTAAAAATTGCACGGCTTTCGATCCTCTATTAAGAGCTGGTCTATTTTTATTTTTGTGTCACCTAGTGTCGTAATGCGACAAAATATCAATTCCCTTTTGCCATTCAATTTTAATTCTCGCCTCGTCGTTCCCTCAGAGCCTTTGGGAAAGTATCTTAATAAGCATTGTTTTAAATTAATAGTAGGTACTACGCCTACTAACTAGTTAGAATTCGAGCTGTTCTACTTCACTTTGAGCAATAAGCTCATTAAATTCTGCGCTAATGATTTTTCTTGTCGTTCTTTTACACTATTACTACTCAGGTACGGTAGATAGGTTTTATTAAAGCTATAAATAAACTTATTTATGTTTATAAGGATATCAATACGACCTCGTGTGTGTACGGCATATTATCGTGATTATTCTATTATGTGCACCCACAGTATTATCCTCATGTGAATCACAAGACCTAACAATCACTTACGTACATTTTAGAAGCACAGGCCATGATCCAATTTATTTAATTTGTTTGCTTCTACTTCAGTTGAATTTTGCGAATACCTACTAATCTTTGTAGTAGTTCAGTTATTTAGATACGAAAACGCGGAGAATATTAGGGATATGTGAATACATAGTGACTTTATTGACTTGATGTTATTGGAGAGCAACTTAATAAAATTTCGATTCTAACAATTTTAATAACAACTCGTTTTTTCGTACACATTTGAGTTTCAATTGCTTTAAAAACTTATCTCCTTTCAGTTTACTACGACGTCCCAGCCATCATCAACCTGGTTGACATGGTGCACCTCGGCGCATACGACTTCCAGACTCCTGAACGCAACCCCAAAGAGGCTGACTACGCTACCCCCCTGTACACTCCCCAGAACCGCAACCCCCTGCTCAACGCTGACGCTGTTGTCACCTACTGGTATGGTCCCTTCAGTGTCATTGAAACTTTTCTTATTGAAGTGGGAACTCTTTGTTGGGCTGCGGGATTTTTTGAAAGGACTCCAGAAGGATCAAATATGAGTTTTAAACAGTAGAAGTCTGATATTCCCTCTTGGATTAAAACAGGAGGACTTTTTTGCTGTGGGAAGCAACAGATATTAGACTCTAATAACACTTTACGTGTGCTCTCGATATCTAATGAGGTTATTGACCTGAACTGCATTTAGGTTGACCACGCTAATATTCACCGCGTCAAACCTGTACATGAACGTTTACTCCGTTTAAATGTAGTGTTCTTGCTGTCATCAAAAGTTTGCCACCATTTAAAATGAAAGTCGTGCTGTAAAAGTTAGCTAGTACAAATTAAAATAAAGGAATAATAAAAATCAAACAAGCTTGTACAACTTTACATTGCTACGTAAGAAGCTTTGATAATTAAAAACTATTGATTAACTAAAGCAAAGCTTTAAAAGATTTGAAACTGAAAATTAAAAAGTAATTAAAACAGGTGGCGTTCGACTACAGTTCGTTATAAAGTTAGGATTACATGAACTATTCTGTAATGAGTTTGTGGTTACAGCGAAGTTTTTTTCAATGAAGATTGCAAAATCGACTAACTTTAGGTGTAACGTAATTCGTCATTACTAATACGAGACTGACAGTTTTTAATGACCAATTGTGGATTTCTATAAACTAGATAGTTTGATCCATTGTTTTAAGATTGGAGATTGAAAGACATAATTATATGGAGCTTATGTCAAGATTCAATTTCGAATCATGGATGGATAGGTTATGGAAATCCAGCGTAAAACCAAACAACCCGCATCACTGACAGGCTTTGACCCCAAAGTCTCTACAGAGGGGACAAACTCCAACCAACGCAAAGATCTTCCACTCAATGAAGGTTTTACTATTGTGAACAGGCTCCAAGGTGGTGCTCCATCTCAGAAGCTCGTCCTCGCTATTCCTACTGCTGCCCGCACATGGAAGCTGGATTCTGACAGTGAAATCGCTGGAGTTCCTCCCCTACACGCTGATGGTCCTGGCGAAGCTGGTAAGTGGATCATACAAGTATTATGAACAGACGACAACAAGTTAACGTAAATAAATCTGTCAAATTGTACCAATCGAGCGTTAACCTTCTATCATAGTGATAAGGTTGACAATCGATTGCAGAAATTTGACAGATTGTAGTAATATTTTAGACAACAATCGGGTCTTACTCGCGATCAAGGTTTACGATACCTCTTTTCTCCCGACATTTCGGCCGAATTGCACCGACCGTGGTCACGGGAAGACTGATGACAGCTAGCGACTTGATGTGCTGACAGTACTTAACAAATTAGAAAAAAGTCCAATTAGTGAATAGACCAATTCGTTTTAGTTGTCAATGCTCATAATTTTGATGTTTAGAAGACTTACCAGAAAATTAAGCATGTTAATATTCTACTCACATGAGCGCTGACCCAACAGATGCATTATAAATATTAAAGGTCAGATTACATAATAATTAATTGATAATTATTATGGACGAACTATATTTCTGGTGCCGTCATCGTACATTGTTGACAAAAATAGCCATTTCACGTTAATTCAGTTCATGTTAAAAAAACATGACTTCGTGAATATTCAGCGAAATTATGAATAATTTATGTTTTAATTAGTGATGACCGTGTTTTTGTCAATGCAATGTATTATTCTGTACAGATGTTATATCTGTTTGACACTTTTTGAGTCCTTGTGGCAACAAATTGTATTCGTTATATGATACTTAAAAGTGCATTGTTATTTTAGTTGACTAATATATCTGATGAGGACACTTTCCTGCGTAATTTGGCCAAAATATTCACATCAAAATCTTTTTCGTATACCAGATATTGAGTCCTAATAAATTCTGGTACAGAATAAAATAAACAATAATTTTTAATTTGCAGGTCCTTACACCAAAATCGAAGGTATCCTCAGCTACCCTGAAGTGTGCGGCAAGCTCATCAACCCTAACCACCAGAAGGGTATGCAACCCCACCTCAGGAAGGTCACTGACCCCAGCAAGCGTTTCGGTAAGTAGATTTATGTACCTACTTATTGCTTACATAATGACGGTGTATATAGTTATGGCTTCAAACTCAAACTTATATAAATAAATAAGCAAAATATCAACCAATCAACGAGAACAACAGACTATTGTAAATAAATTGTGTCATGAATTTGCGAAAATCAAGCAGTTATTAAAATTGCGAATGTTTCAAATTGGACACAATATATTCTTAGTGTAAATATAAAACTTGCTGTAAATAAAAAGCCTCTCGCATAGCTAATTTTAAATCCTGCATTGTTGGTGCTCTGCATTTTTTATTTCATATACAGATATCTGCAATAATTGAGAAATTGAAAACCAATTCCAATGATTATTTTGCTAAATGTAACACCCTCCAATGCGGGATTAGCAAGCTTTAGGCCCGTGATACACGACGCGACTCTGTAATCCGACGTTAAGTCTCATGGCGACTACTCATTACTCTGGACACGCGACCAAATTCAGTTAAAGTATTGCAGAAGTCGCCGAGAAACTTATATGTCGGTGGCTCGTTGTGTTGTGTGCGACGGGGCTTATTATTAGCTAGCCAATTTAACTTTTCAGAGAAGGGCTTAACCAAGGACCAAGACTTAACCCCTCATTTTGGTTGGTACTCATTTATAGTAGGCTTTTGGCTTCATATAACACACAATACTAAGCTAACAAGCAGAAAGTGAAGTAGATTCTCATTAACCTGCCTCTTGCTAATTCTATGGAGGTATGTCATTCGAATTTTAATCTAGAGTGGGTTGCATGAAGTGGGTTGATGTCGTGATCGTCAATGATTTGTAAACAATCCAAGAAAAAACAAAACTAACGAAACACATCACGTCCCTGAATCATAAAACATGTTAAACGTCGAATTTAATAACTCTATACTATCTCACGCACTTTATTTAACCAAATGTCCATTTCTGTCACCAACAGTTTCCATGGGATCAAAGAAACCTTACCCGCTGTTAGCCCTAGTTCAGATTTGCATGAAACGCGCGTTTTTCTGTCGGTAACCGCGCGGTTATGTCTGAACGATAACTTAATATGTAACTCATACAAATATGACCCGCGCGATTTCAGAATCGCATGGAAATCGCGCGGTTCCCGCCGTGTCTGAACGAGCCCTTAGTGTACCGGCCAAATTACTGAGAAGTTGTCACTATATTAAGCCAATAATAAAAAAAAAATCATTATGATAAGAAATTAAAAAGGTTATGACCTGATATCGGTCGCAATACCAGTCAGACTTTGTTCAAAGTCAATCGTAACAGTTCATTACTCTCATCATTTTAATTCTTTTAAATAATTCTAATTCAAATCCTGTAGCTTTATGACACTCTATTATTGTAACTACATTCTGACAAATAACACTTTCTTTCTTTCCATGAGTAGCACACGACAAACGCCAGTATATGACCTACCTCAATCTGTCAAATTTCTTCAATAGATTTTCAACCTTATAACAATATTGGAAGGTTAATGGTCGATTGTTAAAATTTGACAGATTTCGTTGACCTGCTGGCGTTTAGTCTTAGTCAATGTCATCCACAAAGACACGGCGTAGCCTAATAAGATCACCACAAGACAAATCAATGAAACAGCGACTGTTTTACAGGAACATACGCCTTCCGTCTTCCCGACGACAGCGGCGAGGGTGGTCTGTGGGTGACCTACGAGGACCCTGACACCGCTGGCCAGAGAGCCGCTTACGTCAAGTAAGTATTTTCTTCCAAGCATTTGTTAAGAGTTACCTATCCTGGTAGGTTATCTTTAATCAATCATCATCGTTCAACTTCTATCTTATGTAATGATATATCTTAAGCTTATAAGTCTGCATGCTAGCTCTTCTCCTCAAGAATAACTTTAACCGTGCGCCTAGGTATGTTTTATAATTTTCCTGTCCACACAAATACCTTCTGACCAATTATTTGCAATAAGGCTGCACTGATGTTGAAGAAACTCATGATATCGATGGCGATGAAAGGAGCACTAAAGACGATCGTGAAGTACCACACACATAGCTGAGATAAAACCCAGTTTCTGTATAAAATCATAAATCTTTTACACTGATTCGTGTGAACCAATCGATGAGTGTATTCCTATTTTCCTCTGTGTAAAAGCCTATTTAATAAGTACCAACTGTATTTTTCAGGGCCAAGAATCTTGGAGGAGTGTCCATCGTAGACCTGTCAATGGATGACTTCCGTGGTCTGTGTACTGGGGACAAATACCCTATCCTCAGGGCTGCTAAATACCGTCTTTAAATATAACCATAACATGTTAATTATGTATTCTTCAGTAATTTCCTATACCATAGAATGTTATGTTACAACGCGCATACTTTTGCCGCTTCATAAAACTTCATATTTTTAATCAATCGTAATAACTTTGACTGCAGTAATAAAATGCTGATGATAAATAATTATAATGTACTAGTATGTTATTATAATATCCTACAATAAAATATGAATGTTGAATTATTAAAAGAACAATGTTTTTATGTGCTATGTTTGTGTTTCATTTTATGAAAAATCCTTTTCGAAGTAATTAGAATGGGTAATAAAAAAACGATCAACTGCTGACCAGTAGCCAACATATTCTTATAGAGATGTAAATCATGGAATCCATTTTTAGGGTTCCGTAGTAGACTAGGAACCCTTATAGTTTCGCCATGTCTGTCTGTCCGTCCGTCCGTCTGTCCGTCCGCGGATAATCTCAGAGACTGTTAGCGCTAGAAAGCTGAAATTTGGTACCAATATGTAAATCAACCACGCCGACAAAGTGCACAAATAAAAAGTGGAAAAAAATGTTTTATTAGGGTGCCTCCCCTAAACGTAAAGTGGGGCGTGATTTTTTTTTTCATTTCAACCCTAACGTGTGATATGTCGTTGGATAGGTATTTTAAAATGAATAGGGGTTTACTGACATCATTTTTTGATTATGTTAATACTTTCGGAAATAATTGCTCCAAAAGCCGAAAAATAGGCGTCCCCCCCCCTCTAACTTTTGAACCGCAAGTTTAGAAAATATGAAAAAAATCTCAAAAGTAGAACTCTACATAAACTTTCTAGGAAAATTATTTTGAACGTGGTACAGACAGCAGTCTATGAGATATAGCAATTTTTGGAAACCGCAAATTATAACTTTGTTATTCATATATTTGTATGAAAAACAAAGTTATTTTTTGTTGCCGAAAAGTGTTTGTATTTTGGCTAGTTGTAGGTAATAGATGCGTTCAGTTTTCATAGAAAATGGTACGGAACCCTTCGTGCGCGAGTCCGACTCGCACTTGGCCGGTTTTATATATATTGTTTTGGATCAAAACAGATATTAGAATTATTAAATTAAATAAAATCTTATTATATGATTCCACGGTACTCTACAAAGTTTCTATTTAATACATCATTATTACAAACATTCTTTTCAGATTGAACTAAGCACTCATAGTTATAACGCATACTACTAGGTGAAACTGGCTTGGCCACCCCTCTTCACCTAGCTACGAATAATTTGATGATTGGTACCAAATAGGTTCTAAAACTTGGTATTGATCGATCTTCCAAAATCCCTTAGCCCAGTCATCCTGTTGCAGTCTTTATTACTAACTAACAATTTGATACTTCAGAAGTTCTAGTACCTAATTGTACAAAAGCTAAACTATTGTTGAACGGAGTTTCGTCCCAGTCCAATTAATTGTTATTAAGGGCCATTCTTTTTCTACATTACCCACTTTGCTAAAACACTATCTCTGGCCATGACAGGCTTAAGAACGGAGCCAAAAAATCTGCAATAAAAATTCTTTACGAAACGCGAACTCAGGAATGTAGTAATTACATATCTACCTAAATACCAAAGGCATAGTAGGACAATGTAGGTAACTAATTACTACTTTATGAATTAGAGAACATACAGGTGTATACTAGTATACAAATAAACGGCTAATGCCTTTTACTATTGGACCCTCTTGGATTTTTCATGGAACCTTATAGGCGACGGCGTCAGAGTTTATAATAATGGAAGAATCATTGCCGTTACGTAATCTATAAACACCCTTATGATATAAATTGCAATCACACTTGATATTGGGTATGGAAACTACTGTGGAAGAATGTGAATTTAGATGACCCCATCCATGGTAAGTGAAAAGAAATTATTTTAGCCGGTAAACTCGCGCCCCTCCCTCTTGCGTCCCAAAGCATTATAGATGTAGATGTAGCAGAAACTGTAAGAGCTAGAGAAGTTTTGTCATGAGGAGTTTTTCCGTGTTTCGGAAGGCGCGATAAATTGGTGGGTCCCAGCCTTCATTTGAACATCTTTGGCGGTCGTAGAAGGTAGTCAGAAGCCAGTAAGTTTGACAACCAGTCTTACCAAGGGGTATTAATATTATTTGGATGCACGGCAACTGCAAGCAGCGCGACTGCCTACTGTACCTGCAGCTGCGGTCAGTAGTTGCATTCGGAAGCTAGCATTCAAAACGTACCTTTATGTGCTCTCAAAATCAACGAATTTAACATGACTGTTATAAAAACAACTTTAACAATAAATTATAACTTTTATGCCGCGTTATTTCAAATTTTATTTGCGATAAAATTTATGGATGGACAAATAATATTTTAAAGTGCTTCTTACGTTTTGTCAAGAAAAAAATTGTAAAGTTTATATTTTAACAAATATGTGGTTTGGTTTTTTAAACTTATTGCTATTGTTTTCATTTAATATTCTTACTGTGATAAATCCTGTATCCTGTAATGCGACAACTACTACTAATACAACAGCCAACGTAACACAGCGCGCGACGCTGGGTATGTTTCTTTTAGTTCCGTTTAAATAAAATCGTCAGTAACCATTCCATTTCCTCCTTCAATCAGATGTCTGGGCTTACCTAATTAATTCGTAACTCATCGAAATAATACTTAGTATTTAAGTGGACACAGAAAAACGAGAATCTCGATGTTAGTGTTTGAAGGAAAACATAGGTTTGTTATCCATATACAGCCTATGCTACAGCTAGGGATTGCAATCCGGTATCATTTTCAATCCGGCCGGATCCGGTCGGATCCGGCCGGATTAGCAAATATGCTGAAGGCTATATGTACTTGGCTCTCACTTTCGGCATGAGGGGTCCCCTCTTTGAGGAGTGGCTCGGGAGGAGTCATGGCGCCCTCACCTTCCGCATGACGCAGGTCCTCACCGGACACGGATGTTTTGGGAGGTACCTGCATCGAATTGGGTGGGAGGTGGCGCCCGGGTGTCACCACTGCGCGGACGGTCCAGAGGACACGGTGGAGCACACTGTGGAGGTGTGTCCTGCCTGGGATGGGCACCGCCGTGTCCTCGTAGCGGCAATTGGCGGCGGCAAACTCTCGCGCCCAGCCGTGGTTCAAGCCATGGTGAGGGGCGAGAGGGAATGGGATGCCGTCGCCTTCTTCTGCGGAGCAGTTATGCTAGAGAAGCAAGCGGCGAATTCGCGAATTCGCGCCGCTCATCCCAGCCGCCGCTGTGGACCTAGTGGTAAACACGGTCGCCGGGTGTCGAGAGACGCTCCCGGGCATCGTAGGCGTGGGTCTGTGCGCGGTGAGTTTTCTGGTGGCACATCGTTCGACCCGTGTCGGCGGCGCGCGTTGTTCCACGCGTTCCTCAAATAGGTCAACAAAACCATTAGGGCCAGAGCCTGTCGGGGCTGCGGGATTGTTCGAAAGAGTTACCGCTGCTTTGGCACACAAAGGGCTCCAGAAGGGACACGGTGGGTTTTAGTCAAAGTCTGACCGGTCCCATNAGCAAGCGGCGGAGCGACTGCCAATTCGCGCCGCTCATCCCAGCCGCCGCTGTGGACCTGGTGGTAAACACGGTCGCCGGGTGTCGAGAGACGCTCCCGGGCATCGTAGGCGTGGGTCTGTGCGCGGTGAGTTTTCTGGTGGCACATCGTTACACCCGTGTCGGCGGCGCGCGTTGTTCCACGCGTTCCTCAAATAGGTCAACAAAACCATTAGGGCCAGAGCCTGTCGGGGCTGCGGGATTGTTCGAAAGAGTTACCGCTGCTTTGGCACACAAAGGGCTCCAGAAGGGTCAAGGTGGGTTTTAGTCAAAGTCTGACCGGTCTCATATTCGTTAGGAACGAAGTCATTAGTTTTTAAGTATTTCCTCATATGTAATCTGTTTTCTTTTACTTTTGACTCTCCGATAACCTTCTTTTTCTTGAGGTTTGACTTACTAGTACCTTTTTAAATGTATTTTTCGCGATTTAGAGTTTAACCGGATCCGGCACCGGATCCGGTGCGTTGGTGCCGGATCCGGTAGGTCTAGAAACACGCCGGATCCGCCGGATTACCGGATCCGCCGGACCGGATTGCAATCCCTAGCTACAGCCCTAGCAAACGGAACCACTCGAATCCACTGTAATATACATATAACCTTCTCCTTACATTACCGTGTAGCGTTTATATCCGTAAATTTGAAAAATGTATGCGCTAAGAACTGTGTTTTTTAATTATTTTATACTTGTAATGTTGTCTCTCATTTCAGACGACATAAAAAGGCTTCCCATGGATTATTACTGCAAGTTTCAAGCTAACGCACACCTCTGTACCCAGAGAACACAACGCAGGTATGGCTTCAAAGTAGGCCGGATTGGCAACTGAGATTCGCAACCAGTTGCAAATGCGGAATGACCCTTATTAATATGAAACCAGTTGCTTAAGGTGATAGATTTTTCTTTCTTTGCCCCTGTTTTAACTCTGCAGTTTCGCAACTGGTGGTCGAAGAAGAAATAATTTTCTTGGTACTCAACCATAGTCGCCTATCAAGATATTGGGCAACATCTAGTTAGTAACTACAAGTTAACGCCTGCAAGACTGGTCAAAGTTCTCTATGTGCTATTGCAAAAACGGTCTTGAAATACCATGGTCTCATAGCAAGTTCATTTGCTAATAAATTGTACAGAACATTGTCTGATACATTCAAACATACAAGCAAATTCTCCCATTACACATTTGTATTCAACTCTATTAAACATCAAAGAAATGGTCCGAACCGGCTAAATCGTTTACAAAAACAGAAACGTTTTGTAATACAGTTTTTAAATTGAGGGTCTTCATGGAAATCCAGCTTATGATAAAGCCGTGGTTTTCGTTTATATAACCGCATGGGTAATTTAACTCTCGGTCTCATTATACTCTCGCCTTTGCTTTGGGCTACTATCCACCCTCGAGTGTAATTAGCAATGACTAGCCGTTTCCCCGCTGTTTCACCCTCATCCCGGGGGAACTTCTTCCCGCACCCAAATAAAATGTAGCCTATGTTACTTTGAGATAATCTAGACTTCCAACAAAGAAAGAATTTTTCAAATCGGTTTAGTTTCGGAGCCTTTAGGGTACAACAAACAACAACAAAAAATAGGTACTCTTTATTATATTAGTATAGACTGCTAATGACTTAGCCGAAACAACAAAAATATATATCTACTAAAGTCTTCTGTATTGCGACGGAGAAGACTTTTTTCTGTCAATGGGAAATCATTAGATGAGCCCTCCCGCTGTGGGTGAAAGCGTGAGGAAGTGTAAGACATTTTCTGACTAAAACCTACTGTGTTCCTTCTTGAGCCCTTTACCTGGGCCGCGGTAATTATTTCGAACAATCCCGCAGCTCCGGCAGGCGAAGGCCTTAGTTGGCCCAAGAAGACCTAATCTTAACATATTTTTTTGCAGGTATTACTTTGATCTGCACCTACATGCTTGTGCTCGGTTTGAATATGCAAATTGCGATCACTCTTACAATATGTTCGTTGGCAGGCACGAGTGCCTCACTTCTTGTCAAGGTAGAACCCATTTCCATAGTTTTTAATAGCGGGTGTAAGGGGGCAAACCAACATCATCTTGGCCTAATTGCCAACCTCACCTGCCCGCGGTGTGCCTTGCTGAAAGACCGGTGAGGCTCTGGCGACCGAGTGATGGTGATATAGCCACCACAGAGTACCAAGTGGGATATTAAATGCTTTGCTCGGAGATGGGCAGCAGCATCTCAGAACCCAAATATATCCCACACTGCGCTCACCAACACGCACGCCCAGCGCGGTTATATAAAAGGTATGGGTAAATCCCCTCAGTTTGGGAGAGGCCTTTGTCCACAGTGGAGTTTGAGGCTGTGACGACGGCGACTTCTCTTCCCCACGTATGTTATGATGTTGAATGGATGTGACCAAGTACCAGGGGGGTGATTCCTTAACTACAACTGTGTGTCACTCGTATGAAAATTCAATGAAAATTGTATGGCGATAGCAGTTTTAGCCTTATCGGTTATTCTGTTACTATTAAAAGACCAATCGTTTTCCAATGACATGCCATTGGTCTGTCATCTGCAATGTCATCTGTCATCTGACAGTACATTACGAGTACGATTTTTATTCAATTTGCAGAATAACCAATAACGCTTCAATCGTATTGGAGTTGTAATTGGGTCTCACTGTAGTGACAATTGACTGTTGCTTAAGTTTAAGAAACAGACTCAGGCCCCTGATAATTTCATGGAGCTTCCTGCCTGACGTCCGCAGAGACGATAATCCTTGGTCTGACAACCAGTCTTGGTTGTCAGACTTTCTGTCTTCAGACTACCTGCTTTGACTTGAAAAATTAATATTAGAAAGCTCAGTCACTTTACTTAGATGTCTTTTTGGGGGGTTAGACTTTCTAAATATGAATTCTTGTATTATATTTGTCGAGTAAAGCACGAGTGTAAGCGTATATATTCAACATATTTTCATCTGTTACAGATGTGGCTTACACTAGGGTCCCTGAAAATACAACAGCGAATGTGTATTGTCGATTTCAACCGCAATTTGGCGACTGCAACTCCTATCATCCTATGTGAGTAATTTTCGACGGTCGTTTGTTTGAGAAGAAGATTCAGGATGTTTAACGAGGAACGTCAAATACAAGCATGTATGTACAAAAATGTATAAGAAAAAAACAGCAGTTTTTTTTTCAAATAATTCTTTCCATGACATTTGTGTTTTAATTAGTTACTCGGGGAACCACACCAAGAACACTTTTTTTTATTTTTATGCCAGAAACACATTCTTGAAATCCAATACCCATGTAGGTAAGGTATAAAGATTGAAATTGATGCTATGTAGATGTTATTATCATAAGGTTCAAAAAGTGTTCATTGTTAGCCGTATGAGATGTTTTGATTTTCAGTTTTTGATTAAATCAATACTTACATATTTTTTTATTTTTCAGGTGGTATTTTGATATTAAGGAAATGAGGTGCAGGGGTTTTTCATACAGCGGCTGTGGGGGCAATCACAATAGATTTCATACGAACACTGACTGTTTATCTACATGTGGAGCGGTTATTTTAAAACATTAATTAAATCGTTTTGTAAAAACACAATATAAAGTGTTATTTCTTTGTTTATTATTAAATGAGTTTCATTTCATGTAAGAAATGGTTGAATCTGTCTGCATAAATCATCTAACATTTTTTTTTTATATCGCGAGGTCGCCTTCTGGTTGAACTTGTTGTCTCCTTCTGGTTGCTGTTCGTTAGTCTCACTAAAACTGGAGAATGGCTAGACCGATTGGGCTAATTTTGGTTTTAAAATGTTTGTACAGATCGAGGGAAGGTTTGAACGATAAGAAAATAATTTTATTATAAAAATTATTATTATTATTTATTTTGAAGGAGCTTACAGCTCTGACCAACCTCATGCTCTCCGGCAAGGTGGACGAAACCGTCATCGATGTTTTGTACGGAGCCAACCTATGTGCTCTGCGCAAAAAGGATGGCGGCATTCGTCCAATTGCCGTGGGAACTACTTATCGTCGTATGGCAGCCAAAATTTGCTGTAAATTTTGTAGTGAGGACGTTTCGAACAAATTTCAGCCCCTGCAGCTAGGTTACGGCTCAAAAGGGGGCTGCGAGGCTGCCGTACACGCCCTGTCGACCTACCTAAATTACGGGAAAAGTGAGGTCATCTTGAAGGTTGACATAAAGAACGCCTTCAATTCGGTGAACAGGGACACTTTGCTGACCGAAGCTAAAAATGAATTACCCCAAATTTATAGTTTTCTTTGGCAGTGTTACAGATATCCTTCTAAATTATTATATAGAGACAACCTTTTGGAATCGTCAGTTGGATGCCAGCAAGGTGATCCCCTCGGGCCTGTGATTTTTAGTTTGGCAATTAATCCAATAATTCGACAGCTAAATTCTGAATTCAACGTGTGGTATCTCGACGATGGGACCCTGGGAGGCAATAGAGATACAGTATTAAAGGATTTAATTTTTCTTAAAGAAAAATTCCATAACATTGGCCTTGACCTCAACCTTTCGAAATGTGAACTTTTTATATCTGACACAACCGACAGACAGACGACTCTTCAAAATTTCCACGCAATAGCCCCTGATATAAAATTGATAGATAAAAGTTCTCTTTGCCTCCTTGGGTCGCCAATACTGGAAGATTCATTTTCGGATTTTATTGACAGCAAAATTCAAAATTTTAACAATGTTTCGGAAAGGCTATTCAAAATTAATATGCATTCAGCCATCACAATCATACGCTATTGTTGTTTTGGCCCTAAATTAACTTACAACTTGCGTGCTTCCCATTTATGGAAGCACACCAACCTTCTGGACAAAATTGATAAAATAATTCACCAAACATTATCATCTATCTTAAATGTGGCCTTGGACGACAGAGCTTGGACTCAAGCTACGCTTCCCATTCGCATGGGAGGGCTGGGCGTCCGCAAAATTTCTAGTGTAAGTTTACCGGCATTTATCTCCTCCGTCCATGGCACTGAAAAATTGATCAGGCAGATTTTACCTTCCACACTGATCA
>NWSH02000323.1:6713577-6729337 GCA_002382865.2 Heliothis virescens
ACAAATAGTTCGATTTGTTCGTTTTGGTGCTCTTATCTACACCAAAATTTGGTTTGAAGCGCCTTTGGCCACAGATGCACCAATCAATGACTTGCTACTTTGGAAGGATCTAAAAATTATATGAAGCAATTGATTCTGAAATGAGTGTAGCTGCAAGAAAAGTCTTAGAGCGTCACTTATGGTATTTATCGGATGAATTGGTAGCTTTTGCCTTGTTTTCTGACAAGTTGTCCCATGGCGAGAAAATGACGATGGTTTCTAAAATGACTACTGATGGTGGTCCTCGTTTAGTACGAGGTGACTGTTCTAAACTTTCTCCGGAGGCTACTATAGACAGTTTCGCATCACAAAGATCGCTGAAAACGCTCATAGTATTAGACATCAAGGACTCTTTCTTGCAATTACCTCCTGAGGTATGGAGTGAAGATGATGATTACCTTCAGGGCAAAAATTACATAAGAAATTTGCGTGTTGTAAACGACACTGCGGAAAGAGGTGTAAAATTATTTGAAGATTACAATACATTGCATACCTGGGATGAGGAGGAAAAACATTTTTTGCTACATGTCGTTGAACAAAACAGGAAGATGGCATCTACAGAAACGTCAAAAAAAGAGTTAACGAGCTTAGTTTTAGCTTGAATATGACAATCTGTACTATCATTATTTTAATTATTGCTTAATTAACAAGATTTTGTGCACCTTTAAATACTATATTGGAGTAAAAATACTTACTTATAATATTGAATATGTTCANTGGTTTCTAAAATGACTACTGATGGTGGTCCTCGTTTAGTACGAGGTGACTGTTCTAAACTTTCTCCGGAGGCTACTATAGACAGTTTCGCATCACAAAGATCGCTGAAAACGCTCATAGTATTAGACATCAAGGACTCTTTCTTGCAATTACCTTCTGAGGTATGGAGTGAAGATGATGATTACCTTCAGGGCAAAAATTACATAAGAAATTTGCGTGTTGTAAACGACACTGCGGAAAGAGGTGTAAAATTATTTGAAGATTACAATACATTGCATACCTGGGATGAGGAGGAAAAACATTTTTTGCTACATGTCGTTGAACAAAACAGGAAGATGGCATCTACAGAAACGTCAAAAAAAGAGTTAACGAGCTTAGTTTTAGCTTGAATATGACAATCTGTACTATCATTATTTTAATTATTGCTTAATTAACAAGGTTTTGTGTACCTTTAAATACTATATTGGAAAAAAAATACGTACTTATAATATTGAATATGTTCATTTTTATTTTAACCCTTTTATAGCTTTTTGTAAAAATAATCATATTTAGACAGCCGTTGAGCACCCATTTATACGCAAGATAGGAGGCTGATTTTTTTGTCATATAATGAGGACGATAGACGTAACAAATTGAGGGGGTGGCTACTCTTCTGATTGAAACTTTTTTTTTTGCCATATAGTGGTGGACCACCCTAATATCGGCCGTACCTTTCACAAGCAGCCCGGGGTCTGGAAGTTCACAGTGTTATGACTCCAAATGTCACTCAGTAGCAGTCGTTGTTACAATTCTATGAGTGGCCGTCACGCGCGTGTGAGAAAACTGTGATACTAGCCTCTTAGGCGATTAGGTAAACCTGCATCATCGCACCATCGATCTAGTTCAGTGGTTCTTAACCGGTGGTTAAGCATCTCAAGGGGTCCGCGAGCTTTGCCAATAAATACTTTACAGGAGTCAACATTACCTCAGCGCGTCAATGCCCGACTGCTACTCGAGGCGGTTGCAGTAATTTTATACGTTTTTACTTGTTGAAATCTAAGAGAATCCTTTATTTTTACTTTCATTTATTTATTAAACACCCCAGATCCATAAACCAACTGGGTGGTTCACGACTTGACGAAAATTTTGACAAATGGTCCTTCAGGACAAAAAGATTAAGAATAGCAGATCTAGTTAGATCTGCAGTTGCCCATGTTATGGTGATTCCGGATTTTTTAATCCAGGTTTCTTCTAGGGGTCTCAGAAATTACGTTAAAGAAAACTACATTGCCCCTTTCAGTATTGACATAAAAAGGGAGATAATGTAGCGGTTCAAATATCAGCAAAATTCTATTGTGTCTAAAACCGTAACATTACCAACCTCACATAATTATATATGCTTTTCTGTATGAAATTGGCATGACTGTAAAACTCACCCAATTTCACGGGTGTATTACTTTTAATAGAAGCATACCGTTTCAATATGAACCTTCATGTAGGCATATTAACTGATCCGTTTTATAATAAGGATCTTTTTGAATACGACACATGTATTATATGGCATAATGTAATTTGCCTTTAGGACAGTCAAGTTGGAGATTGTTACTTTATAATTGTGATTACTACCCTATTTACTTAATTTTGGATCTAAGTATTGTGTCCAATAATAATTAAAAAAAAACAGCATTCAATGAATGAGATCCAAATAGACCCATCGAATTCAACCTATTCTTTGCAACCTCTTTCAAATAGCTGAGAGAATTCCAGTATTTTATGAACTAACTTCATCTTATCCGTCGGGACCTATCAACAGTAGGTAAACCAAAGTTCCGATATTAAATCCACACAAGAATTCCATCCACTTTTAAACTCTACGATTTGAACTTTTTGAATGTTCAAACAGAAAGCTATTGCCTACTTCAATAGTTAAGTTTTCACACTATCTGAAGCCGAAGGCATGTCAATCAATATCGCTGTATATTTAGTCGTTTTGTTTGTGCGGGATGTGGTTCCTTAGGATGCGGGTGGAACCACGGGGAACAGCGAGTAAAGGCTGATATGTACAGACAACAGCACATCGAGTTACCTCAATCTGTCAAATTTCTGCAATAGATTTTCAACCTTATCGCAATGGCGGTAGGTTAATATTTGACTGGTAAAATTTGACAGATTCGTATACGTTGACCTGCTGTTGTCTGTACATAGTGAAACCGCTTACCCATTTACTAACAAAACAACGATTAAGTAATTCATATTGTGCGGTATCCAATAATCAGAGTCAATAACAGGCACATAGGAAATCCTCTATAATGAAATTGACATATTTCCCAAAATATTCCGATTAGTTTGTGCTTGAACAAGCTCGCAAATTACCTGTGAATTTATCATTCACAAAGGGAAGTATATTTATAGCAATATATTTATAGCAATCCAAACTAGTGGAAGTCACGGGAGTAATATTATGCCAGAATAGAACAGCGTATACACAGACATTCGAGCTAATTGTGATGAGTATCCAGTATCCACCCAACTACCTGCAGCGCCGACTACTCATCTAGAGCTTATATTTTATGGCCCGAGTTTAAAAACGCCTACTCAAATAATACTTAATTTACTTTTAAATAAAAGAGAGGTTCTTCCATAGTTCTTCACTTAGAAATTATTTTGTAGAAAACTAGTAACGTAAACCGCTTCAGCGGTCTAAAAAATATATTATTTTCTTGATAGTTTCGTTCGAGTATTTCACTAACATTTTTTGGTAAGTCTTAGCACATTTGCAAATATGGGCGAAAATATTTTCGTAAGAAACAGTATTAATTTTGTGCTCAACAATAGCAAAACTTACACAGGACGAGATTGTAAACTCGATAGCTAGCACGCTTTATTCTCATATTCAAGGGTTTCTTCCTTACGAAAAGGTAACCTAATAGACTTTTGTTTTCATTCATAAACAAATGGGTTAATTTGCAGTAAACGTAAAATGTAAATGTCTATTATAAGATAAAGTTTCCCTCAGTTGACGTAGCAAATAAGTTTCAGGCAACTTTTTTTTATTTATTTCTTGTTTTTGATCGAACACTTCTTGCAGCAATTTTCGAACTTGTTGAAGTTTCAGTTGACGTCAGCACGCTTTTATTATGACGGTTCGAAATATTGTGACTTCAGTTAATTGTATCACCATCTAAATATAAATTATATCAAGCATTTGCCATAAATTGAGTTACTGTAAAATAGCCCGTTGTGAGGATTCTGCTAATGGTTTCGTTTGTGAATTTAATTGGTTTTGTAATAGCATCCACAAATGACAGGTACAATGTGAGGGTAGATGATTTACACGCTTGGTACCGTTAGCTGGATAAAATATCATTATGCGATATTGTTTTTTTTTTTCGCATTGGTTGTATTGGCCTTATTTTACGAGGATGACCTTTTACCGAGAGAATAAAGCTGATCTTGCTGCCCAGTCTCAAGTCAGGTCAGTCAAGCTCAGTTAGCTTGATATTAAAAAAAATGCTGCACCTTTTGAAAAAAGGTATGTAAGTTTTGAAAACACAAATCTATAAATACATAAATCGCATGGACATTTTAATGTAACTCTCTCTCTTATTTCATTAAGAATTTGATACCTTTTTACGTAACACAGTGATCTGAAAAATACGTTTTTCATTATGTACTGTTTGAGTAAAGTTGATTACATTTCAGCGCTCAATTAATTTCAATCGTCATTATTGTTCACGAAACAAAAGTTTCCGACCTCAGTAACTCGGACACAATGACATCCAATAAATCAATTGCTACGTTCGGATTGTGAGTCAATTATAACTATGTCCATTGTGCGCTTTCATTGAATTTGTAGAACTATTTTCAAGCTCTTTCACGCTGAATTTACCGGTGTATAAACAAACAAAAAAGTTTTTATTAAGGACATTTGTCTGCGCAAGATGCTGGTTTGTTTGGAGACTTGCAGACTCCATAAGAAACGGCACTAAAATAATGTATTTTTTTGGGAGTTGAGAAATTACCAAATTGGTCTTTGTGCTGTGAGTGAAGCTTAACGAAGTATCTGTAATACGTAATGTAATACTTACCCCTGTTCCTTCTGGACTTTATATTGTAGGACCCTGGTAAACCTTACGAGGATAGTAATTGGCTTTGTTGCCCTACCTAACTCGAAGTGTTAACTTCTATATGTTAGGATAATGCAATGCAAGACGATTCTCTATTTTAATTTTTAAAATATTTGATTAAAAATCATTTTAAATATATATAAAAATAGTGTACCACCGTTATCGGGAACAAGGTCCAAGCTACCGGCTCGGTCTGGGCTCCATAGAGAGAAACCTCCTGACGATGCGTGCCTTGTCTAGAAGTACCTATAGCTTTCTCCATCAAGTGCTTAATCCTACCGCAAGACGATTTTGTACAATGAAATATAATAAAACCGCATTTCACGGGCGGAGTGCACAGCACAACGCTCTATCGTCGCTTACCTACACTATTTTGCATAACGTTGCATAAACTTGACCAAAGTTGGGCGCAAACTATGAACTCCTTTTGTGTGAAGTCAGCTTTACCTGCCATTTCAGACGGTTCCTGTCGTATTCAGACCAAATAATGATGCTGGGTATCTTCGCTTTGTGCTGAGATTTAGTCCTTGATGTAGTCTAAAATCATATAGCCCTCTTACAAATCTCCCTTGTTTGTCNAGTGAAACCGCTTACCCATTTACTAACAAAACAACGATTAAGTAATTCATATTGTGCGGTATCCAATAATCAGAGTCAATAACAGGCACATAGGAAATCCTCTATAATGAAATTGACATATTTCCCAAAATATTCCGATTAGTTTGTGCTTGAACAAGCTCGCAAATTACCTGTGAATTTATCATTCACAAAGGGAAGTATATTTATAGCAATATATTTATAGCAATCCAAACTAGTGGAAGTCACGGGAGTAATATTATGCCAGAATAGAACAGCGTATACACAGACATTCGAGCTAATTGTGATGAGTATCCAGTATCCACCCAACTACCTGCAGCGCCGACTACTCATCTAGAGCTTATATTTTATGGCCCGAGTTTAAAAACGCCTACTCAAATAATACTTAATTTACTTTTAAATAAAAGAGAGGTTCTTCCATAGTTCTTCACTTAGAAATTATTTTGTAGAAAACTAGTAACGTAAACCGCTTCAGCGGTCTAAAAAATATATTATTTTCTTGATAGTTTCGTTCGAGTATTTCACTAACATTTTTTGGTAAGTCTTAGCACATTTGCAAATATGGGCGAAAATATTTTCGTAAGAAACAGTATTAATTTTGTGCTCAACAATAGCAAAACTTACACAGGACGAGATTGTAAACTCGATAGCTAGCACGCTTTATTCTCATATTCAAGGGTTTCTTCCTTACGAAAAGGTAACCTAATAGACTTTTGTTTTCATTCATAAACAAATGGGTTAATTTGCAGTAAACGTAAAATGTAAATGTCTATTATAAGATAAAGTTTCCCTCAGTTGACGTAGCAAATAAGTTTCAGGCAACTTTTTTTTATTTATTTCTTGTTTTTGATCGAACACTTCTTGCAGCAATTTTCGAACTTGTTGAAGTTTCAGTTGACGTCAGCACGCTTTTATTATGACGGTTCGAAATATTGTGACTTCAGTTAATTGTATCACCATCTAAATATAAATTATATCAAGCATTTGCCATAAATTGAGTTACTGTAAAATAGCCCGTTGTGAGGATTCTGCTAATGGTTTCGTTTGTGAATTTAATTGGTTTTGTAATAGCATCCACAAATGACAGGTACAATGTGAGGGTAGATGATTTACACGCTTGGTACCGTTAGCTGGATAAAATATCATTATGCGATATTGTTTTTTTTTTTCGCATTGGTTGTATTGGCCTTATTTTACGAGGATGACCTTTTACCGAGAGAATAAAGCTGATCTTGCTGCCCAGTCTCAAGTCAGGTCAGTCAAGCTCAGTTAGCTTGATATTAAAAAAAATGCTGCACCTTTTGAAAAAAGGTATGTAAGTTTTGAAAACACAAATCTATAAATACATAAATCGCATGGACATTTTAATGTAACTCTCTCTCTTATTTCATTAAGAATTTGATACCTTTTTACGTAACACAGTGATCTGAAAAATACGTTTTTCATTATGTACTGTTTGAGTAAAGTTGATTACATTTCAGCGCTCAATTAATTTCAATCGTCATTATTGTTCACGAAACAAAAGTTTCCGACCTCAGTAACTCGGACACAATGACATCCAATAAATCAATTGCTACGTTCGGATTGTGAGTCAATTATAACTATGTCCATTGTGCGCTTTCATTGAATTTGTAGAACTATTTTCAAGCTCTTTCACGCTGAATTTACCGGTGTATAAACAAACAAAAAAGTTTTTATTAAGGACATTTGTCTGCGCAAGATGCTGGTTTGTTTGGAGACTTGCAGACTCCATAAGAAACGGCACTAAAATAATGTATTTTTTTGGGAGTTGAGAAATTACCAAATTGGTCTTTGTGCTGTGAGTGAAGCTTAACGAAGTATCTGTAATACGTAATGTAATACTTACCCCTGTTCCTTCTGGACTTTATATTGTAGGACCCTGGTAAACCTTACGAGGATAGTAATTGGCTTTGTTGCCCTACCTAACTCGAAGTGTTAACTTCTATATGTTAGGATAATGCAATGCAAGACGATTCTCTATTTTAATTTTTAAAATATTTGATTAAAAATCATTTTAAATATATATAAAAATAGTGTACCACCGTTATCGGGAACAAGGTCCAAGCTACCGGCTCGGTCTGGGCTCCATAGAGAGAAACCTCCTGACGATGCGTGCCTTGTCTAGAAGTACCTATAGCTTTCTCCATCAAGTGCTTAATCCTACCGCAAGACGATTTTGTACAATGAAATATAATAAAACCGCATTTCACGGGCGGAGTGCACAGCACAACGCTCTATCGTCGCTTACCTACACTATTTTGCATAACGTTGCATAAACTTGACCAAAGTTGGGCGCAAACTATGAACTCCTTTTGTGT
The DNA here is from genome assembly GCA_002382865.2 of Heliothis virescens. Taxonomy (NCBI): domain Eukaryota; kingdom Metazoa; phylum Arthropoda; class Insecta; order Lepidoptera; family Noctuidae; genus Heliothis; species Heliothis virescens. The sequence goes on from NWSH02000323.1 coordinate 6,721,376, forward strand.
GAAGTCAGCTTTACCTGCCATTTCAGACGGTTCCTGTCGTATTCAGACCAAATAATGATGCTGGGTATCTTCGCTTTGTGCTGAGATTTAGTCCTTGATGTAGTCTAAAATCATATAGCCCTCTTACAAATCTCCCTTGTTTGTCTTTTGTTTCTGTGTTTGAGGCATTCGTAGCAAAATGCATTGAACAAAATGTCTTGTGAACCACCTATTCAGTATCACACATACACTTCAACTGTTCCAGCCGAGCTCTCAATTTGAAACAAGCTTGACTAATATTTCCTCTCAAACTTGTACTATTTATTCTTTACCTAGAGAATTAGTTAAGTTATCCTAAAATAGTTCACTGAGGCTGGCACTTACAATCAGACATACAGGCAATGCAACATGTTTTTACTTTATTTATCAATTCAAATAATCATCTATTTATTAATAATAACACATCTGTTCACAATGTTCGTTTCGTCGTTAAAGTTCTAGCTTACGCTATTAGTCAGACGAAGTGCATAAAAATAAAACAGAGAAACACGTAAAATCGAGCCTTGGCTGTTAGGCAAATTGTTAGCAAAGAGTATCACGAGAACAAATGAAAGAACTGTAACTGCCTTTAGAAAACATTTTATCTGTGTAGATTTCATTCCGGACGTGCCGGATATTTTCCGTTTTGAACGCACTTCAAACAAAAGATAGTTTTAAATTTTTTTGAAGCAAGAATCCTTCTTGCTTCAGAAAATTTGACGGATATGTTACCTCTAATCTCGGCATGTATATCTATTTTCTGCATTTTAATATATAGACAATTAGTACACCGGTAAATAATAAACTTGCATACTATAAACAAACCGTCCATAATATTGTTTTGCTCGAATATCAGGTAATAACTTGTTAGTTAGCCACTCCACCTCAATTTCCTGACTAACAAATTACATTAGCATGAGTCAAAAAGAGGTCAGATTACATACATTCCCGCAGCGTGAGTCCGAAGTTTTAAGTGTCATCAATGAAATACAGCCAGCTGAGCGCTAAACAGTTACTGCAATTTTTTATTACTTTTAATGTAAAAAATATCATTTAGTATGACATTCTAATTAATGGAACAAACGGGACATATAACAGGACACGATAAATCATTCAACTTTTCCAATCTTCTATGATTTTCCTTATTTTAATTGCCTATAGCTACAGTTCTCTTAATTGCGAACGCAATTATAAATGAAAGTCGTTTTTCTCTTAATTTACAAAGCTTCCATTCAGAAGTTTCCGAATTTTTTTTTCACAGTTACCGTTGATTCGGATATCAAATATTAATAAATTTTCCGGTGCCTTCAAAATATAATTAGCGGCAGTTCCCTTCAGAATTTTTGAATTATTAAATTGTTTATGTAAGTACGAAAGTTGACTTTCCTTTATGGAAATTAATGGCTTAGATTGGTTACGACTGAAATGGATGCCAAAAGCAGTTAAAATATTTTTATTAGGCTTGTAAATCTCCGTAGTATGAAGAGGTATGTAGTGTACAGACAACAGCACATCCAGTTACCACAATCTGTCAAATTTCTGCAATCGATTTTCAACATTATCACAATGGAGGTAGGTTAATATTTGACTGGTAAAATTTGACAGATTGGTATACGTTGACCTGCTGTCGTCTGTACATAGAAATAGATTAAGTCGGACCATAGCGCCTTGATTTTTAACGCGAGTAACTTCTTACATACACATTGCAATGAAAGAACATACAGGCCATCGTAAATGGTTTTGATAGTATGTACATACTATAGGATTGCTACAAGTATGTGCTGTATTCAGGGTACCATTGTCGAATAAATGTGCTACATGTATGCTAGCTCGATAAGACATTTGCACAAGTTTCTTAAGTGTAACAATTTTATCTGTTCTGATATACCAGATTTCAATCGCACTAATCACATCACATCATACTTTTCACAAGCTTGAAAGTTGGATGCGAAAATATTAATATGTGTGAATATCTCATTAAAAAGATACTAAGCGGATTGTAATAAAACATCGCAGTATCTAGGTTATACTTGAGAATAAGACATAGGCTACTTTTATTTGGATATATTATATCAGTAGCAGTTCACTCGGAACGCGGATAAAACCAAGAAGCACCTGGTTGTAATACACACTTATAATTGTTATCCAGGATTGCATTAAAAAATACCCCTGAACCATCAATACACATTATTCAAACCATTGGACCAATGAATATCCTTTCTCATACTAAGAAAGATACACAAGTTTCATCAACACATATCAATACCCTAATACATTTTACCCTGCGCTCTAGCAAACATACGATTATAGCTTTATATCTACTAGAAAAATAGGGCTGTTGTATCTTCCTACTACTACGTTCGGCTTAGGACTGATTTCAATATCTAATCTATCTATCGATTTTCTTTCTATAATGGAATTTAACATTACTTGAATGGGGCTAATCATTTGCCTAGCTTTTTCCCAATTACATCGGGGTCAGCTTCCAGTCTAGCTAACTGAGAACCAGTGTTTTACATGGAGCGACTGCCTATCTGACCTCGACAACCCAGTAACAAACCCGATACCTCTTAGTAAAACTGGTTGTGAGACTTACTGGCTCCTGCTACTCGTAACAATTGTCAAAGATTTTCAAATGACAGCCCTAGGGTCCCAGAGACCCATAGGGTCCCCTATAATTTATTAAGCCTTCCAAAGCACAAAAGAACTGGTCATGACAGAAGAGATCGTCACACATCCACGGACCGATCGCGCCAGGCGTTGCTTAACCCTACGGTCGATCGACCCGCGCGGCTTTGACTCAGCCACGAGCTGTATAGGTTAATTTCAAAATTCAATCTTTAGTAAGCGAATCAACAGATAATAGATTATTGGAATCCGGGTTTAATCGTAGTTAATCTGCAAGCACCGACAGAGGCACTACACAGACAATTGTTCGATTAAGGCGACCGTCTGTGGATGACAGTGTTGGACTATTTAATTTCAGTTTGTGGGCGAACGCTGTTCAATAGTTTAATCGTAATTATTATTCATCTTGCTTCTTCGTGTTCTATTTGGTTTTTTGGTTAAGGTGACATTGATCAAAATTACAAACAACGACAAAGGTTGATCTTTTTGTGACGCTTAATTATATTAGAAAACTTATATAGTGATACCTATGATTTGAAGTCTATATTCTACTACCTAACTTAAGCTAAACTTCAAGATTTCCTTGAATAAATTGCGTAGGTATTTAACGCGTAAATTTTCCATATTGGTCCTGTAATTCCTGAGTTTCCTAACAAAGTTCACCTAAGTATACCAATAAGATAGACACGTAATCTTATGTAACTTTATGTATGTAGTAGATAACCTAACCACATGTCTGTTTTAGCAAGAAAATGTATAAAAATAAGTCAGATTCTAAACTAGTCCTCTAAAACAATCAATAACAAAAAGCAAGTAAGTAAAATAAATAAGGGCCGAAAAAATTAGAGTCTGACGACGAACGACCTCATTTTCCGAGAAACGAAAGGACTAGATAAATGTAAAGAAAATTAGCAATATCAAAAAGCTATTTCTTTTATTGTCTCACCCCTTGTCTTGAGCCCGAACGGGGCAAAACAATAAAACTTGGGTTTGCAAAGGATCAGTCGTAGAATTCGATACCATTTTGGAATCATGGCTTAGGAGTTATATAGAACCATGTATTTTATTATTTTACTTGTCATGAAATTTTCGAAGGGTCAGACTACACTAATAAAGTTGTCTTCATGGCCCAGTGGTTAAAACACCTGTAAAAGCGAGAACGCGGGTTCGATTTTAGGTCAGGCAAGCACCATTGCAAATTTCCTTGATTGTACCTATTTTCTAAGTATATTTTGCACGACAATAACTGTGCAGTCTGAAACCACCAAACCACTTTTTTTTATCGATGGGAAATCATCAAATGACTCCTCCCTCTGTGGGTGATAGCGTGAGGGAGTGTCAGACTTTTACTGACTAAAACCCAGTGTGTTCCTTCGGGAGCCCTTTGCGTGCCAGGGCTGCGGTAACTCTTTCGAACAATCCAGCAGCCGCGGCAGACCACCAAACCACCTTGAGCAAGCATGGTGATTAACGCTCATTCCTACTCTATATGAGAAGAGGCCTTCGTCCTGTAGTAGAACAGTAAGAAGGCTGAAGAATTATAGAATAATACACGTCACAAAGAACACTTCTAAAGTATTATAGAAAGGGATGATGCTTAGTCACAGGTAATAAAAACGAGTAAAGAAAAGGCTTAAAAAAACAAGTTGTTTATTTCTAAAGAGTATCATTGTCTTACCATGGTATAGCAGGCTGTTAAACAATCGCTGAATGTATCAAACCTATTGGTATTACCCCCACAGCCGCTAAAAGAAAAACCTCGGCATGTCATTTCTGATATGTCAAAGTACCACCTAAAACAATATAAAAAATTGTAAATTTAACAAAAACACGGCTAAGTGCGAGTAGGTTGCTTAACCTTGTGATCTACTTATCGATTCGCGCGGCTTTGACTTAGCTACGAGGTCTTCCACTATATCTATTTTGCTAATGCTGGTATAGCTTAATTTGAATGTACAGACGACAACACATCTATCAAATTTCTGCAATAGATTTTCAACTTTATCACAATAGTGGAAGGTTAATATTCGATTGGTGAAATTTTACCGATTCGGGTAGGTTGACCTGCTATCGTCTGTACAAGCGTAACCCTTTAGGAAGCAAACGCACACGTACCCGTCACGTAAGAGGTTTCAGCTTTGTTACAGGAATAGTTACAAGTTTGGCTTGTGTCAGGTATTCAAAGAATCTTCTTTAACAGCGCGTCACTTTGGTATGACATGCTTTAAACTGACCTTAAGTGCTCAGTGTGTACAGTGTGTCAGTTTGTACAAAATCTTTATACAGGGTGACTGGTAATTAGTGACCGATACCTGAACACGTGATTCTACCCATGATTACAAACAACTTTCCCAAAGAAACTTTTTTTTTACTCACTAGTTTAGTCACAATAGCAAAATCACTTCAACCTGCACACGCGTAATGAAAGTGTCACTTTTCACTATCTCGAAACTGTTTTCGATCCTGGGTTTAAGTTCATCTAAAGTGTTCACCAGCCCACTACGATTGTCCATTGCTTCACCATAGCCCCATTAGCACATCACCATATCGCTGTCTACACTGGCGGAGTAGGTAGTTGTGCGGCACAGTACCGGCGGGTGTCAAAAAAAAACTAATAAATGGCATCCGATGGATTTTACGGCGTGACTGTTATTTTTAAAATAAGTTTTGTAAAATTAATCCTGAAGGAGACGAAAACTAAAAATTTTCGCTTTTCCCTGTTAATTTGCAATGACATTATTAATCTAAAAACGTGACAGATTGTTAGTGGCCAATAGAACACAAAGAGGTTTAACACAATTACCGTAATAGCTCATCGGGAGAAGGCGCGATTGCTAATTGCTGTTTCAAACAGCTATTGTGACTAAACTAGTGAGTAAAAAAAAAAGTTTCTTTGGGAAAGTTGTTTGTAATCATGGGTAGAATCACGTGTTCAAGTATCGGTCACTAATTACCAGTCACCCTATATAAGGTGCTCTAAAAATATCTGCCAGGACTTGGATGGGAGATAGTATTATGTATAAAGATCACATTAATAAAGAAAATTTATTGAAAATATAAAAAAAATCTGTCAATAAAAAGTGCGTATTTATAATTTATTTGCGATAGAATATTCTGTAGAAATTACCGATTGCTTCAGAAAACCCTGAATTGATATCGCAAAACATCGTTAATGCACTATTGCTGTTATTATCAATGAATACAGCAGCACATCGCACATTATTTATGATCTTTATTAATATTATCTCAAAAAATATATTTGATCATTCTGGTGTTCAAAATTTCTTCACTATTGTAACCTATCTTCACAAGACTATCTCCCATTGAACTCCTGGCAGATATTTTTAGAGCACCTTATATAAGTCGACATTACAAAATTGTATACCTACTTAAAAATCTGCAGAGAGCCTGCTCTATACCGATTTGTATTGGCAACTTTGTTCAGCTGCGCGAAGGAATTTTAGGCGCTCCCACACATTGCAGTCTAAAGAGTCGACCGACAGTTGGCCAGATAGTGTGCAAATTATATTTTAAGTCGTGATTCTAATCGCAGTTTTAAGTCAGTTTGATACTGTTTAAATACCTGATCGTTATAATTTGCGGACTTTCTTTTATTTCTGCACTGATTTATGAGATTGAACCACAGAGGGCCCGATAAACCTGTTGCCCGACCAAAAGTTTGAAGTATGCGGGCACACTAAGGAGTAGAATTGTTTACTGCGCTGCCAATCGGCTAACTTCAGACTTCCTAATAAATAAGGGTCTACACAAAGCACTCACATTGGAAAGTAAGAATTACAATTTCCAAATTCAGGTTGAAATCGGCAATATACATTTAGTGTCACATTTGGAAGTGGTGGCAACGCTTCATCTGTAACAAAAAGTCCAGTGATTAAAAAAAAGTAATTTAACCCATAACAACGTGAAAATATTGCCCAAATTTTATTAGTAAAAAGTTTTGTTTGAAAACGTCTTCCATAACTCCACTGACACCCGTTGGAATTAAGCCCCAAGCTTCCAAAGATGGAAACTACATATATCTTAATAATGTCAAAATAATATACATATAGGCTATTTTTATACAGATACAAGAAGTAACTAGTTCCCTCGTAAAGTGGGTGAAACCGCTGGCGTAAGCCAGTATATCATAATAAAATAATTGGTACTACCTTCACATTGCTCCCTACATTCAGGTAATTTATTGAACATGTTGTAGGTATGCTTGCAATTTCCATACTGAAAAGGTAAACAGCTTTTAAGCCTTGCATCATAGTAATATCTGAAAAACCAAATGAGATTTATTGGTAGGTAATTGGTTTAAAATATCATTTGGAGGCACGGCAGTGCCCCCGCCAAGTCGAGCGCAGAGCAAACACTCCCGTACCATCCTTTACTGGATCCATTTCGTCGCATTTTCAGGCCCCTATTTGAAAACCTCTGGATAAGACCAGCACGCTGAAATTTTCGTCATCCGGAAAACTAACAGCCCAACCAAACTATTAGGATATCGACATACCGGCTTAAGTTGATGTCAATAAGCTCACGTTTCTACAAAGATCAGTGAAATCCCGCCAAAAACATACTGTAAAAAACTAGCCGAGTCTCTATGGAGCTGGATGTAATGGATACATTTACATGATAGTTTGTATGTGTACATTCGATGCAAAAATGCTTACAAAAAATGTTACATATCCCCTTAATCCACTTGTGTCTTCAATTGTTATTAAAATGAAAAACCTCACATATTAGTATGTGACGAAACGGTCCTGCCGAGGGGGACCCTTGACGTCACTCTGGGTCGGGAACGAGTAAAATAGGTACTAGAAAATTCCCGTCGATGAAATGAAAAAATGGGTGGTTCTGAACTGGCAGACCAATGCAAGTACGTACGCCTTACCTTGGTTATCCACGCCAACGAGTCTTCTGACTTCCAGGGTAGGTGATGAGGGCACACCACGCGGTTGCCGGCCGGCGTCGTTTGCACCACACAGTATTGCGATGGAAATACGAGGAATATCGATAGTTCTACACACTCCCGCGGGATCCCGATATTAGAACAGTCTGAGCACACCAGAATATGGAGGATTTGATCAGTTTTGAGGGTTTTCGGATGAGAAGGTTTTTTCTCACGCAGCGCGCGGTGCGGTTCCGTTGCGACTCGAAAAACGCCGCGATCAGCCATTGGTTCGGCGTATGCGCGAATAGCGCCTTGCGATTGGCTAGCCGCCTCGTTACCACCGATAATACATCATAGGCGGGAATATTTGAATGTGGAAAGGCGCGAATGAATTTAATAAACTTTACGAATAGTGAACA
>NWSH02000323.1:6744511-6770251 GCA_002382865.2 Heliothis virescens
CAAACTTAGTTCTAACTAGGCGAAAAACCGCGTTCTATCTTTAAAAAACGGTGCAACATGTGAACATATACATCGGGTTCTCGCTTCGTTTCCTCTCAAGTACACAAAGGCATTAAATGCGGGTCTAATATACCAAAAATTTTTCTGATATCTACCCTTGCAAATAATCAGATAACCATGATTAGAATAATCACCTGTTTTGTAACGATGCATGTTTGTAGGTATCTCGACTATCGATATTCCGATTGAATGTTGGCTTTCATGATGATAAATTCGCGGAAGTCAGTTATGCAAGTGTGATTTTCCCAGAGGGTTTTTTAGGTTTACGTCAATGTTTATGTTTTTTTCGACGAAACACACGTAAATTTGTTATAATTACATCAAAATAGGTGTTAGCAGTGCACTATACATTCAAGCATATTTGAATTCAAAAGTATATTTCGACTAATTTCGTTCTAGCAGTTTCCTCGCTTCATACAGAAGTCTCTTGATTTAGCGCATTCAACCTAACAAAGCTCTTGGCTTTGAACTTTTTATTTTTTGTTAATAGATAATTCAGTAATACCCTATATATATTAGGTACATTCTGGGAAGTTTCTCATGTACTAAATTGCAAACTCTTAGTAAGCAGGTATCATTATCACATTTTAGCAATGTCAACAGCAATAGGTATCCCCTAAATTCATAGGTAAAGCAAATATATGAGCATATGGGTAAGGGGGCAATCGTAATAATCGCCAATATACGCTCAAGAGGGCCAAATAAGCCACTTTGACGGGTCCGACAAAGTCGCGTATAAGAGCAACAATCTAAGTAATTGGTACCTCGTATTACATATCAAAAATCAATGGACCCTGAGAGTGCTCTTTACATTATTCATGTAACTAAGGTATAGTACAGTTACAATGAAATCGTTAAAACTTGAGTTTTTGACTATGGTTTGCTCCGATGTTGCACCAAGAGCTTTATTAAATGCGACATATCCGTGTGTGACATATTGAAATAAATCAATCAAACAACAATCTCTCTCTAGTTTTTACTAAATGCCTTTGTTACAACTAGAAATAACTAATACTCAAAATTTAATATCAGTTAAAACTAGTTTTAAAACTGTTCATCGTACCTTATTCTTAATCAATGTTCCATCATGCAGCAGGCATGATTACTGTCACGGCTCCGGCGCTGCGGGGCTCCGGCGGTGCCTCGCGAGTTTATCGTCGCAGATAGGTTTAACGCTCACCACCGCAGCTTCGGCTTGCTGGCCGGCTGAGCCGGCCAGCCTCAGCCGCGGTGGCGAGTGTTACAACCACCTGCTCCTTAACTCGCGGGCCGCCTCGTCCCTCCACGCCTACGCGATTTTGAAAAACACTCTAGGGGTAGGGCAGACAAGTCTACGTGGAGTCGGATTTACAGCGATTCGTAACAGAAATCATGCCTGCTGCATGATGGAACATTGATTAAGAATAAGGTATGTACCATGAACTCTGAGAACAGTTTTGACTGACTCGCTTAGGACAAACGCGTGTTGTCTATTAAGAACTAGTTTTAACTGATATTAAATTTTGAGTATTAGTTATTTCTAGTTGTAACAAAAGCATTTAGTAAAAACTTGTTCTAACTAGGGAAAACGCGTTCTATCTAAAAACGGGTTATAACTGTAACATATACAAGCCAACTTAAGCCAGAAGCCATAAAACATAATTCAACCTGAATCCAGTTAACATCGCACCACAAAGGTTGAAGAACTTTCACGATGAAAAGCTATTGGGTATTTCAGTGTCTTTTTTCGTCGTCATTGCAGCGCAATACATCTGCTGCAAGAAAAGGCGTGCAAGCTGGGGGGATTTGCCTATACTCACCGCGCTGGGCATGCGTGTTGGTGAACGCAGTGTGGAATATCTTTAGCTTCGGAGATGCCACTACCGATCAGCCCCCAGAGCCCAGTTCATCTTTCAAAATATAAGAGGATACTTGCAGCATACTGAAGTAAAGAAAAAAAAATTATGAATCAATTTGCAACATTTTCAATATTTCCTAAGGCCTAAAGACTGATTGTCAGCCGCGGTGATTGTTCTCTAAGAACATTGTACACAAGCGTTCGCTCAAACACTTATGCACTCCATATTCCTTCACTGCCATCGTCAGGTGGAAGGGCAACTTTTTGATATTTAACATAACTTTGTACTTCAACCAAAATTCTAGTCAGGCATGGACTAGCTAGATTATTTGACAGGTTACTAACCTCATGCTATGCGCCCGACTCCTAAGCCTTGAAGCTCTACCCTCGTCATTCACATATATCCTTAAGTGGTATACAACTGTAGCTTTTATACTCGTTGTAGGATTAGAAAAGGTTACATGCGACGGAATAGTGCTATTAGATTTTCATTTGTTTTATCCATGGAGATAGTTTTATAAGTCCGTAAATTTCGTCCGAAGGTGTCTTTGGAAATGTTTGAAGAAAATTCTATACCTTGGATGGTTTTACATTAAACATGTTCTTATAGTCTACTAACTGTTCAAAGTGTTTCCACCAAACTATCCAGGGAATTACTATCTAGATAAAATGTAGTCAATAGCTTTCCTGGATAAATAGGCTACTTAACACAGAAACAATTTTTCAAATCGGTCCTGTATTACTGATAGAACGTCCAAACAAACTCTTCAGCTTTATAATGTTAAGCATAGATTTATACTTTACTGAAGGCCTACATTCTAATCTGACACAGGTATGTAACGTTCCATTCCACGCAACTTGTAACGTTTAGCTCAGTATTTGTCTTGTCTGGAGTCTCGCAGTTCAAGCCTAGCGAGAGCAGAAGCTTAATGAAACGCCAATCAACGTGTGTTATCTTTGCTCTCAATCGGCCCCAGTATTTCCGTCAAACCTACCGAATGCGCCGATAATCTTGGGATATAAGCGATTTTAGTTTGTCATTGCTGTTCAATACTTGTTGGATATGAGTTACATGGAAAATGCAGTTCTTTACTTTTATTTTGATATCTTTACTTTTATCATTATTAGCACATAAGAAATACATAAAGTTTATATTTATATTCTTAACTATGTCCTTATTTCCTTATAAAAGTGTTAAATTACTTGGATTTTTTTGTTATTTTTTTTTTTAAGCTCCCTCTTAGGGCTTCTAATTTCAAAAGAGCTGATGGAACAGTGCCAATGACCATTCTATGCCTTTTAACCTGTTGTTTAGTTACATGAAAAATCAGTAGCATATTTATCAAATGCTGTACTAATAAAATAGGTAACACATAAAACTAAAATGAATTTGCATTTCGAACATTTTATAACGATAGGATTTTGTTTAAAAAATGCTGCATATCATATTGACTTTTATCTGTTAAATTTTTTTATTTGTTCGAGTGTTTTTATGACTCTCATGGATTTATAAAGCTACCAATTATATCAATGAGCCTCTTATCTATACCAATATATAAAGAGGAAAGATTTGATTGTTTGTTGGTTTGTTTGTTACGAATAGGCTCCGGATCTACTGAACCGACGTGAATAATTCTTTCACTGTTCAGCTACGTTCTTTGCGCTGAAAATGAGCTATGTTTCATCCGGGTACAAGAAGGAGTTTCCACAGGAGGCGGGTGAAACCGCGTAAAACGGCTAGTATGTTATGAAGGAAATATCTAGAAACTGAAGCATAATATGCAGAAGCATATTTAACTATATTGCTTTTTTTTGGAGTCCCTGTAATCATAGCGACTGCCTGTTACTTATTCCCATAATATATGTTTTTATTTCCTACCAATAAATCCTTCAAGTTAACTTAAAACTCTGAAGGTCGATCAGCGAAGTTTTAATTAAGCCCAACTTAATATAATCCTTTTCCCAATAAATTACCTCAACTTACTTGAATCTTACTCAAGTATCCACCATTATTAATATAAAAGTAACTTTATCAAAACTCTTTCATGTTTCAAGTAAGTTCAATGAAAATTAATTTCTGGTTGATTTATTTGTTTTTCAAAATAGCTACTAATTTTTTTAAGATCTTTCAATCATGAGTTGTTTTCAATGTTGATTCAACGGCACGTATGGCCTAGATTAGGAGTAGGGTGGGCACTTTCAAGTTGAACGTGTGCAGGTTATAAGGGAATTAATAAAATCCAGTTAATATTTTTTTCCTCTAAATAGGTTTAGTTTATGTGTATTACGCATAGAGCAATTCAAAATACTTACTTAAACATTTTTTCGTAAGAATTTTTGATTTTGGAAAATAATAATTAGCGCCCATTTCACAGTTTCCACATAAAGTTCTAAATAGCTATATATGACAGATCATACAGTAGAAAAATAATCAAGATTAAAACATTTCTATGGCGCTATCTATCAAATTGCTATTTAGAATTTTATGTGTAACGTGTGAAACTGGCTGTTAATCTAATGTGTCCAGTGTTATCAAAAAGTCGTCCTCATTTTTGCACATAATTATATCGCCATCCCAAATATATCCTATTTTAACTTAAAAATATCCAAATTATATATATTGTTGGTTGGTCGTCGCAACACATAATTTAATTAATAAATTTTCGGATGCCCCGAAAACCTATGCTATCATTTTTCATACGTTGCACATGTCTATATTTGGTATTTTCGCGCTCAAATGCGAGAGCGTGTAATATTCCCGTAACTTGCGGAATGTGGTTGAATAACCATTTTAAATGCTTGTTGCATTTCGTTAGCACTAGTCGGTGGATTAAATTTTTATTTACGTACATAATATTTTCTAGAATATTCGGTAAAGTTTTGTATTTTCTGAATAGATTTGATTAGTAAATGGTTGAGTTGGGAACTAAAGTACCACCGATGAAATCATCAAAACTAATGGAAATAATAGATGTCATGTAAATGGGTTAACCGTTTCCATCAAATTACGGGTTATATTTTAACTGTTCATTAGTAATAACTATTTAGGAAGCTAACAAAAAAAAAATAAAAAAAAAAGTTTTTTAAGTTTGAGTTAAGAAAAATAGAATTCAGGTAACATTGAACAAGTACTTACGCTAACAATTTCCCTTGTTTACAAACACAATAAGGTGAATATAAATATAAGTCGATACCTTATCTTGTTGAAGTTTTTCATTTTCCCTAATAGGGTTGGTGTAGACATGACTTCATTAAATCCACGATTTTTCTCGCCAATTTGCTACTGATTTCCCCGCTTCACAAAAGGTTCACATCATATCCGATAAGATTATCCGACATTTCCCTCTACCCATATTATAATGAAGACCTATTTACATTATACTAAGGTGTGATTTCAGGTCCATGGACAACGCGCTTTAGCATAATAATTTTTGGGTTCGAAGCGTACTAGTGATCTTGTAAAAAGGGAGGGTCCCCAAACAAAAGATTTTATGAAGCCGCTAGGTTCCGACTTCCGATTGTATTCACCGGACCGCGTTACGACTTTTGAATTTCCGACGTTTTCATTACATGCCTTTTTATGTTCTGAAAAGAAAGGACAAGATGTCTTTTGCATTCAACTTTGTGAGTCAACGTTTTCTCTGACGATACTGAACCAACAAGATAAACATCTTTCTCGTAGACGTATAATTTTTATTTTGACTGTAGAAAAAAAACATCAAGTTTAAAGTTGGACACTTTTACATTACGCAGAATCCATTGATTGACAAAAGGAATCTGGTTATTATTACCATATTCGATTCTCAGGTGCTTTGAAAGATACGGTTCTAAATATTCATGCTCCAAACTTCTTCAAGTAAAAGATGAACTTTTTCAAAGCGTATATTTTGTTCGTAAGCAAGAAGGGTCGAGGGAATAAGAGCGAAAGCGTGTACACTTCAGTCGATTTCACTTCAGCTGAAATTAAAGCTCGGTTGGGATCAGCGGTTTTTGAGATTGCGGTCGCTCTTTGTTGCTGGCGTATAATATAAAATAGGTACGAAAAAAAGGGGCCCGAAAAGTCCAGTCTCATTCTCTGCGACGAATGGCGTGCCGTCTTCACAATACAACCTCATGAGAGTTAGTACGTGATTTGTTCCAACCGTGCTCAAACGAACTAGGAGTCAGAATTCATTTGAATTTTACTATCCTTTGCCGATTGACCACCGCTTATTCGATATTCTGTATACCTACTTAATGAAAATGTTTGTATTTTTATTATTAAATCTTTATTTCAAATAACAGTGATCCATTGTGTTAGAATGTATGTAAATGTTTTCATTATTTATATGGTTTTCTAAAGCTACTTTCTTAAATTTTCTAAATAGGACCATTATGTTATGAATCCGTAGAGGAAGTTTGTTTACTCTATATTTGGTTACCTTTATGTTATTTTCCTGTTTGCGGGTTTCAATATACACTTTGTTAGTATTTGTCATCCTGAGATTTTTCCCCGGAAACCCATATTTAATAGAAAACTCACGCTTATTTACATGTTACATGTGAACAAAATTGACCTTTTCGACGGCGATACCTACTCAGCCTACTAAGCAAAATGTTGCATAGTTTGATTACCGGATTGAACAAAAAGTTGGATAATATTTTTTTTAACGCACCACTTTATTTCCATAAAAACTATACATATTTTTCCTATATACAATTTATACAATTAACGTCTAAATATACAAACTTAAAGCTACTCTTAAATACAAATATACAAAATACTAAAATAAAACGTATATAAAAGGACATGAGTGGCTTCGAAGTATTCCTCTACATCACTGTCCTCCCGAAACGTGGCCAAAAGACTGGCTGCATTGCCACGTTGTATGTGTAACATGCATTATGTTTTAGGGTCATAGTTTTATATTCAGTCACGTAAAGTTGGTATCGATAAGCATATCGATCCCAACAGACAATCAGTTGTTCGTCCCTAATGTCATGTCTCTCATGTGTCAAATCTGTCATGTCAACGTAACGTCAATTTGTGAATGTGAATTTGACTCACTTTGGTTGGCGCCGTCGTACGTGCAATAGTGTAAGTACTGATTTCTGTGATTTAATTATTAATATAGTGATTGTAACGTGTTTGGTGTTTGATTTTGGCCTTTTCCCTTCTGAGTTTTACATCTCAGAAGTGGGATCGGTGCGAAAACGACCAGTTTTTGTATAAATAACCTACGCGCCATAATAGTGAAAAAAAGGTGCGGCCATTGTGGTGATAAATTTCTGGTAAAATATTGTCAAAATCTATCGTAACTCTAAACGATGTGCGTATTTGAATGTACAATTTTAATTTCCGAGTAAGGATTACATGGATGCGAATAGATTAACTTTAATTGAGAATGTGGTAAAAGCCGCCATTTTGACCACGTGTCGAAAGCGTTATATTTAGTTAAAATATAAATACAAATCAACAGAATATATGGTCACAAGCTTTTTATGACCATTTAATTTGAATTATTATAATAGATGTAGTGGATGGAATCGGATTTAAGTTATTTTTTTTATGTGGACCCACCATTATTACTTACTTACGTAAAAGTGTTGTTTAATCTTCTTTCTGTTTTCTGAAAATTTTAATGAATTAAGCGACTAACCTGTAGATTAGGTTATGCACTGACAAGAAGCTAAAGTCAGAACCTGTAAGTTTCAGATAATGAGCGACAAATGTGGAGCGAATAAACCAAAACGGCTGACTACACCTTGTTACAATTTGGACCGCGAGATGAGAAGTAGTCGAGCGTCGCGCAGCCGTAGCAGGCATGGTAGCAGGCGTAGCCGCAGCCACAACCGCAGCCAGTGCCGCAGCCGTTGCCGGGACACACGAAGCCGAAGTCGCAATTCCCGTCGTGATCGGTCCTATCGTGGAGATCATCGCACACCATTGCGTGAAGCGGAACGAGAATTGTCCGAGACGAGAAAGCGGCTGAGGTTACTAGAAGACCGGGTTCATCGCAGACAAACATCGGGTGACCTACATCGGAGCCCTTCGACAGGCAAGCGAGGTAAATCGGATTTACATGTTCACTTGAATTCTTCTCAATCGAGTACAGACGATAAACCTAGTTCTAAGAAACCTAGATTAGAACCCTCAGAATTTTTCGAGGAGTTTTTAAATGTTTTAAAAGGTAGGTCAGGGGATCGTGAATTCCTTTCTAGCCTCAACAATGTCGTGCCAGAATTTGACCCACTATCCAAAGAACAAACTATTAACGCATGGCTTGACAAAATTGAGGAATGTGCCGAAATTTACGGCTGGAACGAAAAACAGAAAATTCACTATGCCCTGCCTAAGCTCACTGGACATGCTCGCACATGGTATCAGGGCTTGCCCTCTATTAAGCATACGTGGAGTGAATGGAAAGTCATGCTCAAAGAGTCCTTCCCAGCAACCGAAAACTACGCGGATTTATTAATGGAAATGCTTAATAGAAGGGCACGACCTGGAGAGTCCTTAGAAATTTATTATTTTTCTAAAATAAATCTTCTCAATCGCTGTAAGATTTTTGATAAACAAGCAGTGGATTGTCTGGTCCATGGAATCGATGATAGGGGCGTTCGAGTAGGGGCCCAAGCGGCTAAATTTGAGAAACCTGAAGAAATACATGAATTTTTCAAAACCATTAAGCCCTTTTCGCGAGAACAAATGGAGTCCAAAGGACGTAATAGTCGTGACACCCGCTTACCGAACAATACTAACAATTCTAGTGATACTACACCGAACAAAAACAATCGTAAACCGAACACTATGACTTGCTTTAATTGTCGGGAGATAGGGCATCCGAGTTTTAAGTGCCCAAAGCCAATTATTAAATGTACGAAGTGCAACCTTATGGGCCACACGTCTACTAATTGTACCAATAAAATTAAAGATCAGCAATTGAGTGATAAAGACAAGAGTGTCCTTAAGGTCTCACTTCAAAACGAGTCTAGCAACAAGTACAAATTAATCATAAAGGTCAACGGGATTCCTATTAATTGTTTGGTGGATCTAGGTAGTGAAGCCACAGTTATGCGTGAAAGTGACGCCAAAAGGATAGGGTTACAATGGAAAAATGTTGACGGTCCATTCTTACGCGGGTTAGGAAATATTCCGTATTTACCTAGAGGTAGCGTTAGGGTAGATATTGAAGTCCAAGGTATTCTGGAAAAGGATATTGAAGTATTTGTAGTAGATGACGCATTAATTGGTTACAGTGTTTTACTCGGGCACAGTTTTACTGAACGGCCTCATTTACAAATCACAAAGACAGCTACGGACCTAAAGTTTGAACGTGTTGATAAAGGGCCACCAATTAAAGTACCCCTCTTATCCAANCTCAGAAGTGGGATCGGTGCGAAAACGACCAGTTTTTGTATAAATAACCTACGCGCCATAATAGTGAAAAAAAGGTGCGGCCATTGTGGTGATAAATTTCTGGTAAAATATTGTCAAAATCTATCGTAACTCTAAACGATGTGCGTATTTGAATGTACAATTTTAATTTCCGAGTAAGGATTACATGGATGCGAATAGATTAACTTTAATTGAGAATGTGGTAAAAGCCGCCATTTTGACCACGTGTCGAAAGCGTTATATTTAGTTAAAATATAAATACAAATCAACAGAATATATGGTCACAAGCTTTTTATGACCATTTAATTTGAATTATTATAATAGATGTAGTGGATGGAATCGGATTTAAGTTATTTTTTTTATGTGGACCCACCATTATTACTTACTTACGTAAAAGTGTTGTTTAATCTTCTTTCTGTTTTCTGAAAATTTTAATGAATTAAGCGACTAACCTGTAGATTAGGTTATGCACTGACAAGAAGCTAAAGTCAGAACCTGTAAGTTTCAGATAATGAGCGACAAATGTGGAGCGAATAAACCAAAACGGCTGACTACACCTTGTTACAATTTGGACCGCGAGATGAGAAGTAGTCGAGCGTCGCGCAGCCGTAGCAGGCATGGTAGCAGGCGTAGCCGCAGCCACAACCGCAGCCAGTGCCGCAGCCGTTGCCGGGACACACGAAGCCGAAGTCGCAATTCCCGTCGTGATCGGTCCTATCGTGGAGATCATCGCACACCATTGCGTGAAGCGGAACGAGAATTGTCCGAGACGAGAAAGCGGCTGAGGTTACTAGAAGACCGGGTTCATCGCAGACAAACATCGGGTGACCTACATCGGAGCCCTTCGACAGGCAAGCGAGGTAAATCGGATTTACATGTTCACTTGAATTCTTCTCAATCGAGTACAGACGATAAACCTAGTTCTAAGAAACCTAGATTAGAACCCTCAGAATTTTTCGAGGAGTTTTTAAATGTTTTAAAAGGTAGGTCAGGGGATCGTGAATTCCTTTCTAGCCTCAACAATGTCGTGCCAGAATTTGACCCACTATCCAAAGAACAAACTATTAACGCATGGCTTGACAAAATTGAGGAATGTGCCGAAATTTACGGCTGGAACGAAAAACAGAAAATTCACTATGCCCTGCCTAAGCTCACTGGACATGCTCGCACATGGTATCAGGGCTTGCCCTCTATTAAGCATACGTGGAGTGAATGGAAAGTCATGCTCAAAGAGTCCTTCCCAGCAACCGAAAACTACGCGGATTTATTAATGGAAATGCTTAATAGAAGGGCACGACCTGGAGAGTCCTTAGAAATTTATTATTTTTCTAAAATAAATCTTCTCAATCGCTGTAAGATTTTTGATAAACAAGCAGTGGATTGTCTGGTCCATGGAATCGATGATAGGGGCGTTCGAGTAGGGGCCCAAGCGGCTAAATTTGAGAAACCTGAAGAAATACATGAATTTTTCAAAACCATTAAGCCCTTTTCGCGAGAACAAATGGAGTCCAAAGGACGTAATAGTCGTGACACCCGCTTACCGAACAATACTAACAATTCTAGTGATACTACACCGAACAAAAACAATCGTAAACCGAACACTATGACTTGCTTTAATTGTCGGGAGATAGGGCATCCGAGTTTTAAGTGCCCAAAGCCAATTATTAAATGTACGAAGTGCAACCTTATGGGCCACACGTCTACTAATTGTACCAATAAAATTAAAGATCAGCAATTGAGTGATAAAGACAAGAGTGTCCTTAAGGTCTCACTTCAAAACGAGTCTAGCAACAAGTACAAATTAATCATAAAGGTCAACGGGATTCCTATTAATTGTTTGGTGGATCTAGGTAGTGAAGCCACAGTTATGCGTGAAAGTGACGCCAAAAGGATAGGGTTACAATGGAAAAATGTTGACGGTCCATTCTTACGCGGGTTAGGAAATATTCCGTATTTACCTAGAGGTAGCGTTAGGGTAGATATTGAAGTCCAAGGTATTCTGGAAAAGGATATTGAAGTATTTGTAGTAGATGACGCATTAATTGGTTACAGTGTTTTACTCGGGCACAGTTTTACTGAACGGCCTCATTTACAAATCACAAAGACAGCTACGGACCTAAAGTTTGAACGTGTTGATAAAGGGCCACCAATTAAAGTACCCCTCTTATCCAAAAGTGACACAGAAATAGGTATAGGCCAGATGAGATGTGTCCCTGTCAAATCTCTTAATAATCTTAGTGGAAACATTTACGTGAATGGTACAGTTAGGGGCAGTACAGGCAATGAATATTACCTTTTGCCAGGGGAGTACCACATAACTGACGGCACCTGCTCATTGTTACTGCAAAATGTTGGTGGTAAACCGGTAGTAATCGCGCAGGATACACTCATCACTAGAGCACGCTATATTGAATCTGATATGTCTATTTATAGAGTATCTAAGGATGAAAGTGATTCTGAAATCGCAACTATCAAATACGGCCAGCAATTAACTGATATACAAATCAAACAATGTACTGAGTTATTGTCTAAATATAAAGCTTGTTTTTCCAATGGTATGCACGATCTAGGATTCACAACAGTCACTGAGATGGAGATATGCCTCAATGATACAACCCCCGTAGTGTATAGGCCTTATCGCTTACCATACTCAGAGCGTAAATTGGTTCGAGACATGGTGAGTGATATGGTCACCCATGGTATCATTCGTGAATCGAACTCCCCGTATGCTAGCCCTATAGTGCTGGTACAGAAGAAGTCGGGGGAAAAACGGCTTTGTGTCGATTATAGGGCCCTAAACAGTCGCACCAAACGAGACCACTATCCGCTACCGCGGATAGAGGATTTACTGGATCAGTTATCGGGACAATCCTTGTTCACGTCTTTGGATTTGGCATCGGGATATCACCAGATACCGATAGCGGAGCAATCTCGTGAGAAGACGGCATTTGTCACACCTGATGGGCAGTACGAGTACACTCGTATGCCTTTTGGGTTGGCAAATGCCCCTGCAGTCTTTCAACGTGCTATTCACAAGATCCTAAGCAAATCCAAGGCGGGCTATGTCATTATATATATGGATGATATCCTAATTCCATCCAAAGATTTCGAGGAGGGGTTATCACGACTTGAAGAAGTTCTGGACCTCCTTAAACAGGCTGGGCTTACTTTAAAATTAGAAAAGTGTAGTTTCTTCCAGGAGCAGATAGAATTCCTTGGCTTTCAAATAGATAGAAACGGTGTGAGACCGGGGATTCAAAAGGTTGAGGCTGTCGCAAAGTTTCCTGAACCTCGTAATCAGCACGAAGTTAGGCGGTTTATTGGCCTAGCCAGCTTCTTTAGGAGGTTTGTCAAGGGATTTGCGTTGATAGCTAAACCCTTGACGAATCTCCTGAGGAAGGACGTGCAGTGGAAATGGGGAACCGAGGAGTCTAACGCTTTTGAAACCCTTAAGAGTTGTTTAATCACTAGACCGGTTTTAGCCCTATATAACCATGGTGCACAAACACAGGTTCACACAGACGCCAGCAAATTTGGAGTAGCCGGGATGTTACTCCAAAGAACTGGAGATGACCC
The DNA here is from genome assembly GCA_002382865.2 of Heliothis virescens. Lineage (NCBI taxonomy): Eukaryota > Metazoa > Arthropoda > Insecta > Lepidoptera > Noctuidae > Heliothis > Heliothis virescens. The sequence continues at coordinate 6,757,363 of NWSH02000323.1, forward strand.
TTGGCGCCCAGTAGCGTACTTCAGCAGGCAGACCACCATAGAAGAAATGAAACTCCATTCATTTGAACTGGAGACGTTAGCCGTCGTTAGCACACTCAGCAAGTTCCGCATTTACCTCATCGGGATTAAGTTCACTATTGTTACGGACTGCAATGCTCTACGGTCTACGTTCACCAAGAGAGACTTAGTCCCCCGTATATCTAGGTGGTGGATCCAATTTTTGGAGTTCGATTGCGACATTGAATACCGTCCAGGAGAGAGAATGTCTCACGTGGATGCGCTCAGCAGAGGCCCCATTGAAGGTGTGTGTGCATACACTTGACATTCTCTCAGTGGGCTCCGAAGATTGGATCGCTACAGTGCAGTCATCTGATGAGGAAGTAAGGCGCATTAAGGATATCCTAGAGGATCCTGAAACCCCAAAGATCGCCGATGTTTATAAGGAATACAAGATCAAAAATGGCCGAGTGTTCCGCATCCTTGGTGATGGGTCATTGAGGTGGTTGGTACCTTGTGGGGTCCGATGGCAAGTGCTGAGGGCCAACCACGACGACGTTGGACACTTTGGGTTTGAGAAAACCTTGCAAAGAGTGAGGTCGCTGTTTTGGTTTCCCAAAATGCGGAAATTTATTAAGAAATACGTTGGCGCTTGCCTTCAATGCGCCCATCACAAGCTACCGTCAGGAGCGAAGGAAGGGTTTCTCCACCCGATACCAAAGGTCGAGATTCCATTTCACACACTACATGCAGATCATCTTGGCCCCTTCCCTCGAAGCAAACGACGTAATGCTTATATATTAGTCATCGTCGATGCATACACCAAGTATGTGAGTTTGACCCCCGTCAAAAGTACAAAAACTAAAGAGACCATTAAAGCATTTAAGAATCTCTTTAGCTACTTTGGTAGTCCCACGCGCATTATTACTGATAGAGGCACTAGCTTCACCAGCAAAAAGTTCAAGTCATTTGTAAATTCAATAGGATCTAAGCATATCTTGAACTCTGTGGCTACTCCCCGGGCAAATGGCCAAGTCGAGCGGTACAACCGTACGATCTTGGCCTCTCTAGGATCCATGGCTCACGGAAAAGGCAACAATACTTGGGACGAACTATTGCCCGATGTTCAGCTCGGTATCAATTCCACTGTACACGAGACCACTAAGAAAACTCCAACCGAGCTATTGTTTGGTAGGAAAGTAGGTAACCCAGCACAAGGTTTGCTTAATGATATAGTTGACGATATAGGCGAAGGTACAAATAGTAGGCCATTAGATGATATACGTTCTGAGGCGAGTGAACTCATTAGAAAGAATCAACAAATTATGAAAAGTAGGTTTGATAGACGTAGGAAGGATGGTAGAAGATATAAAGAAGGTGATTTAGTACGTATAGCCAGAGCAATTGTAACTGGCCCAGGTCAATCTAAAAAGCTAGAGGCAAAATGTCAAGGGCCGTATAGGATAAAAAGGGTTTTACCGAACGACCGCTATTTAGTAGAGGATACCCCGTTGACCAGGAAAGGACAACGATATGAAAATGTTGTTGCAGTTGATAAAATATTTCCATGGTTGAGTTTTGATGAAGCTGCTTGTCATTCACATGAAAATAGCGATTGTAGTGATAATTATGGTTTTGATTGAATAAATTAAACAAAAATAAAATTGAATAAATTAAACTGGTAATAAAGACTTAGCGTCGTAGTATTAAATTATTGTTGTTGAAGTGAATACAAAGTTAATACGTATCGGCTGAATACATTGTTGATGGTAATAGTGATAACATAATATATAATAACTTAAAAATAAGTGAATAAAACAACTTGAATGATTGATCGAATGTATACTTTAATTTGATTACAAATAAACAATACATGTACTTATATTAGTGATTTGAGCGTAAAATATATTAAGTGAACTTACCAAGTGAGGGTGTCGCGTAGCGGGCATGAGAGGCATATGAACTTGCCGCCCAGGAGTTGTTGCGCGGCATCGCAGTGGAAGCGTGATGATGGTGAAGGAAGTAACCGTCGTCCCGCACCACTATAGTTAGGTAGGCAGGGCGTCGCGTAGCGGGCATGAGAGGCATATGAACTTGCCGCCCAGGAGTTGTTGCGCGGCATCGCAGTGGTAGTGTGATGATGGTGAAGGAAGTAGCTGTCATCTCGCACCACTATAGTTAAGTACACCGGGGGTCACGTAGCGGGCATGAGAGGCATATGAACTTGCCGCCCAGGAGTTGTTGCGTGACTTCGCAGTGGCAGCGGGCCGACTGTGAAAGAAGTAGCTGCCTGCCCGCACCACTATAGTAATGTGTTGTGTAGCGGGCACGAGAGGCACATGATCTTGCCGCCCAGGAGTTGTTGCACAGTACTATAGCAGTGATGTATATATATGTGTATTATAAGATCCCAAGTTAAAGTCAAGTTCAAGTAAGAATTTATATTATAATGTATTGATTCCCGTACTGTGTAAACAGTTTCTTTCATAGCAGGTTATATATTTGTATCAGGTAACGTGAGGGAGGACACGTTGTGAGAAGGATGGCCGACTGTAACATGCATTATGTTTTAGGGTCATAGTTTTATATTCAGTCACGTAAAGTTGGTATCGATAAGCATATCGATCCCAACAGACAATCAGTTGTTCGTCCCTAATGTCATGTCTCTCATGTGTCAAATCTGTCATGTCAACGTAACGTCAATTTGTGAATGTGAATTTGACTCACTTTGGTTGGCGCCGTCGTACGTGCAATAGTGTAAGTACTGATTTCTGTGATTTAATTATTAATATAGTGATTGTAACGTGTTTGGTGTTTGATTTTGGCCTTTTCCCTTCTGAGTTTTACATATGGTAATACTTAATTCTTTCTCCCAAGAATACATATTTTTTACAAACAACAAAGCAATCAAATCATTCCTCCTTATATTATTAGTATAAATTAATATTTTTTCAATAGCAACCTCTACTCTGAAGCCCCGTTCAGGTCATTAGCATCCCCTATAAAACAGCCCTGCATATAACTACGTACAACATTTGCTGAATACAAAGAAAACTACCCTCCGATGGAACGCTAACGGTCTGTGATATTAAAAGTCGCGTATGTAAAAACTTACCGTATACTTTCAGAGTCTTAAGCCCACATGAAAGGAAGTGCAATTTCAAGGCATTGTAAATTAAAATTGACAACAAAAGCAGATGCGAACGCTGGCTAATCTTCAGGGATTAGTCTGAAGCATCGACTACGACGGGGCTAATATAACATCGATCGCACAACACTAGCTACATACTACAGGTACAGACGATAACACATCAAGTTACCACAATCTGTCAAATTTCTGCAATCGATTTTCAACCTTATCGTAATGGGGGTAGGTTAATGTTTGATTGGTAAAATTTGACAGATTCGTATACGTTGACCTGCTGTCGTCTGTACATAGGTAAGTATATATCACGTACGTATATGCTGTTAATCTTTATAAAAGAACCACGCTTTGGTTGTTTCACCATGTACCTATTATGAATTCCAGTATTCCGGGACGGTTTTATTATTAATGCCTGTGATGTAACGCGAGTGATTAATGAAAAATATATTTTACAGAGCAGAATTAATGAGTTGGATTCAATCAGGATCTGTTTTCCATTTGTGTCAATCATCGGATTTTGTATACTTTATGTCATCGTATATAGATGTGCAACAAATGATGACATGATGATACTGAGAAACGATTAGGTATTGACTTATTTTTTTAGGTGCTCTAACAGCGATATATAATATAAATATATAAATGATCTATCGTTTAATATTAATTTCACAGTTATTCTTGCCCATTTAAGGCACATACACATACATAGGAATGACAAAAAAAAACTAAATATTCAACTTTAAAAAGGCTCTTAACTCTTTGTGGTTGAAATTCTCGGGTTGTGGGGTCCGAGTTTGTTGCTGTTCCAAGGGCACTGCCAAGCGGAGGCCTGACACCCGTAACCCAGGGCAGGCTTTAACTTTGGCCAACGGATTAGCCAACGCCGTTCAATGCGGTGACACTGCCACTCATTTGGACGTGAATGAGGAATGTTAGTAAGACAATTCGAATTACTCCTACTTCAGTATTTCAGCTTATTAGCTATATAGCTTCAGTATTTTTTCGTCATCTATTTTTCAGTAATAAAATTAAGTTATCCTACTCACGTTGTAAATTAATTAATATTAATTTATAATAAATATTAACTTTATTTAAGTTGGTTTGTATATTATAATTTTAATTTAGTAATTTAAGTTTATATGTAAAGTAAAAAGTAAGTTGACTATAGTATGTAATAAAGTTATGTTGTAAATGCAAAAGTTTGTGAGGATGATTTTGTGATTGATTTTGATGAAACATGGCCGTAACTTATGTATCAGATTAACATATAAGCTACTTTTATCCGGGTGCTGGAAGAGTTCCCTCGGGAAGCAGGTGAAAACGCTGACAGAAGGTTGTATAATTATATTTTTTTAACCTAGCTACAGTTAGGAAGTGTGGCGTTACATTAAATCAAATAGCGACCACTGGACGATATAAAGTAGCATTGTTGTGTCAAGCTTCCAGATTTTAATTTACCTTTATTTTCTGATTTTCCTGATGTATTTGTATAGAAACTTTATTATAAAAAAAGCTCAATTAGATATTATAAAAAAAAGCTCAATTTATTTAAAAAGTAAGGAAAAAGTGTAAGATTTATAGTTGGAGTTTACTAAGCACTTCACTTATGCTAAGTATTTTATTAATTTGTTATTTTCATTGATGTTCTATCAAAAGTCTCAGAAGCTATTAATAAGTATCGGTAGTTTCAAACCATTTAGTATAATTTATAAAAATCCCTGCATCTCATTCTTCGCTTACCCATTAAGAAAAAAATAAATATATCTACGCGGTCGAAGCGAGAAACCCCTTTTTTAAGTTGCTTAAGAAGATATTTACTCGGTGATTATTGGAATGTTCATTGATATCATTTCTCTTCTTTTCGAATTGGTACAGTCTAAAAGCTCTAAACGTGCGTTCAAAATAGATAATACTACATGTTTCACTATGACCAAATACGTTAAATTCTAAATTGGAAGTTTGTGACGCTGATGTCTCGTGAAGTTTTATTTAAAGTTCAAGGCTAGTAAACATAGAATTTTATATTTGGCTACCCGAACATTCAGGGACTTTTCACAAAAGATTTGAATAGAGGTCAGCCTTCATTGTGTTACCTGCCAGTCGTAATTACCCTCGAACGTCAAAAAGGGGTGAGCGTAAACGTGGCAAAAATAGACAAAAAAAAACATACTTCAATTTAATACAAAATAGTAATCAATTCGGATATTTCAACTAAAATAATAATAAAGAGGAAACATTTTCTTGTTTGTTTGTAACCTCCGGCTCAGAAACTACTGAACCGATTTTAAAAATTCTATCACGGATGGGAAGCTAGGCTGTTCCCGATTAACATTGGCTTCATTGTCTGAGTACGGGTATAAGTTCGCCAGGAAACCGCGGAAAACAGCTTGCTTTAAATGGAGCCTTTTTTTAGGAAGAATGTCGTTACCGCCAAAAAAAAATCAAAAATTCTGTTTTAACCGCGAAAACAACAGATTTTACAACTTATTATGAGGTGTAACAGTTTTTGGAATTTTTGGCGGTTACGATATTCTTCCTGAAAAGGCTCGATGTATTATTTATCTATAAATTTCTACTCAATCCCAAGTCAAATATTACATTCGGAGTCGAATACGTAGCTACAAAGTTATTTCAGCCTACAGCCTACGATGAAGAGAACTGGTTATCATCATTAGTTGTAATTCTGCTGGAATAGTCACGTACTAGTGCGATGTGTCCCGATAATATAGTGTTCGTCCATGCCTCTAACTATCCTAACATTCGAACGAGATAATACAGTGTAATTCAGCTCTAATAAAATGACTGCGAGGACTTTTGTAGATCGATTTGGTAACTTATGACTTTATTCGGTGAATTTTTATAGCCCTGCTTGAGGTTTCTAAATATAAGTTTTAACTTCCAGGTTAGTTAGCTGTTTTAAGATTTCTGTAGTCAATAAAGTGAATGTGTCATGATTGAGTAAGCAAGCAAAACAAAAGAAGTTGGAAGGCCCTAAGTATGACATTTAAGTTGCAATAATGTCTTCGGTGTTACCAGGCTCTTTATAGTGATTTCGAAGATGATTTTCCCTTATAATCGTCCCAGGATAAGTTGTTTGTTAATCAGAACAAAGTAGTCTTTTACCTTAATTATTTCTGAAGCAATGTGTAATTAACGTGATTTGGATATATGTATAATGAATCATGAATAAAATAATTATGCTCATGTTACTTTAGAAAATATGATGTAATACGGTAGACATGTCTGACAAAGAAGGATGGGAAACATATTTCTGTATTACTATCCTTCTTACTAATATTATAATGTGAAAGTTTGTGAGGATGGATGTATATGCGTGTATGTTTATTACTCTTTCACGCAAAAACTACTGGACGGATTTTGATTAAACTTGGCAATAATATAGCTTATACATCAGAATAACATATACACTTTAGGTATATGGAAACGGGAAGTAGTACCCTTAGGAAGCGAATGAAACCGCTGGCGGAAGGTAGTATTTATATAAAATAACAAAATGGAAAATCCTTCTGGATGAAAAAATTCAAAGATATTTCGTCTTTGATGGCAGTAGTACCTGCCTACAAAGTAATATGCCAAAGCTTAGATTAAAGTAACCTAGTAACAAGTTGATTACAAAATGTTTATCGAGATTCTGTTCAAATAGTGTTTTTGTTATTTTCAGGCTTATCTCGTTACAATGAGGATTCTTGTAGACGATTTTAAATTGTATTTTTTTGGTACATTGCGGAGTTGTCGAGAGAATATTGACTGTTTTAGATTAGTATTTTTTTCTACGACTAGGATTCGGTTCGGCACATTTGTTGACTTTGAATCAGAATTTTCTACTAGTAATTGTTTTATTTGATGGTAGTTTGATTTGTGGAAGAAGCTCTATAATTTAGGTTTCAATTTTCTTTAACTCCAAAAAAGCATTCGGAGTATCATTTTGGATTAGAAAAGTTAAGATTGGTTTCATCGTAGGACTAATTACTTATTGGTTCTCCTCAAAAGTACCTCTACAACTCAAAACCAATTATGTTTATTATTTGGTTGAATACCGGTGACGAGTCTCTTACTTCAATTTATTTGGGGTCGGCGCCGCATGTTCTTTTCTTCCATTTTAACTATTCTATCTGCCGTCATTGCATTTCTTTATAACCGTCTCATTCTCTAACTATAATAATTCCCTCTTGGAGAAGAACTTCTTCCTCTAACATAAAAATGTTTTGTATTTCAACCGACAGTACTTCTGTTTAAAATTGTTATCCCATTTGCTTGTGGGAGACTTATTTTTTATCATAAATCTATGTGCTTACTAACGGTACTACCGCAAACGCATGGAATGTTGGAATGAGACGGAGTTAGTGATTATTTGATTTGTCACCTGTCACCTGCTGACCAGGTCTATCGGCTGACCAACATGAGTGCATTATCTGCGCGTGAGTCACCGGAACTTTAGTGAATGCATTGGTGAATATTATAGTGCTGGCTTCCCAGTTTAATGAGCGAAGCACTTAACTAAATGTTTTTAAAGCTTTTGTTGCATTGTCGCGGTTGAAGAAAACCTTTTTGGTGCGGTTTGGTTTTACTATTATCCATGTATTATTTTTCTCTTTTATCTTTTATGTTAAGTTTAATAAACTTTTGGTAAGGTAAGTTACTTACGTAGATTAGCACATGAAGTGATGAGCAGATTAAAAATAAATATGACAATTTTATTTAGGTACCTACTTAAATATGTAATTGTTGGAAACAAACTTCAGAAAAGCTCATGTTTATAAACTTTTCAAGCTTTATAACTTTTGTGGTCAGTAGATCACTTTTTGGATAACATAGAGCCTGTACAGAAAATTGGTATTCCTTCGGGAGCTGTGAGATAACAAATGATGAAACAATGACGCCATCATGCTAGGTGGGCCATGGAGGCATTAAACCCCCCGCGCGGGGTAGGTGCGACGTTGCCGCTCCGTCCCGCCGAGCGTGCAGCGCTCGCTCGCGGCTGGCTGTCATACCGCGTGGTACCTCCGACCGAGCGTCCGCGTCCGACTCCCGCTCGCTCCTCGTCGCCGCGTCAAACAAACTTACAAACTCACTTTCCGCCGCCGGAAACCTGTTTCGTTAACAAAAACCTCCTATTACAGCATAACCACCACACTATATTCACTCCCGACTCTATTAATAAATTCCATCGTACTTTTAAGTGAACTTTGAGGCTTTTACGTGCGGCAAGTTTTCAAAAACTTTATAAAAGTTTGTTTTTAAGCTGACGATTTGCTGCGGTGTGCATGTGTAAGCTGTAAATTCATGGCTGGACGTAGTTCTCACTAAACCGGTAAGTAAAACGAACTTTACTGGAAACATGTATTTGAATTTGAACGCACGAGTATAGTATTATAGTGCGTGTGCACTGCGTTTGTGTAAGCTATCGTTAGTTTGTCTGTTTGAATTGTGTGGTAAATGCTAATCAGTGTCCGGTGCAGTCGGTGGGCCAGTGGGCGTCATGTCAGGCTGCATTCCCGATGTTTGGGCTCCACAAAGTCACGGCGACAATCCGCTGAGGTTTTGTTTACAACGCTTTATTTCTAAGAACGGCTTCACTGTTTGATAAGCAGCACCACTTATTGTTCGTAACTGACGTTTTCTCGGTATCGCCTTGCGGACAATCGTCTTGTAAGAAGACCCAGAGAGAATGGAATTAAAGGTACCTAATTATGTCATGGCGATTGCAGTTTGTAGTGTTTATTCTATTATGTTTGTTATGAGCAACAGTTTCATCAGATTAGTCATCACTTACAAGTAAGAACAAGTTCCAATGGCAGCAGTTTGAACAAAGAGTCGGGGCTTCTCTCAGTCCTAATAAGAACATTTTAAAACAAACAATCAAGTAGATAGTCTATGCCACTACAGATAAGGAAAATGTAGAAATTAACATGGCTAAATTCATGTTTAACTATTTTAATTAAATTTTGGCCCGGTACAAATATCTGATGCTCAACAATTAAGTAATTTTAATTAAGATAAAAGCTCCGGACAGTTGGAATTGAGAGTAACGCTTGAGCTGCAAACAATTCAAAACCAATAATCTAAATGATAATGAAGATCTTAACCATAATTACATTTGATAGATACTGCAAAAGTTCCTAATATTGAGGCGTTAATTAAAATTAGGTCTGTGTAATTCTAATTACACAACCTAATAAAACCTCAATCTAAAAGGCTTGACAAAGATTCAAAATTATTCTTTCCCTTCTCATGGAATGTTCATTAATAATTTGATGAAAACGAGAGGATGAATAAATTAAGCAATTAGCAGCACCTGGGAATATCGTCTCCGAAATTCCATTTGTTCAGTAGCCTCTGAGGCCTACATTCAAGAATAAGTAATATTGGCACACAGAATTTAATGTCGAAAATCCGTTTTTCATGACAATGCTCGAAAGCTTTTGAGCTTTACGCCTTGCGGTCGGCTATAAATAGGCTCTGTGTCTTTTTAAAAGCTCTTATAGAACAAAGTTAAACAACGGCTGGGTCACCTTCCTCTTACGCTTTCATTGTCATACCACAAAGACCTCGATACTTCAGAAGTTGACAGTTAATTTATATTTCGTATAATTTTATTTGTAAGGTTGCAAAAAATTTACGAAGATTTACAGGCGGGAGAAAGTGTAAGTAAGTGTACCTAGTTCTCATTAACCTGTAGTTTTAAACAGATTCTTATTATCTTAAAATTTTGATATAACATCTGTCGTCTAAGTATAAGAAACCGTCCGACACTGGCCAACGCCGAAACTGACCGCAATAGACGAAGTTGACTAATTGACACTTCGCCCAACCGCATAGGTACGGACGAAAATACGAACAAACCGTTTGATAATCCAATATAAAATAGGAACCCAATTAGAGACATGGCGACCACTGACGTTTATTAACAACGGCCAGGATTGTTACAGGACGGTCACAAATACTCTCGCTGCCACCAAGATAACCGAGTTTGTTTGCCTTCCCCAAATATTGTGATGGATCGCTATCGGTACCATATGACATCCAATAAGACAATAAATAATATTTTGCCATCCTCTATGTGAGCGGAATCCCAATCTACGTACCTATAGTAAAGACGCTCAGAGATATTTGCTTATCCCGTTTATAGGGGAATAAATATAGGTAAAAATACTCAGTTATTACGATCCGTCTACTGATACATGAAACTAAAGTAATAAACATTATTTTATTTTAGATTTTTTCTTTCAAAGATATCGTTTATTCGTTTTTACAAGCTAGTCTAGCAAATAAAAAGCTAATATCATGTCAGACCTTGAATGTTCATATTTGTGTGAGGGAGGTCCTAAGGGACTTGTGAAACTTGGCTAGAAATCAGTGGGGATCAAGTCACTGAGCCGTGTTTTAAACTGGTACAAAGGGACGTAGATACTCTAGAAAATTGTTGTTTTTTCAAGCCAATTCATTATTTTCAGTTTTTGTAATTGTCTCAAAGCCCTCAAAAGTGCACTTAACTTTATTTATGTTTTACGTCACAGATGGATGAAAAGTCTGAGCGTAATTATGAATGTTAAATACCCCAGAAAATTGAACATAATTTAAGTAAATGCCTTATTTTACGATTATCATTAACAAACTTTAAAATAAATAATAGTTTTCACAATTCAGTATTATTTGCATGAAAAAATACTGAAGCACATAATCATGGCAGTTAATAATGAACATTTCAAAAATGTTTATTTTGAATTATTCTAGCTGAAATAATGCGGCTTTATATTGAATAGTCCTATAATTCTTTCCATCATGAACATTCGAAACATTAAAACTAATTATTAACTGAAGTTTAGCAGTCTATAAGAGAAACCTGTCAGTATAATGCCGAATCAAATACGAAAAATTAAAGCTCACATTTTGTGGATCCGAAAAAGTTTTTTTCCGTCGTTTTGCAATGGCTTTTTGTTATGGCTCAGAGAGAAGCCTCATTTTCAGGCCATTTAGCCTGTGTCTCGACATGTCGTTTCCCGTTTCAATGAAGCCGGAAAACAATCTAGCTCTTTCCGAATGTGTAACGGAGAACTGATGATGTCCACAATCAGGTACAATGGTAAGACTAGTTGGAGTTCGGGAACTACAGGTACCAATTTTTTGGAAAAAATGTGTGGAGATATGACTGGTCAGCTTGTTAGAGTAGCGTAATGTTCTCGTCGAATAACTTTGCCATTCCGACTTTGGCTATGACTTCAATGTATGAATAGAACTATCGAGCATGGGCGAGGGGTCAAATTGCTGACCTAACAGGACCAAGGAGGAAGTTTTTGCAATTTGGAAGATTATCCCTAGTCATATGTATAGCCTGTACCTAATAACCGATTTCTATAACATATGAGATGTATTTCTGTATGATTGCGTAAAGAGATTTTTTTTACATAATTTGTATGAATCTAATGGCATAATTTTATCTTTGATCAAAATCAACGGATAGAGATAAGTTATAGAAATTCAGTCAAAAAGAAACCAAAACTAAAGTTTAGTTAATTCATTTTAGAATATCACGCTTTAATAGACATATTTCTAAAGCAATAACAGTCAACACCAACTATACGAAACCACATAGTTCTTAATCTGACCTTTCTAATACAAACATAATAAAGTTACTTTGATGATTTATAATTTTCGGTTGGCTGTCACCCCTCGTCATAAACTAGACCCCAAGTTCATTGTGATAGAACCGCTACTTTTGCAGCAGGATAAGCAATTAACGGGAGTTTAAACTATAGAAGTTATAATAGTTTAGTGATTGCTGGTTTTCCCTATATTCGGTCACACAATATCACTTCATGGCCTAAAAATTTTAACCTTACATGGATTCTATTTCAGTTGTCGAGAGCTTTTCTACGAGTCGTGATAAGAGAAGTTTGACGCAAGATAACTAGTTATCTCAACGATAATGCACATGGCAGCTATTTCTTGCCCATAAAGATAACACGGTGAATGTATCGCACACCATTAAAGGAGCAATTGATCGTAACACTTGCGATCGTTCGTGAAATGCAACTCACCGTAAAAAGTATGCAAATGTGATATTTCATTTGTCTGAAGTCTTTGCTTCTTCTGTTAGCGCTGTGTGCCGAAGCTCGAACTCATTTCTCAAAGAGTTCACATTCACTCATGAACAAACAATCCTCGTGGGTTCGTTTTAAAGGTATTGCATATATAATAGCTAGCCAATTACCTTTATCACTACTAAATAAATATGGTGGAATAGAACACACTCCGCTCGTATGCTAGCGCCGTTTAATTCCTCCTATTGACGTTAGCTCTAAGTTTAATTAACTTCGCGTCTGATTCGTATTACTGTGTGTATTCACTGCAACTAAATATTTACTCCCTTAAATTGTTATGCTCTACACCACACGCCGTTTCTCGGGAAATCGAAGTAGTTACCGCTTACTTTTATCATAGGATGGGGAACTTTCAATAGTCATTTGTCGAAATAAATTTACTATCAGTACAGGGTTCAGATAAAGGAATAGCCCCAAGAAACTGTTTTCCACTAACGCTTTTATACACAATTACAGATAAAGGGCTACGGATAGGTGCGCAATTGCATGGGTTCTAGATATCGGGTATAAATTGCAACTTATTGATTAGAACAAGATTGTTTTTCGAAGTGAATAAAAACCGACTTCAAAACTAAAAAGTAAAAAATAAAAAGTTTATTAAAATAATAGGTTTGATGTCGGTGCC
>NWSH02000323.1:6770276-6793902 GCA_002382865.2 Heliothis virescens
TTACCCACTATAGATACTCGTAGATGTATATGTAGATTATTGATGTAATTGTCAACACAAATCAACATTCTGCCAGATAACTGGAAATGTTACAAAGTGGTAACTGGGAAATATACATCTAGATTTCGAACCCTCAACGATCACACCACGAATCAAACAGGGTCAATTGACCAATACCAATATGACAAACTATACTGTTTTCGGTAGTTGGCTAGATAACTTATTCTTCACCTCGGGTTCACCCGCTTTCCTAGGGACATGCCTCCACTCAGATAAAAAGTCTAGAAGTATACTTAGAAATGTGTCAATAATTATATTAGTGTAGATGGATCTCTGTATAGTTCAATCTACATCCTTATATGTTAGCCTAGTAGTTCTCCTGTGGGTTTACTGGCCACGTTCTAAGAAGAATTACTAAAAACTTTCCTAGAAGATCTCCAATATCTGTGGTAGGATTTATTGTAAGGATTGGATGATTAGATTATATGAATTATTTTAGTATAAAGATTTCATTATAATATCTACATACTATAAAAAATATCTATGAACTTCCTCTAAGTTCACCCGATATTTTTTGCTAAAGTTCAAATATTATGACAAAAATATTATTTGGAATTTATTAGACCAAGCAATCAATAAATTTAGTCTATGGAATTACTCTTCCATAAATAGGTCCTGCCGAATAAGTTTCATGTACTGGTAAATAATTACAACAAAGAAGAATTACGTGCTAGTATGTTTGAGTTCACAAACAGACACGGAAGTTTTACGGTTCCAAAAAGTTAATATTTTTGTAAGTAATACTAATAGTAACCTCCACTGGTGTTTGTATTTTCGCTCGGTTATATGTAGGTAACAAGCATTTCTCTAAGTGCCATTACACTTGTGTGGTAAACTAAAATAAATAATGACGTCAGAAGATAAAATCCGAAGAAGAATTTAAATTTGCTCATTTTACCCACAGTACCGAAAAAACTTCAAAGAAGAACACATAAAGCTTTTCGGAATTCCACGAACGATTTGTAAACATAAGTAAAACAATTTGTTAATAAATGAATTCCTTTAACATTTGATCAAGCAGGCAACAACAATACAAGCACAATAAAATATTCTCTCAAAATATCTAATGAGATTATAAGCCGATAACAAAAAAGCTAAAAAAAACGTTTATTTGGGATCATTTCCAGGAATCCATTTGAATAATCGACGTGTGTGAGGTGAATAATGTTAGGTTTGATGTTCTTTGTTTAGGCCGTGAATACTGTCATAGTTAAATCCCAATTATAATGTAGCAATAGATTCACTGTCAGTCCGGAAACGTCCACCATTGAATAGCTTCCCTTGTAAACGCCCGAAGTGGCTCTGAACAATATTGTCACCTGGTTGCTCGATTGCATAATAATTTAATTAAATTAGAGTTTGAATTGTTCATTCTCCAGAATGCGAGCCGTTACAGTCCAGAGATATCTCAATAATCTCAATATTGCAAATACTTCATCACTAATTGGCATCTTCATTAAAGGGCAGACTGCCTCGTTGGTCTAGCGGTCGCATAGCGCGACTGCCGATCACAGGTCTCGGGTTCGATTCCCGGGTCAGGCCGAAATCGCTTTGTGGGTTTTAGAAACTTTCACAAAGCAGCCTGGAGTTTGGAAGTTGGCGGTGTTACACCCCCGTGCCTGGGAGGGCACGTAAAGCCGGCGTCCTCGAATGCTACTCAGTAGTAGTCGTATATAAATCCACGTCAGAGGCCGTCAGGCGGATTTGAGAAAACTCTGACACTAGGGCTTGTTAGGTGATTAAACCTGCAGCTCACTCAATAAGAAGAAGAAGAAGATTAAAGGGCAAAGTTATTAATGGTGAAATATTACTCCCAGACTTATTGGACTTATTAAAGGAACGCGTTTCACAATAAAAATCATCAAAGGAAAATGAAAGGAAAAAGAAAGAGACCAAAGTTTCATTTGCCTTTTGGCTTTGGTAACGGTACCCTTTCCGCTTATTACGTATTCACTGCCCACACGTAAAAATGCATACGACGGAACTGCAGGTCAAACAGGCGCGCCTATAACCTAAGGATCGTTAAACACGACCAATAAAAGTGATAGATACCAAGTGATCGTTTAAAAGTTTACTCATTCAATAGTGTTTCAACTTGCTTTTATGCATGGGTCTAGACAATACAGCAAAAGTTTACTTTCAATCAGTTAGCATAGAATCAATTCTCTGAATCGATACTTTGGCATCGAGAATTGATTTTATCCGTTTCTAAGATTTATTCCAAAGAAATTGAAACGTATCTGATTTCGCATTTAAAAAAGGGCACGCGCCTCTCGTCTTTCTATGGAAGTCAACGTGACCCGTTTATATTTCTGGAGGTTTTTGTAACAGAAATATGAAGCCGTACGTTCCTTTTTTTTTGGTTTGACACCGCATTTTACTTTATTGACAAAGTGCGTATTCGGGTTCAATGACTTGTTTAATTGTTTTTATTGAAAATAGGTAGGCTGTAGGCTTCACACCTTCGAGATATTGTAAGTCTTATATGAATCGCGTATTTCGTTTAAGCGTTAGTTGGACAGGTAAAAGGTGTGATTTTGCACGCACATGTCTTCCAATCATTTATAAAGTGTGTCGAGAAAAGCTTTAAAGAGAATGCAAGCTTTGCAAATGTGTGCCAGAATTTAACAGTTAATTTGATGGTATCTTGCTTGCACATTTGTTGCACTTTTTAACCGACTTCAACAAAAAGGAGGAGGTTCTCAATTCGGCCGGTATATATAATTTTTTTTTTTTTTTTTTTTTTTTTTATGTATGTACACCGATTACTCCGAGGTTTCTGAACCGATTTACGTAATTCTTTTTTTTTGTTTGATACGGAATAGCTTCGAATTGGTCCCATAAAAATTTTATCCAGGTGGGCCCGTTAGTTTTCATTTTAGGAGCATTTTCTAAAAAAAATACCTTTAAATTTTACGTGGATGACTTGATAACAGGCCGGTGGCCTGTTATCAAGTCATCCACGTAAAATTTTACATACTGATAAAAACGCAAGACTAAACTAAAAAGTATAAATATAAAAATAACTACGTTAAAAAAAACCGACTTCAAAACTAAAAGTAAAAAATAAAAAAGTTTATTAAAATAATAGGTTTGATGTCGGTGCCAAGTAAGTCAATATAATACTTACGTAAGTATACTAGGTTCCCGTGGGAATTACTGCCCGTACCCGGATAAAATATAGCCTATGTCACTCGTGGATAATGTAGCTTTCGAATGGTGAAAGAATTTTTAAAATCGATCCAGTAGTTTTTGAGCCTATTCATTACAACCAAACAAACAAACAAACAAACAAAGTTTTCCTCTTTATAATATTAGTATAGATGTAAGAATTACTGCCATCTAAATGCAACTTTAATCATATCAAGACACATCGAGATTTTTCACCCATGTAAACAATAAACCATGACCATGAATTTTGGTAAAAAACCTTTAACAGTCAATTCCTAAATTCCAATCCTACATAGCAAGTTATAGTATCTGTCAGCTCTATAAAGTTCTACAGCATCGATGCGCGTGCGCCTACAATATAATTTATTGAAAAGATCGCTTAGTTTGTTAAAATATCGTCAGTCGTAGATAGACAATGTCTTTGGACGGACAGACAGACATCCGTGCATCTTATATGAACGTTCACTCTAATTTATATTGTTTCTTGTGGGAATAATACAGTAAATCTACAAGTTTTTCGCAGGTGTTACTATAAATATATCGGTTCCGAGACTTCGCGCTATCATTGTATTCCTATGTCAATAGTTGTTTTTTAACTATGTGGTCTTGGGGACTATAAAATTGTGTAAATAGATCTACTTTTTAATGGATGTGTTACTTTTTAGTTCAGTCTTGGTATTGGTATTTAGATGTTACTTCCGGGTGAAAATTTTTGGGACATCTGCGTCGTATTTTTTAATTTACATCAATATTTTTGTAAGGAAATTATATTGAGATAGTGAAGCTATAGATTGAAGTTTAGGTCTTCAAGAAATGAACTAAATCTTACGCTTGCCGAGACTAGAAGAATAAGTTAAATAATTATTAAAATCTTGCTTTCGTTATTTAAGAATCTTTTCAGAAATAACTTATGATCACTTTAAAAAAAAAAAAAAAAAAAAAAAAAAAAAAAAAATATATATACCGGCCGAATTGAGAACCTCCTCCTTTTTGTTGAAGTCGGTTAAAAAGTGCAACAAATGTGCAAGCAAGATACCATCAAATTAACGTGTTAAATTCTGGCACACATTTGCAAAGCTTGCATTCTCTTAAAAGCTTTCTCGACACACTTTATAAATGATTGGAAGACATGTGCGTGCAAAATCACACCTTTTACCTGTCCAACTAACGCTTAAACGAAATACGCGATTCATATAAGACTTACAATATCTCGAAGGTGTGAAGCCTACAGCCTACCTATTTCAATAAAACAATTAAACAAGTCATTGAACCCGAATACGCACTTTGTCAATAAAGTAAATGCGGTGTCAAACCAAAAAAAAGGAACGTACGGCTTCATATTTCTGTTACAAAAACCTCCAGAAATATAAACGGGTCACGTTGACTTCCATAGAAAGACGAGAGGCGCGTGCCCTTTTTTAAATGCGAAATCAGATACGTTTCAATTTCTTTGGAATAAATCTTAGAACGGATAAAATCAATTCTCGATGCCAAAGTATCGATTCAGAGAATTGATTCTATGCTAACTGATTGAAAGTAAACTTTTGCTGTATTGTCTAGACCCATGCATAAAAGCAAGTTGAAACTATTGAATGAGTAAACTTTTAAACGATCACTTGGTATCTATCACTTTTATTGGTCGTGTTTAACGATCCTTAGGTTATAGGCGCGCCTGTTTGACCTGCAGTTCCGTCGTATGCATTTTTACGTGTGGGCAGTGAATACGTAATAAGCGGAAAGGTACCGTTACCAAAGCCAAAAGGCAAATGAACTTTGGTCTCTTTCTTTTTCCTTTCATTTTCCTTTGATGATTTTTATTGTGAAACGCGTTCCTTTAATAAGTCCAATAAGTCTGGGAGTAATATTGTCACCATTAATAACTTTGCCCTTTAATCTTCTTCTTCTTCTTATTGAGTGAGCTGCAGGTTTAATCACCTAACAAGCCCTAGTGTCAGAGTTTTCTCAAATCCGCCTGACGGCCTCTGACGTGGATTTATATACGACTACTACTGAGTAGCATTCGAGGACGCCGGCTTTACGTGCCCTCCCAGGCACGGGGGTGTAACACCGCCAACTTCCAAACTCCAGGCTGCTTTGTGAAAGTTTCTAAAACCCACAAAGCGATTTCGGCCTGACCCGGGAATCGAACCCGAGACCCGTGGNCCAGGCTGCTTTGTGAAAGTTTCTAAAACCCACAAAGCGATTTCGGCCTGACCCGGGAATCGAACCCGAGACCTGTGATCGGCAGTCGCGCTATGCGACCGCTAGACCAACGAGGCAGTCTGCCCTTTAATGAAGATGCCAATTAGTGATGAAGTATTTGCAATATTGAGATTATTGAGATATCTCTGGACTGTAACGGCTCGCATTCTGGAGATGAACAATTCAAACTCTAATTTAATTAAATTATTATGCAATCGAGCAACCAGGTGACAATATTGTTCAGAGCCACTTCGGGCGTTTACAAGGGAAGCTATTCAATGGTGGACGTTTCCGGACTGACAGTGAATCTATTGGCTACATTATAATTGGGATTTAACTATGACAGTATTCACGGCCTAAACAAAGAACATCAAACCTAACATTATTCACCTCACACACGTCGATTATTCAAATGGATTCCTGGAAATGGATCCCAAATAAACGTTTTTTTAGCTTTTTGTTATCGGCTTATAATCTCATAGATATTTTGATAGATATATTTTATTGTGCCTTGGTATTTTGTTGTGCTTGATCAAATGTAAAGGAATTCATTTATTACAAATTGTTTTACTTATGTTACAAATCGTTCGTGAGATTCGAAAAGCTTATTGTTTCTTTGAAGTTTTTTGGTACTGTGGGTAAATGAGCAAATTAAATTCTTTCTTTTCGGATTTTTATCTTCTGACTGTCATTTATTATTTTAGTACCACACAAGTGTAATGGCACTTAGAGAAATGCTTGTTACCTACTATAACCGGGCGAAAGTACAACACAGTGGAGGTACTATTAGTATTACTTACACAAATATTAAACTTTTGAACGTAAACTCCGTGTCGTGTTTGTGAACTCAAACATACTAGCACGTATATTCTTCTTTGTTGTAATTATACAGTACAATGAAACTTATTCGCAGGACTATTTATGGAGTAATTCCATAGAAATTATTTATTTGCTTGGGTCTAATAAATTCCAAATAATATTTTTGTCATAATATTTTGAACTTTAGCAAAAAAAATATGCGGGTGAACTTAGAGACAGTCATAGATTTTTTTATAGGTATGTAGATATTATAATGAAATCTTTATTACTAAAATAATCATAAATCTAATTCTTCCAATCCTTCCAATAAATCCTACCAACAGTATTGGAGATCTTCTAGGAAAGTTTTTAGTAATTCTCTTAGAACGTGGCTAAACCCACAGGGAACTACTAGCTTACATATAGGATAGATTGAGAACTTACAGAGATCCTCACACTAATATAATTATTGCGACAGTTTCTAAGTATACTTCTAGGCTTTTTATCTGAGTGGGGGAGGCAGTTCCCTTAGGAAGCGGGTGAACCCAGTTGAAAATAATATACTAGCCAATACCGAAAACAGATTAGTTTGTCAATATTGGTATTGTCAATTGACCTGTTTGATTCGGTGATCGTTGAGGGTCGAAATCTAGATGTATATTCAGTTACCACTTTGTACATTTCCAGTTATCTGGCAGATGTTGATTTGTGTTGACAATATACATCAAATAATCTAATGATACATCTACGAGTATCTATAGTGGGTAAAGCACCAACCTCTCAAGTATGAGTGTGTGGGTTCGATTCCAGGTCAGGCCAGTACCAATGCAACTTTTCTAAAGTTTGTAATGTACTCTCTAAGTATATCTTAGACACCAATGGCTGATAAAAGGTGAAGGAAAACATCTTGAGGAAACCTGGACTGTAAAGTCTGAAATCACCAAACCGCATTGAGCAAGCGTGATGATTAACGCTCAATCCTTCTCGATATGAGAGGAGGCCTGTGCCCAGCAGTGGGACGATAAAAAGGCTACAAAAAAACATCTATTTCTGTAAGTAGGTGGTTTTAAAAAGGTTTGAAGGGAAATCTTCATCAGTCTTTTTTATAGTCTCACTGCTGGGCACAGACCTCCTGTCATAGAGAGAAGGATTGAGCAATAATCGGTATCACCACGCTTGATCAATGTGTTTCAGACTCTATAGTACAGGTGTCCTCGAGATGTTTTCCTTCACCTTTAATCAGTTATTGGTGTCCAAGATATACTTAGAGTATAGACGACAGCAGGTCAACGTATACGAATCTGTCAAATTTTACCAATCAATTTTTAACCTAACGCCATTGCGATAAGGTTGAAAATCTATTGCAGAAATTTAACAGATTGTGGTAACTTGATGTGCTGTCGTCTGTACATACAAACTTAGAAAAGTTGCATTGGTGATTGCTAGAATGGAACCTACACACTTGACATTTTTTTTTTTCAAATAATGATACGGCCACAATTTGCAGTTGTTAAGAGAATTAAGGAGATAGGTATATTATTAAAATAATATTCCGCCTTGCAAAATCTTCAGATCTGAAGACCCTATCTAAGTAAGCTACTGATAAGCCAATATCAGAAGTAAAGTTACCTATAAAGTACAATAAAACAGGTAATAACAATTTTAATATGGACCAGGAACTGTTATGGGCCATAATATTATAGTATATTGAGGTTATAAACGCAGTCAACCGCTTTGGGGTATTATATAATAATGGCCCAGTAAAGAATCGTTCGGGATTCATTCAATTAAGACTGATACTTTGGAAGGGAAATAAAATTGACAAAGGAAGAGTATTTTGGCTGGCTTAAATACCGAACTTTACTGTTAAGCTCTTAATTGTATAATGGTACGTTGGCCAGTTGTTATTCATAACTAGCTTCTGCCAACGGCTTCGCCCGCTTCCCGGAGGAACTATTTCCCGTACCCGGATAAAAAGTAGCCTATATGTTATTCTGATATTTAAGCTATATATAAAATCCATCCAGATATGTAAAATCTATCCAGTGGATCCTGAGATTAGCGTGTGCAAACAGACAAACATTCAAACAGACAATTTTTTTTTCGAATTCTTACTCTTTTTTCATTTCTTAAAAACCCTACATATTTTGTTTTGTAAAAATATTTAATGTACAGACACGATTTTTTTACTGTTTTATTATATGTATATGTCACCGGAAAATAACAAGATCCGTATATTTATAAATTTCCTAGGAAATTTATAAACTTCCGTAGGATTCTAAACGGGAGATAAATTGTATTATTTTACGTCTTTATTTTCGTAAATTTATCAATTTCCGACGTCACACGGTAAATTTATAAACTAACGGATATCTATTCGTAAGATTCTAAATGGTTCGACCAATCACAGAAGCTCTTTTAATTATACGCATCTTTGAAATACGTAAAATAACACACTGCTCTCTGATTGGTCAAAGCGGCACTGCTTGTGTCCATAGACTTCAATGGTGGCCGCGAGGAAGGAGAAGTAACACGTGACAGTCAACCAATGAAATCATGCGTAGTGCTTACTTATTATTTTACGAGTGACTTCAGTAAGTTTATCAATTTACGAAAATGTGAACGTAAAATAATAAAATTTATCTCCAGTTTAGAATCTTACGAAAGTTTATCAATTTACTAGGAAATTTATAAACTTACGGATCTTGTTATTTTCCGGTGACATATATACTGATAGATAATAGGTACCTGCCTCATTTCCTTCCCACATATTAGTATTTTGAATGGTAATGGATGTCATCAGTTTTAAGGCAAAAATAAAGGAAATTTTCACTTTTTGATAGTAAACGTTCGCACAATTTATTATCAAAATGAAATAAATTTATTGAGCTGATGCAGTACAAAACCTGCGATATTTTCAGATAACAATAATCCTGGTCACGTTTCATATTGCAGTTCATTTTCGAAGATGAAATATCACCTGGATTCCTTTATTTTAATTGAAATTCTCATCTTTGATAGCTATTTGTGCAAATACTAAATTCCATTGTAGAAATTTCTAATAAACTAGCGCTTACGATATACTGTACAAAATGTTTGCTTCATTTTCAAGATCATTTATTTTTGTGAGTGATCGCCTATGATGCAAAAAATCCTTTGTATACAGTTGTTATTATAGTGACGATATTCAAAATTGTTAAAAAAAAAAATACCTTTCGTGTGCCCAAAAATATGAATAATTGATTAAAGGCCTGAAAGCAACATGATACGTAAGGGCTTTAGAAAGGGTGACAAAAAATACTGCCAATTTTAAAACTCTTTTTAAAAGACTTTTTCACAATGTAAAATTAAGTAGAGTATTATTAAAAAAATATTTGTCTATTTGTGTATGTTTATGTTTGACAATAAAAGCTGTTTACTTTTTATCACATGCATCCTCAATAATTGTGTCTCGGGACTGCTCTGGTGCGGATTCCCGAACCAATACGTTCTAGGCATTGAAACTTTGACGAGGTCACATTCAGCTAACAGCCTCTGACCTGAATTGGGTTGTAAGCTTTATCTTCATCTCAAATTGAAGCATTGGCAATTGAACTAACTCGTCAAGTTTTAACCGAACTGCATTGTTCAAGTACTAAGCGGTAGTGGAGGGGGATTTACTAAACTTATATTCTATCTAGCTTGGGTACCTATTTGTTGAATTATACGGAGATAATTTCTCGCAAACTGGTAATCCTATTGCAAGAACCGTTAGGTAGTGATGTCTATGTTCAGCTATGACTATACCACTAAATAAAAGTATTAGGTACGTTGATGGTTTAATCTTATGATTAATCCATAAAATATGTACTAGGTACGTAAACTACTCGTCACGGCACGCATCGTCAGGAGGTTTCTCTCTATGGAGCCCTACCCGCCAGTAGCATGGACCATTTAAAATAGGTACTAGGTACGTAAAGTACTCGTCACAGCCTGCATCGTCAGGAGGTTTCTCTCTATGGAGCCCTACCCGCCAGTAGCGTGGACCATGTTCCCGATACCGCGGTCACTATTTTTGTATATTACTGTTTTATAAAATATTTTTAATATGTAAAAATAAATTAAATAAGGACTAAAATCCTTGTGAGATTAGTGCTTGTATTATCTGCGTCACCCTGCCTACCTCAGTCTAATTGCGTCATTCCGCGTTCTTCGAATAAAGTGACTTGTTAGCATAATACCGACTAGACTGAATGTTGAGAAGTGCAAGCGGCCCACACACCGCTTCAAAAGTTAAAAGTCAGTCGTTTAGACATCCATCCTCAGGTTAAGCTAAGGTGATACTTCTACCTTGAGTACTTAACTAATTTATTGGTATTCTCTTCCATATTTTTCCCTTACAAAAATACATAGGGGTTAACACTCTACTATGTCAAACCACGTTGAAAGAAAACTAAGTACATAAAAGTGTTATCGATTAAAAACTTAGGACCTAAATACCAGACGTTATTAAATTAACACCGAACAGTTTTTAACTGTCTATTACTGGTGTCAGTCGGATTCTACAGGATTTGTTTCCTATTTATTCTGGCTATTTGTTTGCCTGAGCTGTACTTACCTACACGCAAATTCTTTTGTATTCTTGCATTCTTTTATGTGCAATTCATAGAAGAGTGTGAAACAGGGATTTGTACCCTTATGTGCAGCATCGTGTACATATATGAAGCTGAGTATACGTTCAGCCAATCACTTCAGCGAAGCAAGCATTACGAGCATGTTGCTACATATAATCCTACTTCCTGCGATAAAGTAAACATAAACATAGCTAAACATACTATTTATGATGTGGCTATAAAAGATTATAACGAGTTTAGGAGTATCAGCTGCTTATAATTGGTCGTTCGTCGCAGGTAGTTTTCTCAAGGGCCTGTCCTGGGCCGTACTGATTACTTAACGGTATACGAATGCGGTTTAAGCCACCTGTTGCCTCCCATTTTATTACGAATTCATTATTTTATAATAATGAAATTCCCAAAATCATCAATCATACTGCGCATGTCAAAGTGTGCGGTGATTGAAGGATGTCTTTCAGAAGTCCGTAGATTTTTTGGCGAAATGTTGCTTTTTAAATATACGTGTTACTTAAAGGTACTTATACTTTCACGGAAAGAGTTCGAATAGGATAGGCTCTATTTAATTAAGACGAGTATGGGCAGTTTCTAATTCTTTGTAAGAAATATTTTTTACTTTCTCGACAATGCTACACATGTTGAATTTGCAAAACAAAAATAGGTATTTTTTAGCTAGTAAAAACTTTTTAAAGTCTTCCGATTAGAAAAATATTTGCTAGCCATGTAAGATGACTTCGGTGAAAATGAAATGTACCTACAGACAACAGCACATTACACAACACAAGTTACCACAATCTGTCAAATTTCTGCAATCGATTTTCAACCTTATCACAATGAAGGTAGGTTAATGTTCGACTGGTAAAATTTGACAGATTCATATACGTTGACCTGCTGTTGTCTGTACAATACGTAATTCGCAATAAATACGCTCAAAGGTGTGTGTCGCGTGCTCGTTTATACTTAACGCATTCAAGAGAACATTAAAACATCAAGTTAATCGCGAACCTTTTGCATGCCCAAGTTTTCGCGAATAAATTCCCGTAAGATTACCCGACAGCACTCCGAGACTTAGCGACAAACAGAAAGGGGCCGAATTAATTTAATTTATTTCGGGGTAGCCACTGTGTCAGGCTTTTTTCTCCCACCCCAGATTACCACTAACCCGATTACTTAGCACTCCTGACTCATGAAAACGTATATAATTACGGTCAGCTCATCTTTCATTAGTATACATAGATCTTCGTTCGCTAGACTTGTAATGGTGCTTGGGCACTTAGCTGACGGCGGATAATTGGCTTTATCGTAATACCTTATTACATAGCTCTGTATCTATGTCTAGGAAATAAGCCTATCAAATACATCAAATTATAGCAAAGTATGCAAAAATTATTTTATGAAGCATCACTTCACGTTATATTTTTATTAAAGTAAATTCAACAACTTGCTGTTCTGTGGTAGGTAAATTAAAATATATTTTTTTGTGGATTAAAAAATAACAATACCTACAAATAAAAAAATTATAACCATTTTATTGAGCTTCTGACATTTTCGTGTCGCACTTACAATGCGCAGGAGCGTTTGCCCGACCGCTTTTTACACTCTCTTCAATGTAAAATGCCGAGACTGGAATATGTGGCTACATTATATCCGATACAACAGCATGGTTAGTCATCAGAGGCAAGTCCACATACTTATTAGGTCCGAGTGCACTCTTCTCAGGATTCCGATTCGGACCGCCCTCGCGCGCCGGACCGGTTTCCCAAGTGCACGTGTCCTGAGCACTGGTATTAAGAGACGGGCTGCGGGCGAACTCAGTCGGTTCGTTGGAACGCTTCGAGCTAGTCAGTCGAACGTGAGCGTCTCTAATAGAGGGCGATGGCCCAATGTAATTACTGTAGGAAGCCGCCGCCGCCAGCCGCAGCTCAATGGCTGTAGCTTGCGCCCGCGTCTCTTCGCCGCGTTACAACGACCTTGCTCACAAACCTCGAGGGCCCGCTCCAGGCTACCCCTCAGCCCTGGCCGTAACGGGATTATTTAATGACAGCTCGGAAAGTAAGATGAAACCGATAAGAATTTTATGTAAGTTGTAAGCGTGGCTGCGCCGGTTTCTAAATTAATGAAGGGGAAATAATTTTATGATCAATTTCTCTTTAGAATTCTGTGAAGGATTTATGTTTCAGTCGAACAGTATTCCAATAAATACGAGAATCGCGGCTGTAAAATGTAAGACATTCTTCGAAGGTGTGCCAATTGATGTCGCGTCATGGTTGACGAGTAAGCCTAATAGTTATCTTAACGGAGGCGAGTGTATCAGCTACGTTGATGAAGCAGTGTGAGCTCAAATAATACTTTCATTGAATCGTGACTCGGAGCGATGAAGACCGGCCAAGCGGCTCGTTGAGGTCAATCATTGTTGACCGCAATTGATAATTCACTCGCTTTTCATAGAATTGCTTTCAATTTCCTTTGATTTAATGCATAGAGCTGAGATAAGGGAGATAGGCCTATTAATATGTACACAATATTTAATAAATAGTTAGTGTGGCTCTAGATCCATTCATAAAGAATTTCTCAATCGTTATCATATTAAGCTTTCAGTATCGAAATAAATATATATCTAGAGCTGGGTGAAAACGATTTCTGGTAAGATAATGTCGATAAGAGAGAACGAAAGAAGTGTCACCAGGTATGTCACTCTATCGTTAACATTTTATGGTGTGCCTATTTGGTACATGCTGCATATAGTTCCTACTAGTATCTGATGTTCTAATTGTCTAGCAACGAGCACGCTTGTATCGTAGCGATGAAATACTTGATTTAGTCCAGAAACAGCATACTTGGTTATGTGGTGCATACCTATATTTATATATTGGCCAACATATAAATTATAATTTCTGATATACCTAGCCAGAAAAATCAGGAATAAGCCCAAATGGAAGGTGGTCAAACAAAAAGAGGAAGGAAGAAGAGTCCAGAAATTAAAATTAAATCTTCAGTTATACTAGACTTTCTTTTTTAGGTAATTTCGATCTTGTTAAGACAACAATAACGAACATAAGTAAGAGTGGTCAGTACTTACCACAGTTGCGTAAGTACAACCGGTCTAGGATAATAGATCAAAATTCGTGGAACTTTTGAGCACTTTCTTGGACAAAACAAGTTCGACCCAAGGTCACCTTTGGTACATTACTTTTATATAACTGTAATACATTGTAAATGTTTATTTTGTAAAGAAAACATCGCTCAGGAAACCTGGTTCTCAAAGTCTGAAATTGGCAATCCTAAGAAAACGTCCCGTGGTAATTAACCCCCATTCCTTCTTTGTACGAGAAGAGCCCTGTATTCTGCAGTGGGATAGTAAAAAGGATGATCTAAAAAAAATTTGCATTAAATGAATAAAATTAGGTACATTTACACATCATAAAAAACATCTTTATTATAAAAAAATACCCATATCGGGAATGGGGCCCAAGCTGCTGAGAAAAAAATGCCGAGAGAAAAAAGTTCAAACAAACCGAGCCATGAGTAAGTACTTCCAGCCTTTCAGCCAGGAGTACTGATATTTGCATCAAGCCCTTGAACCAACTGTCTGATGAGAGCCCTCTAAGTGGTGGTCGAGAAGCTTCTCGAATAACTGCCCTCTCTGGATACAATCGGCAGAAAGATTGCCGAGTGGTCATCCCACAAGTTGACAACGTTATTAACCGTGACCGACTTATGATTGGAGAAGTAATGCAAGTTTGAGAAAACTTTGGAGTATTGTTTGTAAGAAATTAGGCCTACACCATTTATTAAAAATTGTTTTATATCATATTTATTTTAAGAAGAATTAAAGGCTTTGAGAAGGAATACATTTTTGAACTACAGGTTAAGAGATTCGATCGACCCCGAAAAAGGCAATTGAATCAAGAACTTGATCCAGATACTGGATACATAAAACGGATCTCAGCAATACTTCTATATTTTCTGCACTAACCAATGGTTTGGGCTCATTTGTTTATTTCGCTGTATTAATTGTTCCTTTTTGATTGCATCTTCTCATATGTGCCGACTACGGAGCAGGTATCGATACACTCGGGAGCGCTCGAGAATCTGTTTTTATTCCCCCCGCAACCACTATATGAGAAACTTTTGCACAAGCGTGTAGATACGTCAAAGTACCACCTGTTGATCAATATTGTGTACTATTAATTACAGTGCACGTGGCTCCATAACACTATTTTTGTAAATATATTCACCCTATCTGTTTAGGGGATGAAATATAGTTTATTCTTATTATTTTAGTAAATAATGAATGAGGTACAGTTCTCGTCTCTCGTAAAAGTCGATGTCGTTCCAAAACTATATTTACAAAAAAAGGCCGCACATATCCCCCCCCCCCCCCGCTACCCACCGATACTTAGTATTAGTTTCTGCGCAGCCACTCGCGCAATGTTCCGTAACGACAAAAAGTTTGAGGCTCTCCTCAAACTTTAAACTTTAAAGTTTTGTCAAAATCAAAGTAGAACTGCTGTACTTACGATGGTTGATAACTGTTGCATGTCCCAAAATCTGGCTGAAGGCGACAATGAATATCAGTTGACAGACGCGCTTGGACTTCTTCAGTCATTATAATATACCCCAGTGCTGGAAAAGTTATTCGTACCGTTTCAACACAAATTGTTAAGATTATTGGAAAATCTGTAAGCCTTTTTTTTAAGGAATTTACACGAGGCTATGTTATGCCTCATTTGAATAACTAATTAATTTACCTATTTTATGTTAAACATTATCATTTGAATCAATGACTCTCATTTTTGATTTAGAAATTATTATTAAATGATTTCCACCTGTGAGTGAGCCAGAATTCGGAAAAATCTATTGGGCTGGCTGGCTTAACCTAAACCCATCAACTTTTGTTAGGTCCGTTTGTGCAGTACTTTGGTTACTCTTCGGAATACTCCCACAGATGGTGATGTGGGGAAGTTGTTGGATCTTGCGTAATGGCAAGTACAGTCATCATCAATAATAGCCTCTTTAATTTCAGTTTCATTTTGACATTTTCGTAAAAAAATATCACATCTTTTATCTAAATACTCACATTTGCACGTATCAGCACACGCTTTAAGAGTAGAAAAACTATTGAAATTTAAGTCGCACCCACCCTCTTGGTAAGTTTTGCACCCCTCCATTTTCAGGTCATAATAAAAACTGTGTCAACAAAACAGACATACTAAATTATATCGTGTATTTCAACGAAAATTTTGACTTGGTTGGAATTAGCCACTTCAATGTCATGCCTATTAGTTTTATCTCATAGCTGACCAAAGGCATTTTCTTATAAAATTTAAGACAACGCTTACTCACCACATAGTAACTTCTAACATACCAAACTCATTTATGACACCACGTTACATGTTAACATATATTTGATTCAGACTAAAACTTGGTGTTTTTTAATTCTATGACATAATTTTCTCATAGAAATGGACAAGCTGTAACATTTTTGGCGTCCATTTTAAAGTGAACTATGTTGAAGAAATAGCGGGTCTTTATCTAGAACCTAGAACTGAGTGCAATCGTACCTGTGTAAGGATGAATTACCACAGATGTAAGAGTTAGGCTGTAGTTTGCAGCGCACATGCCAGTCAACTTTGTATAATTCATCTAAAATATAAACATGTAGATGAAGAACTCGACGGAGTCAGATTAAAGAGTAATAATTTTCAAGATAATTTATGATTTATCACGCTGATTGGGTACTACACCCAACCATGGTTGATGTTCACCCTTTTAGACTAATAGGACTACTAAGTATAAGTTAAAATAAACATTATTCTATATTCATATGGCATACATTTATTGAAAAAATGTTGAAAATAAAAAAAAATCTTATCAAAAAGTCTTATTTTTAACAACGAAAATGGGAACTTACGCTTTTCGTCTTCTTCAGCAAACAACGCAGGCAAGTCAAAAACACACAAAAGAACTAATATATATTTAAAAATATGCAATTTTGAAAACATATTAAAAACACCACTATGTACCCTAGTAAATAATAAAAGTGTAAGTTTATCAATTTCATGATTGATATTACCATACCAATCGTAATCGAAAAGCGTGAAATTTTAATAATACAGCACCACAGTCGTAAAACATTAATTTCTATGATAACATCCGACAGTTTCTCTTTTATTTAGTATACCCAAGTTTACCAATATTTCAATTACTTCTGACCGCGACGCGCTGCCAGAGCATCTAAATCTCTGATAGCCTTCTCCATCACTTCCTTTTTAAATTCAGGAGTAATTGCTTTTTCAACATTTTCCAAAATCCATTGGACCATCCACTTCTGTTTTATTCGATTTTCCACCCTATGACGTCTGACGTGGTAGTCCATTCGACCTCGGAGAGTTCGATACACTGTCATCAATCGCTCTCTGTAAATAGCTTCTAACTGAAGAGCGATATTTTCTTTCTTCGCATCTATAAGGTCTTTCTGCCCTTCTGCTCTCCAAATCGCGGTTTCACATTTTTTTATATCTGTTTGATATGAATCCAGCTCATCGGCTCTACCTTTTTCTAATGCGTTGGCTATGGCGTCCACTTGTTTATCTAGTGAAGCGCCAATTGTCTTACCGAACCTAGTGATGACCAAATATAGCACCAGGCCTACTGAAAGTCCTAAGTANCAGCCACTCGCGCAATGTTCCGTAACGACAAAAAGTTTGAGGCTCTCCTCAAACTTTAAACTTTAAAGTTTTGTCAAAATCAAAGTAGAACTGCTGTACTTACGATGGTTGATAACTGTTGCATGTCCCAAAATCTGGCTGAAGGCGACAATGAATATCAGTTGACAGACGCGCTTGGACTTCTTCAGTCATTATAATATACCCCAGTGCTGGAAAAGTTATTCGTACCGTTTCAACACAAATTGTTAAGATTATTGGAAAATCTGTAAGCCTTTTTTTTAAGGAATTTACACGAGGCTATGTTATGCCTCATTTGAATAACTAATTAATTTACCTATTTTATGTTAAACATTATCATTTGAATCAATGACTCTCATTTTTGATTTAGAAATTATTATTAAATGATTTCCACCTGTGAGTGAGCCAGAATTCGGAAAAATCTATTGGGCTGGCTGGCTTAACCTAAACCCATCAACTTTTGTTAGGTCCGTTTGTGCAGTACTTTGGTTACTCTTCGGAATACTCCCACAGATGGTGATGTGGGGAAGTTGTTGGATCTTGCGTAATGGCAAGTACAGTCATCATCAATAATAGCCTCTTTAATTTCAGTTTCATTTTGACATTTTCGTAAAAAAATATCACATCTTTTATCTAAATACTCACATTTGCACGTATCAGCACACGCTTTAAGAGTAGAAAAACTATTGAAATTTAAGTCGCACCCACCCTCTTGGTAAGTTTTGCACCCCTCCATTTTCAGGTCATAATAAAAACTGTGTCAACAAAACAGACATACTAAATTATATCGTGTATTTCAACGAAAATTTTGACTTGGTTGGAATTAGCCACTTCAATGTCATGCCTATTAGTTTTATCTCATAGCTGACCAAAGGCATTTTCTTATAAAATTTAAGACAACGCTTACTCACCACATAGTAACTTCTAACATACCAAACTCATTTATGACACCACGTTACATGTTAACATATATTTGATTCAGACTAAAACTTGGTGTTTTTTAATTCTATGACATAATTTTCTCATAGAAATGGACAAGCTGTAACATTTTTGGCGTCCATTTTAAAGTGAACTATGTTGAAGAAATAGCGGGTCTTTATCTAGAACCTAGAACTGAGTGCAATCGTACCTGTGTAAGGATGAATTACCACAGATGTAAGAGTTAGGCTGTAGTTTGCAGCGCACATGCCAGTCAACTTTGTATAATTCATCTAAAATATAAACATGTAGATGAAGAACTCGACGGAGTCAGATTAAAGAGTAATAATTTTCAAGATAATTTATGATTTATCACGCTGATTGGGTACTACACCCAACCATGGTTGATGTTCACCCTTTTAGACTAATAGGACTACTAAGTATAAGTTAAAATAAACATTATTCTATATTCATATGGCATACATTTATTGAAAAAATGTTGAAAATAAAAAAAAATCTTATCAAAAAGTCTTATTTTTAACAACGAAAATGGGAACTTACGCTTTTCGTCTTCTTCAGCAAACAACGCAGGCAAGTCAAAAACACACAAAAGAACTAATATATATTTAAAAATATGCAATTTTGAAAACATATTAAAAACACCACTATGTACCCTAGTAAATAATAAAAGTGTAAGTTTATCAATTTCATGATTGATATTACCATACCAATCGTAATCGAAAAGCGTGAAATTTTAATAATACAGCACCACAGTCGTAAAACATTAATTTCTATGATAACATCCGACAGTTTCTCTTTTATTTAGTATACCCAAGTTTACCAATATTTCAATTACTTCTGACCGCGACGCGCTGCCAGAGCATCTAAATCTCTGATAGCCTTCTCCATCACTTCCTTTTTAAATTCAGGAGTAATTGCTTTTTCAACATTTTCCAAAATCCATTGGACCATCCACTTCTGTTTTATTCGATTTTCCACCCTATGACGTCTGACGTGGTAGTCCATTCGACCTCGGAGAGTTCGATACACTGTCATCAATCGCTCTCTGTAAATAGCTTCTAACTGAAGAGCGATATTTTCTTTCTTCGCATCTATAAGGTCTTTCTGCCCTTCTGCTCTCCAAATCGCGGTTTCACATTTTTTTATATCTGTTTGATATGAATCCAGCTCATCGGCTCTACCTTTTTCTAATGCGTTGGCTATGGCGTCCACTTGTTTATCTAGTGAAGCGCCAATTGTCTTACCGAACCTAGTGATGACCAAATATAGCACCAGGCCTACTGAAAGTCCTAAGTAGTATTCATGTTCCATTACTAATATTTCTTTGCTCGCCAAATAATTTCCGAGACCCAACATAAATATGTAAGGGCCAGAAACTCCAGTCATTGGTTTAAAGAAAAGAAACCATTCATCAGGAATGAAACCAAGGCGAACTTTTCCAGGCATATCAGCCCTTTTTAAACCTGTTCCGCCTGATGGACCATCACCGGATCCTTTACCTTGGGGGCTTATGCGGGCTCTTGGGGTGCACTTGGTTTTTTTGACAGGGGCCGCACCTGCCTTTTTTTTCGCTCCGATCGAACCAGGGCATACCTTACGAGCCCTAGCCGGACATGTTTCTGTATGCGCTTTGGTATGATCTAACGCAATTGGAATAAGAATTTTGTGTTGAGGAATCAGAAATGATACAACTTTATGAGCAAGCATTGTCAAAAATTGTACTGGGTAATTGCATGACACATTATTTTCGAGAAACTCGTATTTTGACAAGTGTAATGACTGTTTGAATGACGTAGATAAAAAAATACATCCAAGTGTTGAAACCTCCTTATTAATCTAATAATAATTGTGAATCAAAGGAGGTGTAATATGTGATTACGATAGGGGCGAGCTTATTCCCCAGCGAATTTGCGAAGAAATTTTCGAAATTAATAGCCGCGGAGAAAATGATCTATTTTTAGTCGATAACTAAACAGGTCGTGCCATTAATGGAAATAGTCTTATGGTAAAATTTAAAAAAATCTGGGGTTGTTTTTGAAAATATTTAACAGTAAAAATATAACGATCTATTATATGATGTTCTAAAATGATGACTTCTAAAGATCTTCCTCATTCATCATCTGCCTACCCTTTTCCTCTCTCTCAGCGAATGTAGTTGAGTACCAACCGTCGAGATTTCTTCTAAGTAACTATGCAGTTTCCGTATTAAAAAATAAATATTTTATGCCTTTTACAGTTACTCATTGTAAAAAATATACGAAGAAGG
Organism: Heliothis virescens; assembly: GCA_002382865.2. Taxonomy (NCBI): domain Eukaryota; kingdom Metazoa; phylum Arthropoda; class Insecta; order Lepidoptera; family Noctuidae; genus Heliothis; species Heliothis virescens. The sequence goes on from NWSH02000323.1 coordinate 6,791,012, forward strand.
TTCTTAAAATAAATATTAATTCTTTATCTCATAATTGTCTCTTAAAAAGGATTCACTTTAAAAGGAAGTAGGTATACCTTACATCTTTCTTATTTCTCGGAAACGTTAAGAAGTAATTAAAAGCTTGAGCAAATTTCCTCTCGAATTCATCGATATGATGCCAAATTTTACAGTAATATCGGAAAGGGACTGATATCAAATTAATACTACTACACTGCACTAAACAAGTGAGCAAATGCATAAAGCACACAACCATATACAAAGCGTACGTTTTACAATTTATACATAAATCGGCTGCGGTTAAGTTACTGATGCGGGCTACATTTTAAAATACGGGAATAACGCTGAAATTGCACTGAATTACTGCACCGCATACTGATTTAAATCCAGTTCATTTTGTAGCAAAAAATATTTCCGCGGAGGACCTGAATTATGATATGCGATCTCGTAAGAGGAGTCGTGTAACCTTGCCATTCAAGTTTGCAAGTATAAGCGATCATTTATGGCTGGCAGCGTAAATCCGCCACGCCTCGCCATATCGACTGCTATCCGAAGCTTATACACTACGTGACGCTATTTTATATCTAAGGGAAAATATAAAACTCAATCGCTTTAGATTTCCACTTATCACTTAACTAAGCAATTTGGCCTGAAGCACTTACGATCGTGTCAGTCCAGAGGAGTGCGACTCATTTGTTTTAATGCAAGAGTAGATAGTGTTCTTACCACTTGATTCTTAATTCAGGCTAATAAACATAGCGGGCAAACAGGAATGCTTAAGAGCTTTAAATGTCTTTGTTTGCATTAACGCCACGTATTTACCAGGAAATTGAAGGAATGCGAAACCTTACACCTTGTGCAGGTGTAAATCAGTAATTTATTAAAGGAAATAATGGTTTTAGCGATTGTGTGGCAACATAAACTATTGTTATGGGCTCATGGACCATTGTGTTGCTTATACTTATAAGTTGATCGGTTGATTGAACTTGCATTTATTTTACAAATAATGTTGAAACTTTATGGTAAGAAACATTCTAAGGTGCTGAATCATCACCAAAATATATCCATTTGAGCTCCTTTTTAATTTTACCTATCTAAATTAACAACCGTAAGTTAACAAGTGTAGGTACGTAGTTTGCAAGTCAAAAGTGTGTTCGTTCTAGCTAACAAACATGCAAAGAGAGCTTAGGAATCACATCGTTTTTCAAACTTTCAGTCCAACCTTTCAACAATTCCCGCCCGACAAAGTATTTCAACATTCTTTCTCCAATATCAAATCGTATCGCAGACCACACAATTCAACACGAATTTTACTTGATTCACAATAGATTATTTGCACAGTCTGCGCATACGCTTGTGACAAGTTCGCTTTGAGTGAAGTAAACATGACCTTATCTTGAAGACGAATTGGCAACTCATGGCTAGTAAATGGGGTTTGTATTTGAAGACTTCACGCGCACGTGGAATGTAAATGTATCAAACACTTTTGAATTCACCGGATTTTTGACAAGCTTTGGGCAAAATCTTCTGTTAGCGTGCTGAAACTATGAATATGCTCTAATTACAAAATTACGCCAAATAGAACAGGTTAGACTGTTTATCATCTTGCTGGCGGTGGAGTCGCTATTAGTGGTCTTGGAAATAAAAGGCATCTAGCATTGAAAGAACCCTACATACGCACCCTCCTGACTAGCAAGCCGCACCTCCATAGCAATCAGTGCATTAACTTCGAGGGCATCAGAGATGTATCAAGAAACACGAAGTACAAGTTCTATTAAAAATCTTTCTTCTTGAGTTTATGCACATTTAATCTACCTCAGGGATCCACTTTCCATACGTGTTTTATTAACGCCCACAAAGCTTTATTTCCTGCTGGCATTCTTCGGGAATTAGTAGGATTAAAACCTTGTTACAGCAATTCTCTCCGTTTATTCCAAGGCTGTTCCCTTTTTCTGGTACGAAACACCTACTTCTTAAATAAATGTTTTCTTTATGTGTAATTTTGCTTCGAACAATGAAACAAGTGTTTACTTCAGATTTTGTTGGCAAAGTTGTATTTGAAAGCGAAATTGGTTGTCTTAGTTTAATAAGCCCATTACGTACAACGGATGTTATAAGTACTATAACGTAGGAACAGGCTTTGTTTAACAACTTATAAAATGTTAACGAGTATGAAAATAGAATGAAAAAAAACACCTTTATATTAAAAAAGAATCGCGTACACATTAACGTGTAACGGTCATGCTGCGGTCTTTTAAATAAAAAATATGTTAGATGTAAAATGTTCTGAACATATTGCGGTGACCGTTGCCAAAATCAAAAACATATTTTTTTCATTTATATCTACAGAGGTTCACGTTGTACAAATGTTTATTGTTTATAATTATAATTAAATTATAATATTATAAGGCTTGTTTGTAAGCAATGTAGGTTTATAGGATGTTCTTGGGACATCTTCCTGCATCTATAAATTATTAATAGCATCTGTAATATAAAACAATAATTGTAAAATATAAAGTCGTGATTTATAGACTTGCCTACGCTGGTTTGTATCGTAAACTCAATGTCTTAAAACTTAACGGTATCGTTAAGAAGTTTCTTACATTTGTAAAGACTTTTGTTGCTAATGTAGGCGTTGAAAAAAAACGTGTTTTTTACATTAAAACTCGTAAACTGTCTTTGTTCCCTTCGTTGTGTGAGTAAGCCACGCTCTGGACCCCTCTAAGGTCTAATTTATGCCATCAAAAACATCCTGTAAAAAACCCAAGTCTCGCAGGCCGCAGCTCAGTCTCTCTATCGTAAAAAGTTGTGAGATCCATGTAATACCAAGTCAGTTAATCTTTTTAGTCTGTACTTAAAGGACCTTCTGTCTTAAGTTATTACATAAGTTA
>NWSH02000323.1:6796869-6809805 GCA_002382865.2 Heliothis virescens
AGGGTGTGTTCAGCCCAGGAAACTAAACAACTTTTCACTTGGAATATAAGTAGAATTTGTAATGTAAGGAAAGACTTTTTTTCATAATTCAACATATTTTCCCACGGGTATGTTGTTCAGTTTCATGGACTAAACACACCCTTACCCACTCTATACCCCCTCCCGTTATGCCTCATATAGTAGGTATCTATCTACACCTATTATTTTCTATTGTACAGTAATAATTCATTAACTGCAAATGTAACCTTGTAATCCTATACATTCATATAAGATTACAAAGTTATTCATGCAGTTAGTGTATTTAAAAAACTGGACCGAAATTACAAAATTTTTGAATTTTTCCATAATAAGGACACTGAACTCTATATATATTCAAAATTTGAAGCCTTTATGTCTGCTAGAAGTGCCTTATACTTTTGATGATCGGTGAGTCAGTCAGTGAGTGACAAAATTCAGAAACTTTACCAAGTTGTCATTCTTAAACTACTGGTTCAAATTGTCTGAAATTTTAAATACACCGTATTTATACAATGCCTGATTAGTTGCTGAAAATTCAGGCTTCTAGTTTTATCCACAACGAAATTATAGGGAGTCGAAAATGGCCTGAATTGCTTCGAGAAAAGTATGGTACGGCCGTGCCGCTTTTTTCTGCTTGACTTGGTGGGGCCACTGCCGTGCCCCCTGATTTCGAGCAAGAATTTTCCATTTTCATTAAAGTTTGAGACTAGAGAATATGGTACGTTAGGGCCTCTTATGGAATCTATGGAGGGCTTTCAAACGTTACATGGTAAGTACTTCATTCAGATAGATAACATTATTTCAAGAAAGTTCCCAGAAATACATGTCTACTGATTTATTTATTCATCTCCATTCTCATCTAACAATATTCCTCATAAAGTTAGGTATATTTGCTATGAACTAGGTATATTTCTATGAAAATTATGATAAATTATTAGGCTTTAAAATACATACATTTCTTAAAATTCCTGAAGCAGTTCCCTAAAACGCAATGTAAGTAACAGCTTTGTTATCTGAAAACATAATAAAAACAAAAAACTGTCGCTAAACTCCTCACATAAGAAAGCTTGCATAACGAACATCAGTCATCAAAGTTCAACAAGATCACTGTGTTAGGGTTGGGAGTGCATAAAGGTGGGAACTGACGGCCTCACGTGTCATATCGCGACTGTAGAAGACGCGAAGTGACGCGACGAGGCGACGAGGCGCTAAACACGTGCTCTCACATAACTCGAACAAAAGCCACGATTATTCTTGGCAATGAAAAAATGAACGCGCCTTATCATTATGACCGATATTAAGCACGCATTCTAGTATTTGCTCAGAAACACTGCAATGCTGTAGCTTTCGTAACGTATATTTGTAACGTTAGTATTTTCAGTTGTGTCCGCTTGAATATTATGGAAAATGTTTAATGGATACAATTTCCTAGAAATAAATAAACGAGCAATATTCAATAGTTGCAGAGACAAATCTTGCAGTCACGCGAAGATTGAAGGAAACAGTTTGTTTCCGCCATTTTCTATCTTCAGTGGAGCACAATTTGTATGTTCAAAGGGAAATAAAAGCACAGCGTACAAATTGCAAGATATTTGATTTTCATAACGTATTTCAATAACATTATTTCTTAAAATTATCCAGTGTACTTTTGAATATAATAAGATTGTGTACTTAAAAAATAATTTTACCTATTAGTGCTATTAAGTACCGTGACAGGGATGACTTCTTTATCGGTCGTTCTCTTTTCGAGCGACAAGCTTAATTGACAAGGGTAGCGGGGAACACCCGAGAAATCTCAGGGTATCTCGACATTTTTTATACTGGCTCGCAGTTATAAGGTATTTGCTTTTGTTCTCGTAAGGGAATTGTTTTTAATCTAGCCCATTTTGTAGGCCTTTTGAATGAAGAGAAAACGTAAGTGTTACGTTTTTGATGGTCAGTATTTGACATCTTATCTTTTTTTTTTTTATTAATTATTGTATTGTGCAAGAGGTGTTTTTTTTATATCGATGGGAAATCATCAGTATGACCCCTCCCGCTGTGGGTGACAGCGGAAGGGAGTGTCAGACTTTGTCAGACAAAACCCACCGTGTTCCTTCGGGAGCCCTTTGTGTGCCAGGGCCGCGGTAACTCTTTCGAACAACCCGCAGCCCCGACGGGCTCTGGCCCTAGTGGGCCCCGCAGAGCCAGAGGTGTCTTCATCAAAGATCGTACTTACTATATAATACCTACGTTTAAATATTTCAAAAGATAGCCTCACATCATTTGCAGTTCCCAAAAAATGAATACAGAATAGGTCATCTGTAATCTGCAAAACTAACTTTTGCGTACGTTATCCGTACTTACGAAAAGTTAATAGCAGGCTTGTTTGTATGGCCATTCATTTCCTGAGAAACGGTTCTTCCACGGAGTGCTACTAGTCAACCTAACTTTCTTGATTTATTTAGCTTTCTTACTATTATTCTTAACTGTGATTCATCAAATATTAGAAACTGATATGCAAACTTGAACTTATATTATATGTCGACAAACGGCTGAATTATTTTTGATATATTTATATGTCTATTGCATATTATTAGAAAGTCCCTGTATATCAATATTTAATATTAAATTAAGTATGCAGCTGGGTATCATCTGCTTTGAGTTAAAATAATAATTTGTCTTTCAAGATTGTCCTTTAAGAGACTCCTTGATTAAACTTATGAAAAGTTACTCTAATCAAAATAATCATTTTAGCTAGACGTAATTAATGAGAAAGCCCTGTACGATTTTGCATTATTATTTTGAAATTCGAATTAAGATTAAAGGTGACTTGGCAAAAATACTGAAAGTTTGTAATATTAGTGTATAGCTGATTAGCTTTTACAAGTCACTTGTTCCATTTATTTATTTTCCAATATTCTATTTAGTAATCATGCATAATCATAATTTATTAATATTTATCTCAGTTCTTTATTCAATGGACGGACGTAATAGGATTTTTTATCGTATGGCGATAAGGTTGAAGAGCACAGAATCCCAAGATCCAAAGATTTAGGTAAAAACATGGCAGATTATGAAAATTAGGGCTTTTTTAGCACTCCTCCTTAGACTTAATCAATATTGGTCGATACTATCGGCTAATTAACTGAGTTCTGAAATATATATACTTTCCTTTAAGGTTCTAGTATAGAATAATAGGATGGTTTTGTCAAACAATCGGTGATTGAGGTCGTTATTATCTTTGACCCTTAACAAGTTAGGTTTGTTTTGCAAATTAATTGGGCGGAGTTCAATGAACCATTTTAACAAACATTGTACAATAATATGTAATAGTTATTAGAACACTATGTTATTTTAACTGTTGTCTAATGTATTCTTATATTGTAAAGAGGAAAGGTTTGCATGTAAGCACCTATATTTATAACAAATTACCTGAAAAAGTACTTGGTATCACTGCGGTAACTAGGACGAAAGCTTGCTCCCGAAAAAATAAAAATTAAAAATCTATTCATAATTATTCAAGATTCTTTTACTTAACTATAGAAAAAATCTGCCACTTTTGTGGACAAAAATAAAAAAGAGTTTCTATTTTTAATTTCAAGAGACGTAAAGACCCTCATAAAAAATCTTAACATCCTTTACTGAAGACCTTTGTCCGAAAAATCTTAATTAAAATTTATTTTCGTGACATTTACAGAAATGTTTCTTATTTAACATTTCTCAGTATGATTTACTTGTAGTTTATTTCTGAAAAGAGCGTTAACTCAAGTAATATCAAGCAGAAAATAGCTTCATAAATACATCCAACGTTTCAGTAAAACAAAATATGTGCCGTGTAACGGTATAAGAAAACTGAGGTTTATTTATTTCTTGGAAGATTCTTCGCCATATTAACATTAAGTTATCATTATCATCAGCCTTTTTACTGTCTCACTGCAGGGCACGAACCTCTTCTCATTTAAAAAAGCAATATTTAGGTACTAGTACCTACTAACTCCTAAAGTACCAATCACTGTCTCTCAGTCGCAAATTAACCATTTTACTTTGTAACTTATTACTAAGTAAATCTTGAAATAAACATCCGTAAAATCTCTAAACCAGTAAACCGTAAAATACTAAAAATAATTGTTATAAAAAAAATACGGCTACACTACACTAATCACTCACTCCCATACACAGGTGTGTTCGATATGGCACACTTTGCTTAGCTATGTTTATATGTGTGAGTGAATAGTGAAGTGTCAGTAATAACACTAGATGTCAATTCTTGAATTGTGCAGCATCGTAGCGCACTTTCATGTTTGACCTTCGATGGAAGGTGAATGAACTTCGAACGCACCTGCTATCTTCGCTCTGGCTCCTTTTTAACAAAAAATGAGAGGGTTTTTTTCACATAGCTCATCGGCGGTTATTACAGAACTAATTTTCGGTAATGATGCCATAACAATTTGTTTCGCGAAATGCACTTTTAACACTGGCTAAAATCTTTTTGCCAAAAAGTTCGTAATGTCCAGATCGCGTTCAAGCTTTTTTCTGTTCTACCATTTTATGATCATTTTGTTCTATTTACATTGTACTCGTGTAATATTTACTTGTACTACAGTGCTGTTTATTGCCATACAAACTACAGTTAAAGTTAAATAACAATAAAAACTTTGTAGTTAAAATTAAACCTACTGTATTTTAAACTGCTTTTATAGCCGAAGTGGTTAAAAAAAAATTAAAATAATTACTCTCACAGAAAAAGTTTTTAGTGGCTTGCACCGTGGCCACTGCTCGACTCTTGCGCAACCAACGTGCTGACGAGCTGTTCCGTATAACAAAGCCTACTCTGTTTCTAATTAGAAGTCAAACAAAAGCTCATACGTTATTGTAAGAATGCCTAATGAGAATGCACGCGTGCGCAGTGCGCGGAACTATAAATAAATGTAGGTTGTTGTTACTGGAATTGATTTACATTCAGATGTTAATGATGTATTAATTAAAAATATAATATGTATTAGAGATGTTATGTTATACTGTGCAGCATAACAATAAGCGCAACTATGTAGGAGTAACCAAAATTTTTCTTAATTCCTTCAATATTAGCTTTAACACTTATTTTTTTGCGCTCACGCATTAAAAGTAAAATCTAAAAAGGTATGGACACGAGGCGCCACAAGTTATGATATTTGGTGGCTTTAAACCCGGCTTGGCGTCCGTTGAATCTAAAATAGTCAAGTTGAAGGTCAGACGTTGCCAGGCGAGGCTCAGAGGCCGATTTATATGTGCATACAAAACACCAATCGGCCTGTTAAATGACACATTGCCATCTTATTACATAATAGTATATTCATAAGGCTTTTAATGTTCCATAGCCTCGCTAGGCTCGACGATTACCATACAATGAAAATATAATATTGTCACCAAATTAAATTTACGACAACAGTATTTGGAAAAGTAATATTCATTGTAAGCAATCAGGTACTTAATGAAGTTAAGTTCTGAGGAAATCGCTTTTGTAAAGAAAAATATGTTTAAGTACTTTTCAGTTGGAGAGAGCTTGACAAATAATTTTAAAGATATGCCTAGCGTTTGTTATTTGTAGAATAATAAACAAAATTACACAGCTCGAACAGACAGCTGTGCTTGTATTTTATTGCGGCGTACAGTTCGTGTTTTATGACTGGTTCGGATTAATTTTAACGTTCTTACATTTTCGCTTTTCAAGTTCAACAGTGTTTTAATTTCTACATTAAAATAAACATCAAGTTTAACTAAGTTATGCGTTGTTAAGTTTTACAACTTTGCCCTCTAGTTGTATATTTTTAAACTTGGAGCTTTGTATGATGAGAAGTTGAGTCACATTACAAGGGGTTACTGAACGATAGAAATTAATTTCAATAGTAATTGGCTAAAATCGTCTTCAAATGCAAATTGGTTCGAGAAAATGTTTCGAAATCCATTAGATGTGGCGCTCATTTTGTACTCGCTCAGTTCAAGAGACGTTAAATGCTAAAATGTCTCGACAGTTATTATGTCGCGCATAACCTTAGTAAATGTAAAAAGATTGTTCTATCTCTATAGCCTGATCTACAAACAGTTTCAAGGTAGTGCTTTAAATTATTCACTGACACTTAATTGCCGGTGCAGCCGATGGAAACATGTGCCCGGCCGTTTGTATGTTAAAGTTCGAAGTGGCTCAAAGCAAAATGAGGAAATAAAATAATCGATTTTATTTCCTAGCTAATGTACTAAAATACGCCTACGAGCATTTATTTAGTATGGGTCCATTGTAGGTCCTAATAAAGTGAACGATCACTGCATGTTTACTATTGATTCAAACAGTGTATTGAAATAATCCGCCAAGCGTCTAAGTAGCCAATTCCTTAGGTAACATGCCAATATTCATGATCCAGATTAAAGAGTCAGTCAGATATCTAAATTTTAACGTTCTCGGGAGTCAACGTTAGAACTAGAGAGCCAAGGGTATGGTCTCTTTAAACACGACTAAAATTCCCAATTTCGGTGATGGGATTTGTAGCAAATTAATTAACTAACAACTAATTCTAACTAAAGATTATACAACAGATGTTATAAGGTTTCTAACTAGCTAAAGTTAATTAATCTGAGAGTGATTTGTGACGGTCCCTTCGAATATATTGTCTGAACTTGTACACAGATCGTCTTTTCTTCATGACGGCGAACTGCGAGGTCGCTCGTTAGTTAGTGCATTCAATTGTCTTATGTGGTGGTAGCCTCGTTAAAAGCTTGTCCAATTCCACAATAATGAGCCGCCTCACCCCGAGCTGGATACCTTTCTGGATAAGTTACGTGTCGAGATGACACAGCCCGCAATTGTTTATCGCTGCGACGATGTTAATTTAAAACTTGTTGTTCGCACTCCTCGTCACGACAACATAAATTACAAAAAAAGTTCAACAAAAAACCGTCCTCCAAAGAAAAACAAATGCGTTACAAATACAACAAGTTTCAGTTACTGATAGGACATCAAATAGTCCTCACAATTTACGTCGATGTGAAAACTTTGTTTAACTTAGTTTTGTAGACGGGAAACAATTCGACCAAAAGAAGTGAAGATTCTGACAAACTGGTTCCGCATATATTATGCGGGTTCCGTCCGGATTGGCCGTTTTCCTTTCAGAGGGGAAAAGTTGTAAAAATTATTAGGAAAAGGCCGGTTCGGTCGCGCATGCAGGCTTTTATCACGCATAAATCACAAAATTTTTGTAACATAAAAGCACGGGCTCTTTAGGGCATGATGAGTCCTTCCACATTTTGTTGAAAGCCGATTTTACTAGGCTGTAAATGTCGAGTGTGCTGACACACGATAATATGTAGCGTAATAAAGCTGAAGAACCGAGAACTCTTCCACTTAAATGCACTCTTTTTCAGTGATCGCAGGGTTTTTTGTGGTCAGAATTCATGCTTTCAATCACTATAAAAATCTAGTTATATTTTTCTAGTCAAGTAAATGTTTTGCTCTTTTTCAATTTGATTAATAACATATTGGAAATAGATATATATTTTTCTATGCTTAGTTTTTAAAGACTAAGTAAAATAAAAACCCGAGTACTTTTTATATTCCCGATGGATTTCTTTTTTATCATTATCATAGCAGCCGAAAATAACATTTATCTAAAGGGCCTCTGTAGAATTAGCTGTCCGTTTTTATCTGAGTTTATTTTTATTTCAAATTATTTTGAAATAAGTTCATTTTTAAAAGGCTTAGCTGTAAAGGATGAGAAGTATCGATAAAATACTTTAGTTACTTTCATTCAAAATCCGTTTACGTAATATTTTCTTTGATTATATCTTCAGGAAACATTGTACACATTATTCTTATGTTAATATTTTGTATTAAGTTTCATAGAGCCTGTGAATCACTTATCATTGACCCGCGGATGAGATAATCATCGGTTGCATACAATTACGCATCACTAGTAAGATCAAGGATATCCTGCAACACAAAGGTACATAGAAAAAAAGTTATTATTGCAAGCTACGTAATAAAACGACTAAGCATTGATTAGGTCAGGTTTGCAAAGTAAAAAAATATGTTTTCACTGTTTGGCGTCAGAAACGAGTAGGTTTGACTAAGTACCTATTTCTCTTTCAATAACTTACATTATGTATAAACAATTTAAGGATGTGCATAATACAGTGACGCAAAAAGTGACAACCAATAAAAACCTTCGGCTTAAAGTTTACTTTTAAAAGATTGAATTTTAAAATACATTTTAATAGCCATAAGTAAGGAATAAAATAGTCTTTAATCTACGACTGTTTGAAAATAATTTCTTGGTTATAATGCAAGGATCAAAAAACGATATTTGAAATTTTCCGTGACGAATTTTCCGAATTCCTTGTCATTATCGAGGGGTAATATTTTCGTAACTCTATCCCTACTAATATTATAAATGCGAAAGTAACTCTGTCTGTCTATCTCTCTGTCTGTTACGCTTTCACGCCTAAACCAGTGAGCCGATTTTGATGAAATTTGGTACGGAGATAGGATAGACCCCGAGGAACAACATAGGCTAGTATTTATATAACTAGACCCTAAAGGAAAACAGTCAGTGTATTTAAGTGCTCTGTACACTGCAGGATAAACTGTCGGTCGATAGTTCATTCGATGTTTGATTGACAGTTTATTTTGAAGGTAATCGTGGATCCAATCACACTTATTGCTCCGCCTGATATCAAGCATACCTTATCACTGTTATTTGCACTACCATACATCTCCATAATGATTCATGACTCCGATTATACTATCGGCCGATAGTTTAGTCTACAGTGTGCCGTGGCTCTAAGATGTGCTTCTACTGAAGCAGGTTGGATCGTAATTTAAAAAATCCTGTAAACTTTCAAATTACAGACAGTAAAACTTATTTACTACAAACGACTATTTTAATGACCGCCTAACTTACTGTAGCCCCAAATAAAAACAAAGGGAGTCGTTAAAATAGTTTCAACTACGGTCAATATAATGCAGAGCCGTGTAACTTTGTTGGCAATATTGTAAATTTAATTCGCCATGTTATGGTTGTACGTGCTTCTAGATGCTTCTACGGGACTAATCATGTTTCTGTTTGAGCCACAAGGAGTAACTTCCTTGCAAACATTAATATTGCGAACAATGTTGAACCTACTCTATTGAGCTAACAAAGCTGAGATCATTTTGTAGGTGGAGCTATTGCCTAAGATTTGATCTCAGGTATCCGTTTATCCGTACCTGGTTATGGAATACATGCGCTCTTTAAATAGGCTTAGTAATAGGGTTATTTAGTGACAGTTCCACAGGTGACAGATCTGACAGACTCTGCCGTAGTAAAGTTTTTTTTTAGTAGCCTTTTTATCGTCCCACTGCTGGGCACAGGCCTCCTCTCACACGGAAAAGGATTTAGCATTAATCACCACGCTTGCTCAATGCGGGTTGGTGATTTCAGACTTCATAGTCCAGGTTTCCTCAAGATGTTTTCCTTCACCTTTTATCAGCCATTGGTGTCTAACTGCGAAATTCAATATTCTGTCTACCTCTGGATTTGCTTACTAGAGATAAGAATTTGACATTACTTGTATGGGGCTAATGTCAAAATTCTATCTCTGGTAAGCAAATCCAAAGATAGATAGGTTATTGGGAACGGCCGTTTGATATTAGAAAGTACATATCAACTTAGAAAAGTAGTTAAAACTAAAAAATTTCAATGACATTATTTGTCAGACTTGTGAAACTGGTCATAAGTATCGCGAATTTCATATAAAGGGAATAAATTAACCGATTCGATAATATCCGGCTAGTCATACAACAGTTATGGTTACAAAATACATACATTGTTAAAGATTGTAGATATGACCCGAAGTTTAGCAATTAAACTTCGAATCTCATGGTCATTGTTTTGTATTTACAGTTTCCAATATACTTTATATGTTGTGATTTCTATTAGCTATGTAAAAATCTCCCCCTATTTTTTCTGTCATCGAATCACACCTGAACGATTGGGGCGATTCTGATGATTCTTTTATCTCGTGTTCGCTCTAATCACTAGAATAAATAACTAAATAATCTTTATTGATTTAAAGTAGGTATACAGACTGTAGCATTATGCACTAGAAGGTCCATATGTTATAAAAAAATACGTCCACGCGGGTCAAACCGCGGGGATCAGCTGGGAAATTTTTATTAATTCCTTAGTCTTTAAGTATGTGTAACATGCACAAAACTTAAAGATTTACCCGCTCACAAAACAAAAAGTTGTTCAATACGAATGTAGAACTTAACAAATCCGCACTGTTATCCCACAAAGTTAATACGCCAACTGCATAATGTATTACGTAGTTTAAACTAAGACGGTGCATCCGCATAAAGTTTGTGCAATAAGCCCAAGCTAAAGAAGTGCAATTAAAGTTTCATTTGAAGTCAGAACCTCGACTCAGTACAAGGAGACAAATTGCAACTAAAACTTTGGTCCTTTGAGGTGAATTAGTTTCATACAGGATTAAAAATGTTAATTGTAGTTTTTTGTTGGACTAACCCTTTTCTTTTTTTTTGTCGCTGGGAAAAAATGACAATTACGAATCTGAAAATGTATGTGGGAATCCCCGGTACAGTCGTTCCCAGTATACCCACTAAAAATACCTAGCGGCACTCCGACCTCGCCTGAGTGGGGAGGGCCTGGGCCTCCTTCTGTGACATGATGTCTTCACAGAATGAAACTACCGCAGCCCATGCCTCCTCACCACTCAGCATGGCAGCAAAACCTAACCTTAACCGGCCGTGAAATGGCCGCCCATTGCTCACACAGCTGTCACGTCGAAAATTTGACCAATGTACGGATATTTCACGGCCGGTTAAGGTTAAGTTAAAGTTAAATCGAGCAACACAGGCTAAGATACATAGCATGGTTCTATGTTTGAATTTCAAGTTAGACGCCTTAGAGAACCGCTCAGGCTCTCTGTTTCGTGGTCGTGAATTCCTGAAATGGCCCTTGGCCCTAGTGTATTTTTATACGGGTTCTTTAATTTGAAGTAATACAGTTTATTATTACATAAGATTTTATTATATTTAATACCTTCGTGCTTGTCTATAATCAAGCAATGCCTTTGGCATTCAATATACCGTATTCTCATTAGAAGCAACGCAATGAAAGCAATTAAAATTGAAACCAAATCTCATTATGTGACGTAATTATTATAGAGCAAATAACACAGCGTGTATTAATTTTAACTCACAATCTTCCCCAGATAAAAATACTTATCTGGAGAATAAATCTTCTTTAAAGGAAAAACTATTTTCTGAAAAAAAAAAAAAATCTGAAAATTTTGGTTCGTATACCTCTCAAATATATTCTCGTCCTGCAATGACCAGTTTCTTTTGGTATATAATAAAATATAGCCTTCGGGAATACTGCAGCTTTCCAACAAAGTTTTTTTTTTCAAATGGGTTCAGTACTCTCGAGTACAAAATAAAACAAACAACCTCTTTAATATATTACTATAGGTGAAGCACAGAGATTCATACCTTTTTGACTAATGAACGTTGTAGCGATATCGATACCTTTTCAGTCACGAAGTTCTATATTCACTTTAAAACGATTATTAATTTAAGAAATGAGATGTAATCTTCTAGGAACTGATTAAAAAACTGTCTTAAAAGTTAAGTAAATCCGGATGGAATTTCTTGATTGAAATTTTTGTGAAGGCGCAGTGAACTTCAAAACATCCACTTAAAATTAAAATAACATGAATGCAGATTATTTAGGAGCAAGATTTAGAAGCAATAGAAACCATGCACTTTGTGTTTTTAATTTTGAAGTCTTTACTTATAATATGCACCAATAGACAAAGTGATTAAGTATGAAGGTTTAAATATACCCGGGTGCAGACGGAGGCGCTAGTTTATAATAAACTAGCCGCTTTCCCGGAGTTTCACTCGCGTTTCGTGAAAAATACTGCCCGTATCCGGATAAAATATAGCCTATAGCACTCACGAATAATGTAGCTATTTACTAATGAAAAAAAATTAAAAATTGGTTCATTACTTCCAGAGATTACCCCCTACAAACAAACTTAGAAAAGAAACAATTTCACCTCTTTATAATATTAGTATAGACAAGTGAAAATAATGACTAAGGATGTGGTTTATGACACATAAGTAATGATTTTCGCCGGCTATACCTATAAATTCTTTATAGTCCAATAATACGTTGGCATACCTCTTAATCGACGGGTTAATGGGCCATACGTTTTCGGTTAACCTTTCTAACCAGCAAATTTTTCTTAGCCCAGATTTAATCAAATCATTTAAAAGCTACGACATATATCTTAAAGGTTTTACTAAATCTTGCAATACATATCACTACTTATATACTCGAAAAATTGTGTTCGAAGAGTATTTTTTTTTCCTTTCACAGACTTTTGTTCTTTTTCAATGCATGTATCTATGTCGCAGCCAACTAGTTGAATTAGCCAGCCAATTGGACGCCTAGGCGGTTAATAAAACGTCGACATCCAATTAAATAGCGGAAAATCAACTAGGCAAGTGACTGAAGACAACGTTTAACTAGATGGCTAAACGTCATTTAGCCATTAGGTATTGGCTGGCCAATTCAACCAGTTGGCTGCGACATGTATATTGTATATGTCGCAGTCGAATGGTATAATCCACCGTATTACATTACGGCCAGCCGTTATTAAAAGCAGGGCCGTTATGTATTACGGAGTTATTAGTCCTAAATTGTAGATTGTGAACTTGTAGTTTTTTGCAGCAGGCATGATTTCTGTCACGGCTACGGCGCTGCGGGGCTCCGACGGTCCCACGCGAGTTTATCGTCGCAGATAGGTTTAACGCTCACCACCGCAGCTTCGGCTTGCTGGCCGGCGGTGCCGGCCAGCCTCAGCCGCGGTGGCGAGTGTTACAACCACCTGCTCCTCAAC
>NWSH02000323.1:6812123-6846972 GCA_002382865.2 Heliothis virescens
TATGTCGCAGCCAACTAGTTGAATTAGCCAGCCAATTGGACGCCTAGGCGGTTAATAAAACGTCGACATCCAATTAAATAGCGGAAAATCAACTAGGCAAGTGACTGAAGACAACGTTTAACTAGATGGCCAAACGTCATTTAGCCATTAGGTATTGACTGGCCAATTCAACCAGTTGGCTGCGACATGTATATTGTATATGTCGCAGTCGAATGGTATAATCCACCGTATTACATTACGGCCAGCCGTTATTAAAAGCAGGGCCGTTATGTATTACGGAGTTATTAGTCCTAAATTGTAGATTGTGAACTTGTAGTTTTTTGCAGCAGGCATGATTTCTGTCACGGCTACGGCGCTGCGGGGCTCCGACGGTCCCACGCGAGTTTATCGTCGCAGATAGGTTTAACGCTCACCACCGCAGCTTCGGCTTGCTGGCCGGCGGTGCCGGCCAGCCTCAGCCGCGGTGGCGAGTGTTACAACCACCTGCTCCTCAACCCGCGGGCCGCCTCGCCCCTCCACGCCTACGCGATTTTGAATTACACTCTAGGGGTAGGGCAGACAAGACTGCGTGAAGTCGGATTTACCGCAATTCGTTTCTGCCATTAAAACCTAACTTTCAGCATTTTTTTAGGACGGCTGGCTGTAATGTAATACGGCGGATTATACGATCAGACTGCGACATAAACTTGGCGGGATTGAATTTAGTCATTTTAAAAGGGCTGATTTTCAATACGCCATGTTGTTAAACGTTGAATGATTCTAGTTCAATCAACTATCGGCCTAGGCGTACAGTTGGATGTCGACCTTTTATTAACCGCCTAGGCGTTCTATTGGCTGGCTAATTCAACTAGTTGACTGCGACATCTATAACAGAACATAGTAAGCCCCGCGTTAGTCCATCGACATATTTGCAAGAAAACTATATATACTGGTCTAATTCTAATACAGTTCTCATAAGGATATATAATTATTCATATTTATTTTTAAAATGTAATAAATAAATTATTGTATCATGTTCAATATAAAAGTTCCAATTAACTATAATTTAAGCGGGAACCAACGCTTTTCGCTTCACGTATTAATATCTTCTATATCTGAATGATCCTCAGCTTCTGATAGGACTCAATTAACAAATAGCAAACCGGAGCCTAACTAATTAATATTCCCCGCCATGATTGAGACGCTGGCTCTAAGTTCTGAATCGTTACACTTGGTTGAATGTTCGACAGTTAACTTGGGAGCGCAGTCAATTTATTGATGCGAGTTACTTACAAATTAGGGACATAGTTTTACGATGTTTTTGCTTGCGAATCTTTTTACATAGAGAAAAAATCTGGTATTTCATTACGTCTTCATACAATTCATATCGAACGAAATAGTGCTTACTTAGTAAGCATAATATCTAAGAGTGAACTTCAATCAGATTCCAATACAATATCAATTCACATTTACATGTATTGTAATTAGCCACTAATTGGCAATCACAGTTTGACAAATAATCCACATAATCACCACTAATTAAATTCGTTAATTAGAATCCTTATTTATAGACTAACATTATTCGAATCGAACTATGAATATGTTTTCTCTATGTCCACAAACTAGTCGAAAGCGAATAACTAATAGAACCCAAAAGCTTTCTGTTTGGATTTACGGAATATTTTATATTTAGCCAATAGATAATAGCAAAATCCATTCAACCTTGAGGAAATTAAAAAAGTTGGCTATAATGTCAATATTATATTCGCTGGGTGAAATTGGTAAATCTTACTAATTGAAAAACAATGTTGGACTTTTGTAAAACTTTTGCAAACATTATGAATTTCATGTCATAAGATTAAAATGTTTTCTAAAATTTATGCGTGTGTATTCCAAAGTAGGGGTGTATAGCCGTGATTGCGGTTTTTGTTTCGACAATCAGAGATAGCTATTGATTGTTTAGGCGAACAAAGCTGCAGACAATAGCTAGTTATCTTCCCCAAAGCTGTAGGTTATCAAACATATCAACGTGCTCGATATCGCAGTGGACTCTACACTACAATAGCCTCACACAGGTGACTAAGCAGTGTTTAGTCATCTGAACAGCCTCTAAACTGGAGTACACTAGTTAGCTTTCAATAGCCAGCTGTCTCTATTACAGAAACAATTGGGTAAACGTTGACTTGTTAGAATTTGCTAGTTAAATTGCAAAAAGGAATTCTAGATTGTTTGTCACAAACCATTCTATATAAAACGTTAGACTCGTCGTGCAAATATTGCACACGTGTCCATTTGTAGACAGGGGAGCGTGGAGTGACGTAGCTCCAAGTTTGCCGAAGGGCAGAATTTGTCAAGTGCTCCCACTCGTCAGTTAGCATTGATTGGCTCGCCGGAGCGTCGTCGTTGACCCTAATGGTAGTCATTACGTCGCGTTGTATCTTTGTAAAAAAACACAAAGCGATAGATTAGTACGTGCGTTGTGTATCCTAGATTTTGCTAGCGAGCCGCCACAAATGAATAACGGGACTTGTTTTGGCGTTTCTTGTACGTCTGCGTTGTTAACACAATTGTACCTAGTTAGGAATCCGCAAACAGATACTTTTGAAGTTATTTACATGAATCATATTATAATTTTGATTATGTTTTGCTGAATGACGTATTATTTTGTTTCAGGCGACGCGTCCACTTTCAAGTTCGGGGACAGTTTATGATGGTGGTGCTGCATTAATCCTCCTAAATGTTTAGGAGAGGTTACAAGACCCGTTACTTCCGCGTGGTGCTAAAGGCCAGGACCTGGAAGCGTGTGCCGATGAAGCTGCTAAAGTGGGGTAGGAAGATGCCATCCACCAAACAGTATAATCTGGTGCCGAACGATGAGTACGACACGCGGATCCCTCTGCATCCCGACGAGGCGTTTACCTACGGGATCACATTCCAAGCCAAGGTAAGACGACCTGAACGCTTTAGGTAACCTTTTAATAGATCGTAGAGACGTGGGCGAAATGGAACGCGAGATTGACGTCAAAGTTACAAATTACTTTGAGGTCAGGCTACCAATGAGAAATAGAGGTGGCTACTGAAACCCAGTACCGGCAAAAATTTAATAGCTCCTTTTCTTGTAGTCGTCGTGGTTATGTGAACAAAAGTTCGATTTATTTAACTGATTCCGCCAAGTGTCCTTTGATATCGGTGTTAATACAGAACTTAGCAATCTAAATTGAGTTAACGATAAATCGAAACTAATTTACGAACTCAAGGCAACCACTTACTTAGCGCTGGGTATTTATTTGCGGGAGTTACTTTGCTTTATTCTCTGTTCGACTACTTTAGCTAGTAAAAAAAATTGTCTGAGATAGTTAATCCTTTTTGTTTTTTTTCACACTGATATAAGTAAACAGCAGTGCCAATACAAAGCAAGTAGCAAAAAAATTCAATAATACTTATCCACAAGTAGTATGAAGGAGATAGCGGTCATCGTTCGCAGAGCACTCTTATAAGACAGAACACGGGATCGTAACAATCCATTCGTTGTAGCGCACTGCAGCAAATAGATACTGGTGATAACAAGCTGATTTCTTATAATGACTCCGCAATACCCTCTGGCTTTCTTTTGATTTAGAAAAAGTAAGTTTTGTTCTCATGTCTTCGACCTACAGATCAAAATATTTTACGTATTTTTTTCAGCATGGTGCGTCAACACTTTGTTTAATATTTCATAATTTAAATTACAAGTAAAAATATAAAACATGTAGGGCTCTTTAAAATGAACCAGTCGGTATTTTTGTTAAATTACTAAAACATTTGTGGACGTTTATGAAATAAAAGCAAAGAAAACATCCACAAACTCTGTATATATGTATTTTTTTTGAGACCTTACCAAATTAATACCTACATGTTTTTTCATGATACTCGTAAGAATATTGAATTAAATTGTCTTAATTCACTAATTCGTTAAATTAAATATCATCGATACAGTCATAAACAGAAGTATTAGAATCAAAATATAAATAAAAACAGGCTTAATAAAATTCACATCGAGTATTCATACCCTCAGAAAAAAGGGAAACATTGTTTGTGCTTTAATGCAGTTGCTACGTGCCGTCCGTAAATGGGGCCGGGCTTAGAAAAATCCCCGAAAAAGGTTGTCCACGGTACGATAAAGTGGGTGAATGAAAATTCTTTGAACAAGATATTTTTCTGCCACTTTTACTGGCTTTGGTAGTCGGCTCCGATTATGACAACAGTACATCGCGTCGTTTCGATATTTTTTAGGTTAATAGGACATACAAAATGAGTATTCTCTTTATTTATAAGGTACGCTATACTTGAATTATCTACCGCTTCCTCTAACACAGTTTTTGTTTATAACCATCTTCATCAAAGGGTTCTGTGGAACATTGATTTCTGTAAAACCTACTCGAATTTGATCAAATACAGCCACTCCACAAATAAACCTGTGTTAATGATTCACAAAGAGCCGTTTTAAAAACCACGTTATGTATATTTTAATAAAGAGCATTCGTTTCCAACGTTTTTGCAGCTGTATTTTTATGCCCAATTGATGTCGTAGGTATTGGCCTTCAAAGAAAATTAATTAATTATTGCGCGGTTAATCCATCGTGAATGGCAATTAATATTTAAATTATGCATTTCAGTACAAGTTTACGAAGAATTTGACGAAAGCGTCCTGAAGCGTCCGAAAGCACACTGGAGACTAAACAGTCGGCCGACAGTCGGTCTTATCGAAAAAATACCTCTTCATTGTAATAGACATACCTACTACCATTCTTCTTGATACTGATTAATGAGGCCGAACAAACTATCGGCCGACTAAAAGTCTACAGTGTGTAGGTACTCTAAAGGTAATTCTCGTTGGTGAAATGAATTCTCCACAGCCTGTTATTGATAGAAATGACGGTTCAGCCGTTCTCGAAATGACGTGAAATATTCAACGGGACTAATGGATATCACTGAAGTTTTAAAATGCGGAATATAAATCGTCTAGCTATCGAAATGGAAATACTATGTATCAACGGAACGCGTTCGGCGCTGAAAGTATATTTCAATGTAGACTTTATGGCTCAGGTTTTTTTTTTACAAAAATATAATATGTCTTTTCACAGATCACTCTGGAGGTTTAAATATTTTAAAAATTGTATACTGTTAAATGTAAAGAACGTGTAATTACGCTGACTTGGTCTCTTTAAGAACAAAGGAATTTGATAAATGAACTAATTACTTTTTTTTTTAATCCAGCGCAATAAATTGACGTTCGACTTCTAAGGGGAGAAATTACAAACTTTCGCATTGAAATTAAAGGTTTTTCCAAGTATTTTTTTATTCACCTGTTAGGTTTTTTCTTGACATTCTGAAAATAAAGTATTATCAATTTCATATTGTGAAAAAAAAAATTCATTAAAAATCAAAGTTTTATATTTTGCGCTGCTATAACTTATAACTGTACGGCATCATATTGAATAAATCTCGGAAAAAAGTTACATAAAATTGCTCGCATTCTAAAATTCATATGTCAATACACTGTTCGGAAATATTTTAAAGCATTCCTTTTACGCAAATGAAACTGCCATTTTGATACACAAGCTCAGAGCAAACACTAAACTGTATGATTTCCCAACTTGGCACATTCAAGAAAGGTTGCATTTTTATGTTCCTAATATTCATTACTATCTTTCCGAAATTATGCATCCCATCATCATCTGCCTTTTCCCAACTATGTTGGGGTCGGCTTCAAGTCTAACCGCATGCAGCTGAGAACCAGTGTTTTACATGGAGCGACTGCCTGTCTGACCTCCACAACCCAGTTACCTGGGCAACCTGGCAGTCGTTGGTAAGATTGGTTGACAACCTTTCTGGCTTCTGACTACCCGTAACGACTGCCAAAGATGTTCAAATGACAGCCGGGACTCACCAGTTTATCGTGCCTTCCAAAACATGGAAAAACTCGTTATGACAAGATGGTCACCAACCACCACATCCACGGACCGACCGCGCCAAGCGTTGCTTAACCTTATGATCGATCGATCCGCGCGGCTTTGACTTAGCCACGAGCTCTTCATATCAAATTATGCATCCCATATGCATAAAGTTATCTTTATCAAGTCCAACTGAAACGAATGAAAATAAATGAAGATCCCGTTTCGTATTCAAAAAGCATTCGTAGCTACCCAATTTATGTTGCAAACTTCATACAGAACCGTGAGATTTGGCAGACCTGCACCTAAATATTTACAAAAGGCTTTTGAAATGAACTGATGACGTAGAAAGTCTATTCGACGTACAGACGATAGCACAACAAGTTACCACAATCTGTAAAATTTTTACGATAGATTTTCATCCTTATCACAATAGTGCAAGGTTAATGTTCGATTGGTAAAACTTGACAGATTCGTATACGTTGACCTGCTGTCGTCTGTACAGACGATATCAGGCCAACCTTCCCGAATCTGTCAAATTTTACTAATCGAATATTAACCTTTTACTTTAGTGATAAAGTTGAATTATGAATGACCGCTTGGAAATAATGCTATAGGTTTCGCAAGCGTGTTTATATAATAATAATTATTAATTTAATTGACAGTTACCTGTTTAAGTGTAATTAAACTTTGTTGGCAACATATTTTGATGGCAGTTTTGCAAACTACTTAAAAAATTATGAGTAGTTTTAGTTTTGCAATTTCTAAATATCGATCAGGTAACAAAAGCACTTATATTTATAAAATGTTGGTCTTCTGCGTCCTTTAAATACATATAATCTTGTATATCCGTGTCAACAACCGGAACTAATAAACTGTATATAATTCTTCCAATAAATTAAACGTTGTGTATTAAAATTCGATCATGATTCGGTTCTAAACATTTCCACACCAATGGCTTGCAAAATTTTGCTATGGTCCTTACAATTCTGAATAGAGGACAATAAATTCACTGCTGGTCGAATAGGCACCTTTGTTATTTGTGTCGATTGGGCTATTTTGATCAATTGTAGAACGTTTTACCCTTTACCCATTTTACATCTCACGGATTGAACATTTTATGTAGGTAAAAATAAAGGCGAGTTTTGAGGAAACAGCTATAGATTTAGGTATATTAAAGCACAGACGACAGCAGGTCAACGTATAGGAATCAAATTTCACCAATCGAATATTAACCCTCTGCTATTGTGATAAGGTTGAAAATCTGCAGAAATTTGACAGATTGTGGTAACTTGATGTACTGTTGTCTGTACGAGTATGTAGAAATTATTGTATTTTTTATATCCATGTCAGTAGAAAATACACTTGGTATTAATAAAATCGGAATCGAAAAGTTTATTATTTAATTAAGAAACAATAAATTAATGGTACATAATAAAGAGATCCAAGTATTGGAGAACTCGCAATGACGGGTTTGAAGCAGGGAAGCGGGTTCACGGAACATTAATTTTATTGACAGAAGAAACAAAAGTGAATTAATTGTTGTTTTTTCGAGGATTTACTATGTGCTTTTATGAAGGTATCCTTTTGTATTATTATCAAAATTGAAGACCTCTCTGATCTTTTGCAGTCACTCTAAAAATCCACTGCATTATGATGAAAATCTTTTTCAAAAATGGCTTAATCATTACTTAGACGTACCTACATATGAAATCCTAAGTAAAACGGTGTTACTATTTGGCCCAGGTGCACATTCATAACATGATTGGATAAACAATTGAAGAGTCAATAAAAATGAAATAAGATATCTTCGTAACAAATTGTTGGTAAGCGAATTATTAAATTGTGTGGAAGCCCATAAAACGCGGACAACAAATCTCATAAAAAAATCCGTAAAACCTTCTTTCAATATACATTCTGTTTTTTATAGTTATATAAATAATGAGATTTAAAAAAAATATACTCAAAGGCTATTTAAAAAAAGAACAATTTAATAATGTATTATTTCGTTCACAACATTCTTCAGGTGGCGTATAACTACGTAAGGAGGTAACATATCCGCACCAACTGGACCGGCTTCCTAAGCCAGGATTACCCTGGCTTTTCTGTTCCTTTGCCTCTCTATGTCTTCTTTACACTACTAAAGGTTATCTCGATACAATCTAGCTGAGGTAGAAAGCAATTACTCTTTCAAATATTAAGTAAAATATAGCAATGTCACAAAGCTATGTTTTGTTTTAAACTCTTGTTTTTAATATTACTTTTCTTACTTTAACTTAAACTATTTTTACATACAGTGCATCAAAAAATTGGTCCTCACTGCTGTCACTCGGTAATGTACCCAAAAGGCTGGCAGCATTGCCACGTTGAATGGCAATGCTTAACCGCTTGCAAAATGAAAACCAGTCCTTGGGTCACGGGAAGTGTCAACCAGGCGCTTGGATGTATCCTTGGCAAGAAGGAAACTCGTAAACTCTTATGTTTATTTTTTTGAATATTCGATGTCTTACTATTACAACGATTGGCCGTCTTCACTGCTAATATAGTGCTTTGTCCATATTACTAAATTATACTAATAATAATTCGAGAAAATACTTGGAAATAAACAACAAATTATTTCCAATTTTAATGGGTTTATAATGTATTTTATTATGTATCAGAAATGTCATGTAATTTACATAGGTTAATTTTCAAATGTTTCTGAAAATAGTTTTAAATATTTTTATAAAAAATATTTCTAACGCGATGGGGACACCTTTTCCCAGCAGTGGGACAGTATAAGCTAAGAAAAAAAAATCCTTTTGAAATGGGTCATAGATGTTTCTAAAATTTCGCAATTTCGTGGTTGCTAACTCATCGGAGACTCCATTCAATCGAGGGTACACAATGAGAAAGATACAAAGCGCTTATTCATTGAATTTCGCTTACAAGAACGAATTTGCTAAAGTTACTGCTTGTTACGAAACTTTTTTAAATCTCTGTTTTTTGACGACCGTTTCTAAGTAACTGATAACGTTTTGCTTTTGTTTATGTAATTGCACAACATTGAATAAATATTTGTACATTAAGTTCAAAATAAATTGATCTCGTTAGTGTTAATTACATCAGTAGTTTTCCGTCAACATAAACGTAATTAAGTTTTTTATTTTATAACACAAAGAGCTCCAAACAAATATAGATTACTGATCAGTAGCTGTCAGCAAACATAAATTGAAAAATCGCACTTTTTCACTAAATAATCCGTATTATTCATTTACATTTTTCCTCATATTTTCAGCTTCGGCGTTTCCAATTGTTTTTTGTGTGTAACTGTAAACACGAACCTTATAAATTGGGTATTTGAAATAAATTGGTTCTGAGCGGAGTTTACAAATTTCAGTAACAAACGAAGGTGGGTGAGGCTCTCGTAAATTATCTGGTACGCGTTCAGAATCCTCAGGATTACTCCCATGAGAAAAATATATATTTTTCCATTCATCCTTGGATTATAAGAAATGTTTTTGATAGTATTTTTATTTATGGAACACATTTTTCTTTCATTATTTCGTACTAGTTTTCGGCTGTGCTCATCTTCGCCAGAGTTTAAAGCCTGTTATAAAAAATACTATCTTTTCATATTTATTATGAAAGTGCTCCAAGCCAGCACGGCGACTGACAAACAGAGTAACTTTCAGATTCATACTATTAGTAAGGATTACGAATGATATGGATAGGTGTAGTGAAAACAGTGAGAGCTCGGAAGGTGACAGATTGGCCAATTTGTCCACCATGATAGACAGCATCATTATTGGAAAACGATTTTGCATCGATAGCACGACAAGTTATTGTCAACTTGTTTTCGTTTATGCGATAAAGCATGGGTCTGAAAAACTTTTAACACGTTTTTACATAAAAAGTCTTATATCGAAACGTATGTTTTTATAAGAACGTCTATAGTATTGAAAAAAAAATGCAAAGCTAGTTTTTATTTGGGGGCACGGCAGTCCCCCCGCCAAGTCGAGCGCAAAGCAAACACTGCCGTACCATCCTTTACTGGAACCATTTCGACGCATTTTCAGGCCTCTGTTTGAGAACCTCTGGATAATACCAGAACGCCGAAATTTTCATCATCCAGAAAGCTATAATCACATACGTAAAACCCAGAATTTCAAGTCTGTAGGTCATTTAATTTCGAAGCTAAGCGAAAGCAAAGTTTCGTATTTTCGACACTCACTCACTCATGATCATCAAAATAGAACTAGTACTTCCAATAAAGTCAGAGAGCTGAAATTTGGAACAGAGTTAGGATTTAATGACCACATATAAGGAAAACTATAAAAACTAGGATAATCGAAGATCTGGAGTACCTGGTGACCCTGATTAGAAAACACAAAAGCCCAACCAAACTATTAGAGGAATCAACATAACGCCTTAGGTAGATATCAATAAGCTCACGTTTCTACAAAAAGAAGTGAAATCCCACCAAAAACATTCTGTAAAAAACTAGCCAATTCTCGCTGAAGCTGCTTGTTTATCTCTAAAAAGTAATGAAATCTAGACAAAGTCGTGCTGAGTCTAAGGATTCTTACGGCGATTTCTTTACTATTATAGTTAATGCTACTTGACTGGCCGTTGACTTGTACTCACTAACGTTTAAAGAATGATCAACGGCCAGTCATATAGCATTAAATATAATAATAGTAAAGAACGCAGGTAAAGAAGTCCTTAAGAACCTTCAGCAGACTTGTTCTAGATTTCATTACTTTTTAGAGATAAACAAGCAGCTTCAGCGAGAATTGGCTAGTTTTTTACAGAATGTTTTTGGTGGGATCAAATTTACAGAATGGTTTTATGTTATATACAAAAAGCAATATTTTATTATGATACAGATAAGCTAGATAGGTAATATGTTAATGTGCAAAAATAATAACCATACGTCCATCCTTACAAAGTTTCGCATTTATAATATTAGGTACTTAGTTTAACTAATCAGTAGCGGCTCCTGTTACCCTTTTGAACACGTATAAGATGCTGCGGAGAATCTTCTAAGTTTTAAAATCACACATTTCTTGCCTTCTTAGAAGTTCACCGGAGTGAACCTTAGGTATATTTAAACGAAATTCTAAGCTTATAAAGTATTCTATCGATTGCAGTCAAAAATAAAGTATATAAATAATTAAAAATAGTAGTCTCCTTTAGTTTTCGAAGGAAAGTCGTGACTTTGCCTCGTCTTTCCTATTTAGGTTGAAGTATTTCGAGAGCGTCTTGCACTGTATTTTGTTGTTGTTCGGCGTCTCGCGATGCAGCTCAAACGTCGCCTCGAATTTGCATTGCAAACTTGTATAGTCACTCTAACATTTTGCTTAAAAAGTATATTATTAAAAACAAAAAAGAATGTATAATAAGACAAGTGAAAAGACCAAAACAAGTTGAACAATCGCAGATAAGGACTGTTCTATGGAACAACTTGCATAATTTAAGTAGAAGGTACCTACTACAAGGAGGTTTAAT
Organism: Heliothis virescens; assembly: GCA_002382865.2. Taxonomy (NCBI): domain Eukaryota; kingdom Metazoa; phylum Arthropoda; class Insecta; order Lepidoptera; family Noctuidae; genus Heliothis; species Heliothis virescens. Next base: position 6,823,526 of record NWSH02000323.1, read on the forward strand.
AACAATACATTTTGGCATGCAAGTAATGCTAATATGCAAAATGTGAGCCACCAAAGAAAGACCCAGGAATGTAGTCGCGGTTAAGCACGACTACTTTTCAGTCCAAAGGTGACCACCTAAGGACCATGTCAAGATAAAACAAAACACTGCATGTGAGAGAAGAAACACTTTTTCTTTATATCCTCCAAGACTGGACTTTATCGCGGAAAAATCGCTTAGCTGACTCTTGATGATTTTTCGTTATCTAGAGACTGACATGTATAAAAGTATAAAGACAAGGAAAACATCTTGAGGAATCCTGGACTAAAAAGTCTGAAATCACCAACCCGCATTGAGCAAGCGTGGTGATTAATGCTCGATCCTTCTCCATGTGAGAGGAGGCCTGTGCCCAGCAGTGGGACGATAAAAAAAAAGACTCACATATTATGCAAATCATAGCCAGCTGCATACTGTATCTAGAATAACTTTAAAATTCTAGAGCCAACGTTGAAAACTGCTAAGTACCCCACAGTATGACCGCAAATCACACACTACATTACATCAGTTCTGTATGGTAATGCGGTTTCATCGCTTAGTGGGGGTGGTTCATTAGGCCGGCATTGCTTTAGCGTGCATTACTATGCCAAGGGCTTAATAACCTTATTTGAGAACGATAAGGCTTGAAATGCAGTATGAGTATTCCTATATCTATAATATAAAGCTGAAGGGTCTTAGAAGTTAGAAAGTTCGAATTTTCAAAAACGCGTGTTTAACTTTTTGTAGTAATACCAAGAGTTTGTTTCTCTGTTTGAATAGATTTGAGAAATTCTTTCAGTGTTGGATAGCCCATTTACCGAAGAAGGCTATAAGGTAGGCTACTTTTTCTCACAAGACGTGGTTGAAACCACTAGCGGAAGCTAGTTTTATATAAAGAAAAATCCTCTCTAATTATTATTGATTGCTAACTGTATATCTTCACGTAAAGACAAAAATAATACGCTAATGATTCAAAGTATTATGGTATCTTAAAAACTGTTTTATAAAATGTCCCACATTCAAATTTATCCAGAAGCTTCTCGACTTTATGAAAAGCAAAGAGTTACATAGTACCTGGGATTGCGATATTACAACCGCTGTGGTCCAAGGATTACGTTTTCTTATTGTGTCCTTGTCACGAGAGTAAAATCTACCTCTTTTATAGTAACTCCTACGTTATTATGTTATTACTTTCAGCACTTTATTATCAAAAAGAACTGCAAGTTATTCTTCTTCTGGTCACGGTTAGTTTAAAATATTATTTTATTTGTCATACTTTAAAATATTAGAAGCATTAAACTCAGGCTCACCTTACACCCAGGGTACCTTATAAACAAAAAATTGTCCGTGCGTTTTATTATTTAATTAACGAATCACTTTTTCTTAATAAAAGCAAAATCGAAAATATCCGCCTACAGCAAAATAAGCAAACATAGGCATACTTGAAACTTTCGGCATAGTTTCGATGACGTAAATATTGTGAAAGAAAGAGCTCTTAAGTCATCTTCAGCCCGGAGAGCCTTCAGAAATATAATATCGTGGAAATATTTTTTGTTAGAGTTTATGTTGATATTGATAGATAATAGCGGCATTATTTGGCTCGCAGACCAATACTTTTTGTTGTCAAACCGAACTTATCTTTGTTATGAATGATGTCTACAATATTTTATTTGAACATCACAGCTGTGTTTTGTAGATAGTTTTTTTAGGAGATCGAGAACTAAGTCCATGAAACTTTAGCTAAAACATTTCAGACAATTACTTACATACCATCAACATTAGACCTTTACATTTGTATCGACAGTTCCTCGAAAAGTTACAAAATCTTGGTAATTGGTCTGTTTGCCATCATAATATGATGATATATTATATAACTTCAATGGTAAAGCACATTATGGTTCCCTTATTTCCCAGAATATTAAGCAGAGATTTATCTGCATGCATACACTTACATTTTGCCTAGTGTGCCCACATTTCGTCTATGCTACGCCTACATACCAAGAAATAGAATTCCCAAACGAGCGACTGGCACCAACCTAACTCATAAAAGCTAGATTATTCAGAGTAAAGATAGATTCTAACGAGAGGATAGATTGTCTCTCGCTAAAATCTGTAACTCCACGGGGAAAATCGTTTTGGGGGAACCAACTTTGTAGAAACAACACGGTTTGTCTGTCTTCTTTGGTTATTTCTAGCTTGTGATGATATGAGATATGGAAGACTACGAGTATCCGCACATTGCAGACTTTTAGTCAACCGATAGCTATAGTTTATTCGGGCTTATATATTAGCATGAAGATTATTCTGCCGGTGTATGACCAACTAAAACATTGGATTGGAAAACATGACTGGATTAACGATTTTCTATAAAAAAAAATTTGCCTGCCATCGGACTAACGGTCGGCCGACTGCTTAGTCTGCAATGTGCGTTTACTATGGAATCAATAGCTTCTTCAAGCTATTAAAACCTAAACATGGCCGGAGTGCTTTTATCTTTATAATCTTAATTACTAACATCACACAAAGGGCTTTGATACTCATGATGATCATTTGATACTCATAATAAATATGATCAGGACTTGCGATGCAAGGATAAAAGACAGCTTCCTGTTTGAGAAAATTCTATAACAGAAAATGCATAAAATAGCCACAAGTTGATTATAACATTTTTATATGATGTCACAACTCCTTGTTTAGTCTTCGCCGTTTTAGGACTGGATGACCATGTCTTGTGAGAAAATGTAACTTATACTCTATGCCTAGTCATAATCGTTTAACTGAAACGAATTTAAGGGTTTTTTGGAAATGGTGCCTTCTTTTGCTTTGTGTTTTGATTGATGATTCAAGAACTTTCAGAACAGAAAAAAAAGATAATTCTCTTTAAAAGCCCCTCAGCATTTGCGACTTCTCTGTTTTCATTGATGGCAGCGATAATCAGTTTCCATCAGGCGATTAGTCCGCTTGTTTGCCTATCTCATAAAAAAAGTACTTGATTTTAGTAACAAAAGTTTAATTTTTGGACAGCATAAATTGCCTCCCAAATTTTTGTAAAAGGAAATACTTTGGCCAGTGACTTGCTGTTTATAATAATGATCGATGTATTCAGTATCCAGCCTTTTTGTGTGAACCTAAGTCTAAGTTTTTCACTTGCCAAAAGCTTCGCTGTAGGAAATCCCTCCGCGGTAGTTTTTCACTTAGTCGGTGCCTCCTCTAAAACTTTTATATTAGATGACGAGAAAACTTCCTAACCGCGGTTGTTACGGTAATATTTTTTCATTCTGTTTTGATTGTACGTTTAAACAACAAAACCCGAAATGGAAATACGAATTGACGGCTTGACTCTAGTGAGTGCCTATTCAGATTTTTTGCAGTATAATTGGAAAGGTTCTGAAAAAACTCGATTGGATGTATGATATGCTACGTTCATTTCGAATTGAATTGCGGAAAAGTCAAATGTCGACTTCATTCAAAGTGAAAAATAAAAACCGCAGATCAATATATCGATCGTATCAGATACCGACATTCCCTAGGAATTGTGGAATGCACTCGGAAATGACGAGTTAAGCCCAAGTAGGCGAGATAATCAGCTCAACGAAGGGGTGGTCACTGTTGCGTAAGCGGTGACGATGTTTACGTACCATAGCCGGAACCGTTTCTATATAATATTCCCTGTCAAACATTTTGTGTTAAAATACATAAATGCATTAAAGTAACATAACAATACAATTTGGTGGACGATGATAAAATTACTAAATTATGTTAAACAAAACGTTATCTAGTATACATTTGCAGACCCACGTTCGCAGCATTGAGAACTATTGGCAGTAACTGTCCGTATGTGTCAACTAAACCCCGGATTTCAAAACAATGTATCAGAGTTCCAATGGACCAATAAATTGTGAAGATAACGAGCTCAGTAGGGCGGTACATGTATTGCTTTGATAGTAAGGCGATGACGTGGCGCAGTGGATGGTCGATGCCAGTCGTGATCGTCCATCCGTTAACCATTCACCCTCGCGGAAACTGTTCTTACCCCGTCAAAACACATGTAAAAATAGAACTAAGTTCAGAAAATATTCTCATTAGTATTTGGACGCAATGGGCGGTCCATATTTTTTTTTAATATTATTCTTACATATTATATTCTCATTTATTTAAATATTCATTACAAATAAATATAAAACACAGGTGGCCGCCGATTTATTCTTACATACTTTTATTAAGTTGCCTTGTTTTTTGTTAGATTTATTTGTAGACTAGATTTCATGACAGATGATGACAATAACTAGAAATGTAGAAATAACCTCATGCTGAAGTCGGTAAGTCTTTCGGACATAGATGACACTTTGCCTAGTCATAATGAATAATAGCGTGTTTAATATTTTTACGATATAAAGCTTATTGTTAGGAGGACTTTAGGAGTATGTTGGTTTTTCAAGCTTGGTTCTTCCTGGTTTTCCTGAAAGTAATTAAATTCATGTGTACACGAGGCATGATTGAGTTACCAACCTTCTAATGGTTTATGCACATGCATCACGTGGACTTTCTTTTTCCTGAACTTTGCCTGTTCACTCACCTTTGCATACATACCTTATTATCTTCGTATACCAAGAACAACAACCCTCTATTTGCTGCACACACATTGACAGTTTTACGTGTGAAAGGAGCAGGGTTATCTATTCCGTGTACAATAAACGACTAACTTCAGGTCGTTAACGGTTTTATCGAGGATGTGTTGTAGAGCGTAGTGTATCAAATATTGAAGTGTAGAATGGGCGGTAGTATAGGTTTTAAACGTGTAAGTTTGCTATCATATGTAGATTATTTATTTACAAATTGCAAATTCCACGTGGCTTAGAAGGGTGAACAAATATTTGAACATTAAGACATACTTTTACTTAGATTCTTATAAAGAAAAAAGTGTAAATATTCGTGTCTATTTTTCTAGCCAGTGCCTAGTTTCTTTATTCCTTTCTACATATAACAAAGAGAAAGCCAAATAATAGTTGCTTCCCATTTTATTTTCCCAGAGAATTCAGTGTCAACTATTTTCATTTTTCTCCGTCACATTGTTATCTGCGGGCTCTCCCGGGACGAGGGTTCGCAAACAATTCGCCAATCGTTAGAATCACGTGTATTTACATAAATTTTACACATATTTGAACTAACTGTTCAATTTATTTCGTGAAGCCTGTCCCGGGAGACGTCTACAGCTTTTCCTCGTACAGGTATGAAGGCATACTTTACGAAATTGCTTTGATAACAGTATTCTTTTGCGCTTACATAAACCCAGTTTATTCATGTGATTTGGATTACAAGAGCAGGTCTGTGTACTTGGCTTTAGCATCCAAAAATAAAAGATATTTAATTTGGAACAATTTAGGTGGAATATTCTCAGGTAATAAATTTCTATTATAGTCAAGCTTTTTAGTAATATTATTCAGGATACTACGCCCGCATAAATCTTACTTCTTTAGTTTTACATTGGAACGTTGCTAAAACTTGTTTTTTGTTGGGCCATGGAACTTTAAAAGTTTAGACGTTGTTATGCCAGTCACATACAAAACGAGAGCTGTTCAATATAATTAGGTATGTACCATTTGCTGCGGTTAACACTGAATTTCATTTATTTACTCATTCACGGGTAATTTAATTATTTCTGTGGCAATGTCGATTTATTCACGTGTTTGCGTCATCATTAATTTTAAGTGACGTTTTAATGTTTGGAATGACGTTAATGGCTTTAATTTAATTATTGAAAATTAAATCAAATGCATCGACTGGTTTCAGGTAATTTAATTTAGAAAGTTCGGAAAATGTCACAAATACTGTTTGTATCACGTTGGTAACGAATTTACACCAATTTTATGCGCATCCCGATATAGTATGATGAAGCTGAAGTTTTTGTTTATTTAAATATTTCAATTAACTAACGTGGGGATACTGCCAGCCTCTTTCGGCACGCGCTTTGGCTACATCCAGGAAGGAGATAATTTTTTGATGCATTTATTCGGTACTCAGATTTTATTTTTGTTGCAAATTCTTCCATCATATTTTTTCATAACTTCCAATTAGTGCGTATGTAATCTTAAAATTGCATGAGCTTAGACCTACGCTGCTCTTACATAATCTATTAAAACAACAAATCTTCATTGTTGAATTTACAATATCCATATTTAACAATGTGTCGCTACATGGTTGAGAAGCGAAATTCTGTTAGCACGGAGCAGTAACAATACTTCATAACCACTAGCTAGGTCCAGCATTTTTTCGGGTTATATACTCTTTAAAGCAAAAAAAAATCGATCATCGTTAACTATCGTCAATGTTCGAAAAAAACTTTTAATGATTTTCTTCAAGAAATTATTGTAAAATAATTTTCATCCAGGCGAGTTAATCCTTTAGAAAATGGACGATACCATGTAGCAAACATGTAGTTTTCAAAATAAAAGTAGCTACTCGTGTAGAAAGAACTTCACCAAAGGCTGTTCGCTTCTAAGAAAACTCATTGTCATTCAGGCGTTTTGTTTGTACAGAAAAGACAATACGGAGAAAGGAAAAGCCTTGATATCATCCCGAAACCTTTTGCCATACCGACGAGCTACGACGTGGAAATGTCAAAGCAAATTCAATTAATGCATTTCTACGACGTAGCACAAACAGGTACCGACATACAAAGTCCTTGGTGAAATTTTCACTGTAACTCTTGATATTGGAACTTCATAGAGGTGCAGTTCCGAGAATTTGGTAAAGATCTATTTATTGCAATGCATATACAGTAAAACTAGAAGCGACCTACATTTTAACGAGAGTGCCATCGGATTAATCCTAGTCTCATCTTGTCGTTTTAAGACTATGTTCCTAGTAGGCATTAATTATACATTCGTGTAATAGGGTTACTATGTACCAAAGTTCCGCTAAGTTCAGGGAGTAAGTGATACATTTTTAATATCAACGTGCAGCCGGCTGTACGCCAACTACGTGTAAATTTTAATGACGTGGCGTTTTAAAATAAATGTATCGCAATGTAAATTCATGTCACTGAAAGTGGTTGCGAAGCGATCATATTTTTGCAGACATTAATATAAAACTTTTTTTTTCTGTTGGTTAAAAGTTTTTCCTACAGTTTTGTGATAAACTGTGTCTGTTACGACGTTTTCGATTTTCATCTTATTCAAAAGAAATTCAGGACCAGAGGCTGAATTAATTTCAGTAAAAAAATAGCTTACTTAAGCACAGATTGTGAGCAGGACAGGTTGGCAGCCCTCGGGGAACACCAGCCCTGTTTTATTAAAAACCCGGTAAAAAAGTCTTTGGAATAACAAACCCTTTGGATAACCTTTGCTTTTTGTAGGTAAGTTCTAACTATCAATCCAACCGTATTTATGGAGGATGGAAAAACATTGTCATCGTCTCGTATGCTGTACAGATGCAAGGACATTAGCCTATCGCAATCTATCAAACTTCAATAGATTTTCAATCTTATCAGAATAATGGAATGTTAATATTCTATTGGTGAACATTGACACATTACCCAAATCTGTAGGTTGACCTGCTGTCGTCTGTACATAAGATAAGTTGATAAGTTTAGTAAATGTAATGACACTTCCATGCAGTTTCTATCTCAACCAAGTACATATACTATAGATTGAATAAAATACAATTTTATTTTCGATCATTCTGAATTCTCAACTGAAACGTACTAAAATAGCCACAGACTACCGTCACAGCTATGTAGTATTAGTAGTGCTAAAATTCAATCAATACATTCTTGGGGTAAGCCTAACGGCTTCGGTGAGGGTCGGTTGACCTTACAACCGCCTTAGAAATGCGGACTTTAGGGGATTGTTTTTAAGTCAAGTCGTAACATTAATAGTTTTGGATGACCTCCCTTTTGTGGTTCGTAAGAAATTGTTCGCCTGGCGGGGCATTGTTTTTTTGAAAAAAAAATCCTGGTTTGTTTATTTGTTTTTTTTTTATATATAATTTTCTTGCATGTACACAACACATTGTCGTAATGAGTACTGTATTACAATCTTCTATCTCATTAACTTCACTGTTTCAGGTCTATTTCAGTGTTTATTATTTCGGATGGAAAAAAATAAAAATATGTTAAATGCAATTTTTTACCATGTTTCCAACATGAACCTAATATAAAACCATTTAAATAAAACTATTTTTAAATACACATACGTTTAAGAGTATTCATGAAATCCATTATTTATATTTGATTATCGCGTATTAGCGAGTGTAATTAATTTAAGCTAATTCGAAGCACGATTGAGCTATTCAATGTACTATGCAAATCGCATCATAGCCCGGATAAGCTTTTACGAGTACCTACATGTAGGTGAGATGAATAGGTATGTATGGGACTAATGATGCTTCTCTGTATGTACAGACGATAGAACATCAAGTTACCACAATCTGACAAATTTCTCGAATAGATTTTTAACCTTATTTCAATAGTGGAAGGTTAATTTTCGATGGGTAAAATTTTACAGATTTGGGTTAGCTGACCTGTTGACGTCTGCAGGGACCTACATTACCATTCACTACATACAAAACATAGTAAGGGGTTTGTAGTTACATTCACATCCTGAAATGGGTAACGTTGCACCAAACAAACAAAGAAAATGCATACTTTTTTTGGGTTCCGTACCCGAAGGGTAAAACGGGACCCTATTACTAAGACTTCGTTTATATTTCAAAGCACTTTTTCAGTGCCGGATTTTGTGCTTGTTTTTTTCGGAGGCACACCGATTGGTTTGCGGGCGGCGTCGCGCATATATGCATGACACTACCTAATTGACAACTGCCGGTACGAAAGATGACGTTGAACCGAACGACAGATTTTTATCGCTCCAAATGTGTCACGCGTATAACTACGCTCGCATTTTCTACTTCTTCTTGCTCCTGGCTATTGTCATAATGGTATTTCTGAGCCACACCGTTATGTACTTTCTCACATTTCACGCTCGCATTTTCTACGCGCGTCAAAAATCCCCCAGTGTGAAAACGTTGTTAGGACACAGCCAACTATTGGTCGACCGATAGTTTGATCGGGTTCATAAATCAATATGCATCCTTCGTAAGTGTGCTTGGTTTCCTTTTATCTAAGTATTTTGACTGCATCGTTGGTCTAGTTATCGCATTGCCGACTGCTGTGCACGTGGTCTCGGGTTCGATTCCCGGGTTTTAGAATCTTTCACAAAGCAGCCCGGAGTCGGAAGTTGGTGATTGCTACACCCGTGCATCGGAGAGCACGTTAATGTCGGTCCTGCGCCTGATCTCTCTCCGGTCATGTCGGATTTTCCATCCCATCGGGCTATGAGAGTGAGGGAATAAGGAGTGCACCTGTGTGAGCGCAAATTCTTGTGTCATGTAATATATTCTGCTCAGCAGGCAGATCTCTTTATATTAGAACAGCCACCGTGGCCTTCTTTTTATATCCGAAGGTGGATCAAAAAATAGACCTAAAGTTCGAAATTAGAGTCTACAGATCACATATCCCTAAATCAATTCTCAAGACAACCTCTGTAATAGGCTCGAATGTCATTCTATAATACCGGCGTTAGTATCGATATGAGAGGAATCGATATCCTCTTTGAGAGGAGCTCATCGAATTTCCGAACGGATTATTCGATATGTTATCGCAATTGCAGAACTGATAACTACAATTGTTCGCATAATACTGCCATTGTGAATTACATTATCTACTAAAACCATAATTACACGTATGAATTAAATGGTTACAAACAGGGTAAAAGACAGCTATGGTCAAAAGAAAACATTACCCTTTACGTTTGTTTGACATTAAATGAGTTTCTGAACTTACTGTTCTTTGTCCTTAGAGAATTTGTTGATTGTATTAAAGTTAACCAGGCGAAATAAAAATAAAGCTAGTGAAAGCAATATCGCTTATTGCCTCGGTGTTTTATTAATGTGAGTGTTACGGGTAATATCGGGTTAAGACAATACGGGTTTTTTGTCGCTTTTTAAAAAGTGTGACTACCGTGGAGCAAAAGGAATTGTCAGATTGTTACTGACTAAAACTCGCCAAAGTTCCGTTTGGGGTCTTTTGCGCCAATTACCGTGGTAACTCTTCCCCATAACACCACAACCCCGGCAGGTTCTATTTCTATGGTTCTACATAACACTGGGCTATGCTATCCTAAAGTCTAGCTACAAAACTTTTTGTTATCACTCACAATAGTTCTAAGGAATCCAGTGTTGACTAAGATTGCTGGTGAAAAGCTTATCTTACTCGAGAGGGTAACTTGGTTAGTTTTTGTTGATGTTACACGATTTTGTTTCATTTTCAATCAGCTGGAACGATCGTTGAGTGGCATCTATTACTATAAAGTAACTGTCTTCATTATTTTTGAACATTTTTTTTATACTTCGGAACGTACCGTCCACTTGACACCTTTGGGTTGTTAGCGCTGAACTAAAATGATGATCGATACTAAAATTATACAGAGGTAAAATTGTTGTTTTGTAAGTTGTTTTGCAGGGGGTAATCTCTGGAAGTAATGATTCAATTTAAAAAAATGTTTCACTGGTAGAAAGCAACATTATTCACGAGTGCTATGGGCTATATTTTATCCAAGTACGGGCAGTATTTCCCACGGGACGCGAGTGAAGCCTCCGGAAAACGGCTAGTCTGTAATATTTAAACTGAATTAAATTTTTGAACCTTAAAACATCATAGCTTCTGAGTAAACCAAGGAGAAGACCACCTTAGTACCGATGCAAACGTCATGTGCGATATCTAAATATATAAAACTCAAAGGTGACTGACTGACATAGTGATCTATCAACGCACAGCCGAAACCACTGGATGGATCGGGCTGAAATTTGGGACGCAGGCAGATGTTATGACGTAGGCATCCGCTAAGAAAGGATTTCCCGAAATTCCCACGGGAACGGGAAAAAACGGGATTTCACGTATAGCGCGGGCGAAGCCGCTGGCAGAAGCTAGTNTTCACGCTCGCATTTTCTACGCGCGTCAAAAATCCCCCAGTGTGAAAACGTTGTTAGGACACAGCCAACTATTGGTCGACCGATAGTTTGATCGGGTTCATAAATCAATATGCATCCTTCGTAAGTGTGCTTGGTTTCCTTTTATCTAAGTATTTTGACTGCATCGTTGGTCTAGTTATCGCATTGCCGACTGCTGTGCACGTGGTCTCGGGTTCGATTCCCGGGTTTTAGAATCTTTCACAAAGCAGCCCGGAGTCGGAAGTTGGTGATTGCTACACCCGTGCATCGGAGAGCACGTTAATGTCGGTCCTGCGCCTGATCTCTCTCCGGTCATGTCGGATTTTCCATCCCATCGGGCTATGAGAGTGAGGGAATAAGGAGTGCACCTGTGTGAGCGCAAATTCTTGTGTCATGTAATATATTCTGCTCAGCAGGCAGATCTCTTTATATTAGAACAGCCACCGTGGCCTTCTTTTTATATCCGAAGGTGGATCAAAAAATAGACCTAAAGTTCGAAATTAGAGTCTACAGATCACATATCCCTAAATCAATTCTCAAGACAACCTCTGTAATAGGCTCGAATGTCATTCTATAATACCGGCGTTAGTATCGATATGAGAGGAATCGATATCCTCTTTGAGAGGAGCTCATCGAATTTCCGAACGGATTATTCGATATGTTATCGCAATTGCAGAACTGATAACTACAATTGTTCGCATAATACTGCCATTGTGAATTACATTATCTACTAAAACCATAATTACACGTATGAATTAAATGGTTACAAACAGGGTAAAAGACAGCTATGGTCAAAAGAAAACATTACCCTTTACGTTTGTTTGACATTAAATGAGTTTCTGAACTTACTGTTCTTTGTCCTTAGAGAATTTGTTGATTGTATTAAAGTTAACCAGGCGAAATAAAAATAAAGCTAGTGAAAGCAATATCGCTTATTGCCTCGGTGTTTTATTAATGTGAGTGTTACGGGTAATATCGGGTTAAGACAATACGGGTTTTTTGTCGCTTTTTAAAAAGTGTGACTACCGTGGAGCAAAAGGAATTGTCAGATTGTTACTGACTAAAACTCGCCAAAGTTCCGTTTGGGGTCTTTTGCGCCAATTACCGTGGTAACTCTTCCCCATAACACCACAACCCCGGCAGGTTCTATTTCTATGGTTCTACATAACACTGGGCTATGCTATCCTAAAGTCTAGCTACAAAACTTTTTGTTATCACTCACAATAGTTCTAAGGAATCCAGTGTTGACTAAGATTGCTGGTGAAAAGCTTATCTTACTCGAGAGGGTAACTTGGTTAGTTTTTGTTGATGTTACACGATTTTGTTTCATTTTCAATCAGCTGGAACGATCGTTGAGTGGCATCTATTACTATAAAGTAACTGTCTTCATTATTTTTGAACATTTTTTTTATACTTCGGAACGTACCGTCCACTTGACACCTTTGGGTTGTTAGCGCTGAACTAAAATGATGATCGATACTAAAATTATACAGAGGTAAAATTGTTGTTTTGTAAGTTGTTTTGCAGGGGGTAATCTCTGGAAGTAATGATTCAATTTAAAAAAATGTTTCACTGGTAGAAAGCAACATTATTCACGAGTGCTATGGGCTATATTTTATCCAAGTACGGGCAGTATTTCCCACGGGACGCGAGTGAAGCCTCCGGAAAACGGCTAGTCTGTAATATTTAAACTGAATTAAATTTTTGAACCTTAAAACATCATAGCTTCTGAGTAAACCAAGGAGAAGACCACCTTAGTACCGATGCAAACGTCATGTGCGATATCTAAATATATAAAACTCAAAGGTGACTGACTGACATAGTGATCTATCAACGCACAGCCGAAACCACTGGATGGATCGGGCTGAAATTTGGGACGCAGGCAGATGTTATGACGTAGGCATCCGCTAAGAAAGGATTTCCCGAAATTCCCACGGGAACGGGAAAAAACGGGATTTCACGTATAGCGCGGGCGAAGCCGCTGGCAGAAGCTAGTATTATATAATTCCCTTTATAGGTCCTGTTATTACAAATTGAAAAGTTCGTCATGTAAAGCACGTCGTCTGCGCCACACCTTATTCTTCATGTTTATGTATTGCTGTTACAATGGTAACTCTGTACTTAAAAATAAATAATCTATTCATAGCAACTTTTTGATAGGCTGAATAAATTACTTGTGGTCAAGAGGAAGTCAATAAGAAATTCTAAAACGGACAAAGAATGCGTGATTTGCCTAACAATATCTACCAAGTTTAATGGCCTTGGGTATCATAAGTGCTCCAAAGCTTTTATGGGTACTGAATAATTTATAGTAGATAATTATGTCATTGACTGCTATGACACAGTACCATTCATTCAATAACTTAGTACGTATAAAGCATCAGATGTAATGACTAGCAAAAATAATTTTAAAATGATTCATCAACTGCAATTACGCGAAACAATTCGAATTGAAATGCCATCTTAAGACTTTGTCTTATTATGTCTGCCCACGCAAAGTGCACCTGCTTCCGCCACCACTACAATGAAATAAATCGCCATTTATGTACTAAATAATTATATAAATTGTACACCTGGGGTATGTGTGTCACGATAAGGAATTATTCCTATTTTTCTCAGACTTATCGTCTATGGCAGAAAAAAATGTGACGTTATCATTGTATGGATATTTCAATCAATTATTACTTGGAAATGTCGTAACCGCTTTATGAATGGTTATCATGAGGCAACTTACATCATGTCAAAGGCATCTTTGCTAAGGATGGGTTTATTAGGCGAAGGTTTCCCTGAATCGCAGGTTCGTTTTGCCAGTCATGACTTAGTACAGATTAATGGGTTCCTATAGCCATTCTGAGGTGACCCACTTATTCATACTACGGGCTGCTATTGAAAGATAACAGATGAAAAATTTGGTAAATATGGCTGACACAGGAATCGAAGTCATGCACGAAACTCTATTTAGTGAAGTCCCTGAAGCCTCGTGAAAATATCGGATTTCTGGAATAGTGGATGGAATGGAGTTCAGAAAAATATCCTCTTGAATGTGACAGAAAAGGATTACAATAATTACAGGCTATTTTTCGTCTTCTTCTTCTTCTTTTGAGACTGATTGCCATCGACTCGCAAAGAAGAAGAAGCGTAAGACAAAATACTTTTAATTTCGACACCTGAATCGAAGTTTATGAAATGTAGATGTTGTTTTAACCAACTGCCAAGGAAGACCTTCTCCTTGATTAAAGGGGTTTAGACTCAGTTGCTTTAGATGGGTACGTAAAGTATCTTACAATGCAAAGTACTTGTGGCACTAGGCTCTCATGTCTGCGCACAGGCTAGAAAGATTATTGTAAATAGAATTCGAGGTCAGGTCAGAAACCTAACGCATTCCTTTACCGATTGTAATAAAGTATGACGATTATAATAACGCGAAAATGGACTTGTTGTCAACTTAAGCATATTCGAAGACTGTTGCCAGTCTTTATGCTTTGCATTTTCATTTCGCCAAAATACTATGAATTTAACATTGAACTATAATAGAAAATAAATAAAAAAGTTTTTTATTCACGGTCTACATTTATGTATGCCTCTTCGGATTTCTTCTTGCTCCTTTCTATTTCTAAGGCAAAATGAAACATGTATTTGCCTACCTTCATCACTCAGTCAAATAAGTTTCCCCTTTCTCATAACTTATGACACATAAGTATTAAATCCAAACCTACGTCGATAGACTTTCCTATCTTTTGTATCGAATATTATATCGATTAACTTATTCTAGTCGAATAACCATCACGTAGAGTATCTGGTTAATTTTAGCGGCGTCAATGCGAAACATCCTTTCGATACAGGATTACGTGTAGCCAACGCGAGACCAGAATACTGAGTGCTCGGGCAAATAGTGCGCTGGGTTCCGTGTGACTGCGAAGGACATTGGAATGCTTCGCGATCTCGCATTTAAATGCCGAGCTCTTCGTAGTTCGCGGCGCATGACAAATACTCCTTCGTACACTCAATAGATGTCTATTTCCGATTTCTAGGGAACTCTTTTGTACATTTATTTATTCTATCCTACGAATTGAATAACATTCTGTTATGTTGACTCAAAAACTCGGCACATGGAGCTTATTTAGGCATTACTTTGTTTTGAATAAGTTAGGCGGTTCGGTAACCGATATTGTTCAGTTTTGCTTATTCAAGTTTTTGTATACGAGCTGCGGAACCACAGTCGTGTTTGTACAGCATATTGAATTAAACAAACAGATGCTCGAATATTTTTGAATATTTTTTACATTTCACTTCATTACTATTTTAAGCGGAAAATTCATTGTGAAATTCGGCTTTCGAATAATTAAAAGAGTAAACGTACGGAATCAGGCAATGTGGTGAACATTTATATTTGTTAAAAAAAACAGTTTTCAATCTAGGCTGGGAGGTAAATTCCGGGAAAAATAATAATCCAACAGCACACGTGGCTTTACCTTTGAAAATACGTTTTCCTTGGTGTATTTTCGGTAAACGGATGTTTTAGATCTTTTTTACATTCTAAAAAATAATATCATAAAATTATAACATTTTAAAAATAGAATTTCGGTAATAAGAAAAGAGCTACTGCTATTTTCATGAAGTATTTTATCTTTTTGAAAGTCCTGAAAAATGTTAATGAATACCAAAGCTTTATTATTTTTTGGGGCAACCCCATAAATAACCCCTATTAGAACACCATATTTTCTATAACATAAGTTACATCTGGGTTGGGGCACAAAGGGTCTCGCTGCCCATAGCCAACAATTTACAAAGATTACCATAAATTAATATTATCTATCGCATTATCAGGGCAGGTTTAGTTATAGATACCGCATACAAAATTATTTTGTATTCTGGTACCCTGTGGCCTAAATGTAATATCTGATGCGATGAACTACCAAACATAGACCCACCGTAATATTTTATGAATATCACTTTCGAGATTAAAATAAGCTGAAAAAGTACCATAAAAACGGTATCTTATTTAGAATTGAATTAAAATTTCCCGCGTCGACAACGCCGTCGCGACATGTACCTAAATTTCCCCGATTCAAATTAAAAAGCTCTCAAGATGTTATCCTGTTCCCTGATACGGCACGTCGCCCCTGAATTATCGAATACCTTTCTTTAAGAGTCACTTCGGTTCTTTTCGTCCTCGCTCGATTTAAGCATCTACGGTACAGGGTACAGTTCACCTTTTATCCCCATTCTAACACTTAACAAACAAAATATTCACAATAAGTGAGGACCTTTGAGTTGTTTTTCTTCCCTGATATAATAATTCCAATTTTATTTAAGCTTAAAGGATACAGTACAGTAGATAGAGCAATTAATAACATCGAAACGCTCCCGAGTATTTTAATTAATATTTGCAATTGATTTACTGTGGTGCTTACTCAGACTTTAAAGAAAAGATAGCAAATTTTCCATCTACGCAAAGGTTGTTGATGATAAATTACTTACAATTATATTCAAATTAATTAAGTATAGCGTTGCTATCTTACTGGAAATGCTTTGATGAAGTTTTAAGTTTTACCATTTTACTGAAATTCTATTGGGCAGAGTTGAAGCGGAATGTGAATAGATAGTGTTTAATGTTATTTTTTACTTTTAGGTTATTTTAAGGTAATTTCATATAAATAAAAATCTGAATTCATGTTATTTTAATTCTTTGATTAAATCGCAGGAATATTAAACTATCATTGAAAGGGATCGTAAATTGATATCGTGAGCGACCTTTTCAAAACTGTCCGAATATACCTAGACATTAAAAATGTATGAATTACCTTTCAAATGATTTATTAATCAATTTTGCCGTTTTCGTTTTCATTCCATGAATATTTTTTTATTCACATTCATTATTTAAAAGGGTAACGGCCTGTTACCCCGACTGGTAGAAATGTAGCATTTGCTTATTTACGTTGACCAAACACGTCCAGAGTATTTGTCTTAAACAGTAATTAATTAAAATTACAGCGAATGAAAAGCAGTTATAATTAACATTCGTAGGTCATTTAGAGGTAGCCCTTCAGGCGAGTAACAAACATTATTACAGCTTTACATTGTACAAGTAAATATTAGAGGGCTTTACTTACTATTTGCTAACACAATTAATTCTTAAAACCTAACTTGAAATCAAACAAATGCTGAAATATTACCATCGTTTGTATTGCTATTTATAGAACGCTTTTTTCGTTTTTAATCTGTTTATTGACATTAACTAAATCGAATTTCTCAGAGCTAATTAATTTCAACTGCTTACAATCGTAAATTGTCTTTTGCCTTAATTATACAATCTTTGGAAAATGTTCATTTATTTCAATTAATCTAAGTGTTAATGAAAAAAGCGAGCCAAGTTTAATTTTACTTACGAATGATTGAATCGTTTAAGTGTCTGCTGGGATGTTAATGGTTCTTCCAGATATTGCTTTTCTCTGTTCGTTGTAAAATATAATTATGATCACACGAAGTTACATTTGCACAGATATTGGAACTGGATTTAAGCCAACTCCGTCTAAGCAATCGGTATTCGGAGACCTGTTTCTCGAATTGAACCAAATAATTGTTACTTGCAATAGTCCGTTTTAAATGCCTAAAAACATTTTCTGGCTGCACTTTCTTTACCGAAGTATCAAAAAATGTAAGAAATAGAAACAAAATTAAATATCTCATTCAGACATCAGAACTTACTAACTACTTGTAGTCACTTATCGAAGAACATGATGACAATCAGTCGAAGGATCCACATCAGACATTCAAGGTACGGCCGACATTGGATCACGCAACAATCAATCGCGAGAATTGTAACTTATTCCCGACCATATCCAGGCTTGTAGACTTGAGTCTTTTTTTTAAATTAATTTCAATTTTCATTTCTAGCTTTTATTTTAACAAGTTTTTTAAATAACCGAAAATATATTTTTTTCCTCACAAAATGGTTTTTACTTTTACGTTTCACTACATGGCATAAATATATTTTATACCACAATTTTTTCGTATTGCTTTTATTTGAAATATGATTCTGGGATAGAAGCTCAGATTTATCGAAATATAAAAAATACTATTTATTTATTTAGCAGTCGTTACGAGCAGTCAGAAGCCAGAAAGTTAGACAACCAGTCTTGCCACGGGGAGTGGGGTGAGGAGGTCAGATAGGCAGTAGCTTGCTCTGGTACTCAACTGCACCTGGTTAGCCTGGAAGCCAACCTATAAGATTGGAAAAGGCTAGGATGATAATGCATCGTGGTCTTTGTGGAGATTATTATCAGCACCTTTTTCTTTACCACAACGTATTATGCTATTCACTCTGCTTAATCATTTGCGGTGAATATCTATAACTAATCTATCCGTATTTTGACATTTGACTGATTAAAAAATAAAGGATAGATATGTAAAATAAATCGTAGTAAGAGACGACAGTCCTGAAACTATCAAAGCAATTAATTCAATGCATCGGCCTATTATCGCTAAATACTATAATGTGGTCAATCACAAATCAATTACTGGCACCGAGGAACACCTGTGCAATATTCATTATCATTATGACGTGATAGACCGGAATTATCCTAGTTTATGTGTTCTATGAGGTTCGAAGCAAAGACGATATAGTAATACTCATGGTATTCTGTTCGCAATATACATAGTAGTGTTCTATTTTAACGACTAGTTTTCACCAGCGGTTTCACCCGCGTCCCATTGGAACTACTCCGCGCAACCGGATAAAAAGTAGCTTTAGCCTTCCTTGGTAAGTGGGCTATCCAAGACTGCAAACATTTCTCAAATCAGATCAGTAGTTTCTAAGATTAGGGCATTCAAAAACAAACCCTTTATCTTTATATTATAAGTATAGATTTGAGAAACCTGACATTAGGGCTTGTTAGGGAATTAAACCTGTCACTCACTCGGTCCGATATTCTGTATAATATTCATAAAGATACTCGATCTTAATTGTTTGGTGACAGTGGCTACTAATGGGTTAAGATAACTTTGACGTAAACAATTATTTCAATTACACCCACCATTAAATTCGAAGAAAATAGCACTATCATTAGAAATGCGAAAGTGACTTTGTGTGTCTGTCAGGCACTGATCCAATATAAATGAAATTGGTGCACAGATATTTTGGACTTTAAGGTCCTATACCTTTTTTTTCATAGTTTTCGTCGCTGGGAAAATATGGCAATTATGCATCCCCTTCCCGTACGGTAGAGGGGTATGTGGGACTCTCCGGTAGAATAGCGGTATACCCACTAAAAATACCCAGCGGCACTCTGACCTCGCCTGAGTGGTTTGGGCCTGGGGGTCCATAGCGTCCAGGCCCGGCGACTGCCCGCCTTACGGCAGGCCCCTCACAACCTTTAGGGTTCTATACTTAAGTACATATCAATTTTTTTCCGGGTGCAGGAAGTCGTTCCCACGAGGCGGGTGGAACCGCGACAATTGTTGCAACAGATGAAAGGAAGGAAACCATAACTTATAACCATACCATAACCTTAAATAAGGAACCTATCCGCCTATTTGGAATTCAGTAAACAGTTCTGAGTATACTAATCAACAAAATCCCTTAATGTCAATGAACTCTAGTAAATTAACAAACATGGTATGCTCACAAACAAATAAATCACGTCTATACACAATAGTTTGATTGCTGTCATTCTAAACGTTAAACTTTACGAACATATAATAAAATATCTTAGCAGAAGAAATATTATTACAAAGGTTTCGGTACTTTAAAGTTATATTTATTGGAGGAAAGTTATAATTTTATTATTTTATTTAATTTTACTGCCATTACCACTATTGTAAAGGTAGGTAGTCGCCATATTAATGAAACTGTTCTTACATTTCTTTATGGCCAGTAATTTTCCTTTGAAACTGAAACACAATTACGTTCTCACACCAACTCGTGAAGTGTTCACCTGTATGAACTTCCAAAAAAGAACTTTTTCAGTTCTCGTAAAATTATAAGACGGCCTACAACTAAGTTCTGATCACAAGTACGCGCATGTGGCCCATACTCACAGAAATGGGTATACCATCGTTGCCCCTCCCCAATCTCTGCCAACCGCTGATAAATAAAATTGGATGCGCACAATGTTCCGTGACGACAAAAAGTTTAGCGTGAACCTCTTGGTAATTCATGACGAGTTAGTTTGATATATGGTTTTCCTATAGAACATAAATCAAACATGTATAACTCCGTGACAATGGCGTCCTACTGATGCAATGAATGACATCCTGAAAACTTAGAAACCAAAGTGATTTCGTAGAAAACTATAAACGAATATAATAGTTTGCTATAACAAATATTTTTACCGATCTTACCTATCGTCTTAAGTGCAGACACCTAACAAACACAGATGCTGGCATTTATTATCCAAACTCTCTTGGGAAATTACACACACCATAGATCAAGTAAGCCAATGAAGGTTCTCAGCTCAAATTAATATATAGGCAGTAACGGTGCTATTACGCGAAAACCCTTTTAGGTTTGAATTTTTTTAATAAAGCTTCATAAAACGAGTTTTAGTAGAGGTTGTTACAGGCATACGAAGAAAAGTGTCTCAATGACGTAGTCTCCGTCTCGGGGAACTTAATTTTTAACGGGCTTCCCCGATCTCTTACGATGTTCCTCAATGAGCAAACAATAAAAATTTACAGCTAAAATTTGAAAATTAACACTAAATGTGCAAAGAAATTCATTATAAGTATATGCGATAATAAAATTTTATATTATTACGCTCGAATTTATGGTTTAGTGTTGTAGAAATTCGATAGTGTAAAATGGTCGCACCGTCGACCGCGGTTTTACGCCGATGTTAAGCCGGACCCTTCCTTCATCACTCTGTCACTTCAATTCAAAATCCAATCCGCCGGCGGACTATCTGATGCCAAGGCTCATTTATTACTTTCAAATAAGCCGAAGACTGCGAAGTGCCGGCTTTTAGTAATGACGTCAGACTCCAATCTATACTAATATTATAAAGAGGTATCTTGAAGCTATCGAACCAGAGAGATTTCAAAAATTCCTACACTGATGGTTGATGCAATCTATGTAAATGGAATTTAGACTGTTTTGTTAGCAAATCATATGAAAATACCTAAGCGTGGGCAGATAGTCGCTTCCAATATATTTCTTGTTTTAATAATGAAAAGTGCAAGCTTGTTAGTTCGAGCACTTTCATGCCACAAAAATTTTTGAACGTGAATGGGCAATAGAACGCGGATAGAATCTAGGACAGAATTGAATCCAGTTAGGTTCGTTACGATAAAGTATTAATTGGGTTTTCCAAAGCTTTGTTTTTGCAAACTGGTTTCGTTCGTGGATACGAGTAATAAGCTTACACGGTTGTATTGTTACCAACTTAGTTTGAAACTATTAATTGTTTGCACAAAAAGCATGATTTTGCAATTCCTAACTTCATAGTTGCATTCTGTAAATGGATGTGAAAGGAATTCAATTAGCTGCGTTTTTCACTACTGCCATATTGTAAAAGGAAGTAATCTGCCACGTCTGTTTATTTATGATATACTCATAAACTACTAAACTGATTTTCGTTTGGTTTTCACCAATAGACAGTGATGTACACACCGCGCAGCCGAAGTGGGCAGTTTCTTGATAGATGTGCATCATAATAAGCTAACTTCTCCAATTCGCAACTTAGTTACTTCCATTTTATTATATCTAAAATACCTAGGTATTTCGATAAAATAGGACGGTTATATATGGCTTTTTTAGAGTAAGTAAAGTAAGTAGGTGCCTACGCCGCGAAGAGAACTTCCAATGTAATATTTTTAAGCTCAGACGCTGGCTGGCGGTTGACCCAATAACTCTGAGGAGAAATATCGAAACAAACTCGAAGGTCAAGTCTAGACTTTTTATTTATTAGATAGCTTCGCCCTGCGGTTTCACTCGCCCTTGGCTAGCGACCCACCGCATCGCCTTGCCCGCCCGCACTATTGCCACAGAGTAAATAGTAGGTAATGGACTTATAGGCTGTGTTTATATTTGTTGGTTGTCAGATAAAACTTGATTGCTGTGCACCTAAGTTAAAGTTCACATTTTACTCTATTTTGGGATCAGTAAAAATAACACTCATAAATAAAACGATAGAATTTAAATAAAAGCTCTTGTGAAACAGGGCAAAATTAACAAGAGAGTTCTTCATATTAGGATTTGGTCTCCAGATACAATTCTCCTTGAAACTTTGTGTGTGTGTGATATGGTGTATAATATCGCGTAATGAATTGAATATACACAATCATTGTAAAATAATTTCCAGAACCAGAATTTCAAGTAAAACGGCGTATATTCTCAACAGCAGTATCACACAATTAAGAAAGCAATTAATAAAGCGAAAACAACAGTAAGGCGAAATGTTAAATGAAGTAAGTCTACATCCAACAAATTAAATCGAGTTGTTTCGAACACTGGGACAATCAGCCGCGGCCTCACGATCCGGTGACAATTATATTACCCGACGACTCAATATAAAGGTGGTTCGGATAAAATGAAGATTACCACCGCGGCACTCAACTTGCAGGCTAAGGAAGACTGAATGAACTTGTTACGAAACCGTTTCCAAGACCTCGATAAGAATAGAATGAAGATTCGTTTTAAACTTTACCTAAGAGTTGATACGCACTGTAGACTAATTGAGTGCGACTAAGCCGACGGCTAGCACGACTGTCAGTCGTTTTGTGGTCATGCTTTCTGCTGATGAACGTAGTTTTCGTAGTAATGGAAACAAAAGTAACCCCGATCAACTAAAACGAGAGTATGTTTGGGGATATTCGATATTGGAACTTGTCAAGTGACTGGTACTTAATTTTCTAGACGGCCACCGTTTTTGAGATCTTCTCTAATGTGATTCTTCATAGTTTTCACACCGAATGAATACTCTTTAACTTACCTATGACTAGTCGATAGTGTGTAATAGCTCTTAAGTTTCACCTGCATAGTAATAAAGCCAAGTCAATCTGAATAAATTCACACTGAATGCAAGTAGCTATAAGTACGAAAATGTACCGGTGCACTTTAAATTAGAATTAGGAACACGAACACCGAGAGACTTTGGGTTCCAACTCGTTCATTAAAAAACTATTCAACAAAGTCACTGGATTGACGTAATCGCAGTTAGTGCTAACTTTCCCCACCGAGGGTGTCTCCACGTTGTCGTCGTGGTGGGGCTTGTGTGCCTCTGTGATCCTGGAGCTCGGCCGGTAGAGTTACTCATGCCGGAAAGGTTCAGGGGAGAGGCCAGACGAAGAGGGACCCAGGGAGGGGCCGCTCCTGCCCAGTCGACTCCCGTCGACCAAGTAAGGATGCGGCCATACCCGCAGAGGTGCAGGCGCACCGAAGCGGCGCTAGTTTGTCTCCTCGTTCATCGAAGAGCAAACCGTTCGGCGGG
>NWSH02000323.1:6894800-6911384 GCA_002382865.2 Heliothis virescens
GCCGGCCAGCAAGCCGAAGCTAAGGTGGTGAGCGTTAAAGCTATCTGCGACGATAAACTCGCGTGGGACCGCCGGAGCTCCGCAGCGCCGGAGCCATGACAGAAATCATGCCTGCTGCATGATGCATGCTTGATTGCATGTTGCCTGCTTGCTTGCATTTTACTACCTCATTGTTTATAGAATTGCTTAGAATGAGATTTCTTACCAACAAATTCCGATTTGTTACTGCCCACACGTAACTGCTAATCACAACTGCCCCGTTAAATGAGTGCCATATAATATTTTCATATTATCTTACTAATTAAAGCGTCAAAAATCACATTTCCGATTGCTATTTAGGAAATGTATAGATTTCCTAGGAAATGTGTCTAATATAAATTATTTCACACATTTCCGGGCTATTTTAGGAATTACATACATTTCCTAGGATTTGTATACAACGACGGATTACATACATTTCCGTTAACATATACACGTATTTACATTTCTTTATGCATCTAAAACTATTATTTTTTATAGAGCTTAAAACTAAAAGCGCATCAATAAATTAGTTCTCATCGCTGATATTGTAAATTTATAAATCTAGTGAGATTACGCGGTTCCACGAATCATTTGTTTTTGTTTCATGTTTTAAAATACCACATAGTTTAACTACCTATATTAATATTCTACCAATGTTTTCCACAGTGTCACTTACAACTGAAACCACTGCCCGTATGTTTTGGGTGTATTTAGTTATATTAATATAAATAGTTCTAGCTGACCCCTATCTAGATTTAAACTAAATTGGTTCGGCCTTTTTCGGCTAAATCTGATACTAATAGAGGTACAAGGCTAAATATCAGACTGGACCGAATGAAAATATTCTTGTATTGTTTAAGAATGATGATTGTATTGTAATATACCTATAGCTTTAGTATAACTACTCCGCTATTATAAATTTAACGTAATTACATCCTACAGCATTGATGACCTCGTTGGTGCAATGGTCACCATGACAGCAGTCAACATTTGTGTGACATATTTGTTTGCTGGTGCCTGGGTGTTATAAATACTCTTAATATTGATTTATATTAATAAGTTATCGGTACTACATAACTAATCAATAGCTTACCATTGGTAGTTAGTTGAGAAAAGGCTAGGCCGATGACAGGGTAGTTTAATGCTGATCCATCATTTCGTTTCAGAGGTTGCGAAATCAATCAGGCTTTTAATTTGATTTCTCAGTGAAAATACCGGCGTCAAATTATAAAACAGCTTATATTTGAAATGGAAGCCAGTATTTGAAAAAAATGATAATTTTTGTACAATTAAATAATAAAACATTTACTTAAAAATAAAAGTGACTTAATTTACTTAAAGGAGATTTTTAATCAAGGATAGTGAAACTTGCTCCTCGATAGATCCGTTCAGGTGTATTGACCCAAAATGGTCTCTTTCCGCAATACAACAAAAGGGGCGTTGAAAAGAGGGGAGGTTGCCAATTCGCACCCGAGGAACACTCAGCAATCTTTTTTCCTGAGTACATATCACTTTAACCTGTTTTTCACTGTAGGCGCTATTGGCACCCAAAATAAATATTGTCTCTCGTCTTTATACTGAAATCGATACAAGTAATACTTTAGGAAACCGCTTCGATTGAAACATGAGACTATTTTAATTAAACGTGTTTGTTACTGTGGCGTGGCTTCGGTAATGTAACTATGCGTAGTCGTCGCCAGTAATCGAAGTCTACAATGCCGACAAAGAGTCACGAACTCAGGATACTTACTGGAATACCTGTGTTTAATGAAGAGTCGTCGAACCGCGTATTGCGATTACCATTACAAATGGTGTATGTTATGGTTTTGATCTCTAAAAGAGACTATAACCACTAAAACCTTTGAGTTTGACTCGCATAAAAAAATGGCGTGTAAAATTGTTGATTTCCACCTCTTTGCAAAATAGATTTATCATTTATCATTTATCATTTAAAGAACTCTTTCACGGGTGCGATAATCGTCATTTGCCTAGCCTTTTCCTCACCTGAATTACAGACGATCGGTCGTTCATTTATACATTTTACCTCAATGCCATTACCTGGTTTATTGATTTTGATGGATTCTCCGTAATTTAATTATTGACAGATTAAGACGATTTGTCTTACAATAGTCCTTACTGAGACTGAATTTATGAATTACCGGACTCTTATCATATCTACTTAATATTTTTGATTTCTCCTGAAGACCGAAAGGATCAAAAGACAATAGATAAACCCAAACTGGCTCCTAAATTTTCTTCTTTTGTTTATAACTGTATAGTTAGTAAAAAAAATATGCATTAATATGCGACCAAATTGTTATTCACGTAACTTTTTAAAAACGTTACTTCGCCTTAATGATCAATAATGCTCTATAATTTTAAAAATAAAGTCACGTTTAAAAGTTGATATTTTTAGATTCTTCGAACCTTGCAGTTCCAGGTTAAGTAGCTTCGATATGTTTGTTATTTAAGGCACGGAAAAGCAAATTAGGTCAGTTTGATGGAAGGAGGGACACGTCACGATGTTAATGCATGTATGCACGGAACTATATGCTGGTGGTTGACGTTTTATAGTTACCGGGGAAGACTGCTTGCTACTGCGATGCAGATGGGTACACAATTCGTTCAACGTCATGGTAACCTAGTGGGTAAAGCACCGACCTCTCAAGTATGAGCGTGTGGGCTCGATACCAGGTCAGGCAAGTAATACATAATGCAGTTACTAAGTTGTATGCTATCTAAGTATATCTTAGACTGACTGACTGATTAAAGGTGAAGGAAAACATATTGAGGAAAGCTGGCGTATAAAGTCTGAAGTCACCAACCCGCATTGAGCAAGCGTGGTGGTTAATGCTCAGCTCCTGTGAGAGGAGTCCTATGCCCAGCAGTGGGACGATGAAAAAGTCTGATGATGATGTTGATGACAAAATTCGTAAGTAAAACTTTGCTACCTGTGTTTGGCTAAAAATAAGCGTCAGCCTCACACACAGGCTCAGAATAGTAATAGAACTTAGAAACCCGACTAAGCTAGTAGAAATGCATGAGGTTTCGTTTCGTAATACCGAAAAACATAATTAAAAGATATTTTTTCATATTTTTGGTAACTTGGTAAAATTTTACGGGCATTATTAAATAAGTAGCTTTAGCTGTGTTTTCCCTCCTAAACCACCATTTATGACAACAACGAAAACAAAGCAATCGACTGTGAAACGCAATAGGCGATATTGTGTCCTTTTCTACCATTTACCGTTATGAGAGCTTAGTTGCGAATCGAAGTTAAGTTGCGCGTGAAACATTGGTGTATTGTCGGTTAGATTAGCAAGTGGAATGGTCAAACTGTTCCGAGCTCCGACCAGCTTAGTCAGCAATGAGTCAGCTGGTTTGAGAGCAATTCTAGTCGTGCAGTCCCAAAATGCCAGCAAAATAATTGCTATTAAGTAGCTTGGAAACTAACAAAGTTGGTCTCTTAAACTGAACAATATCTGACTGATTGATAAACCGAATTTATACCTCGTAATCCCTGCTCTGTTTATCAAACAAACGTGAAATTAATATTAATTATTAAAATTAACTGTTAATTGATTCTACTTCTGTTAATTTATTTTATTGTAACACTCATTCCCAAAGAATTATAACTAATGTTACATTAAACTAAATTTTGTATTATTAAGACGCTTTCATTTTTTAATGCTGTCTAATTTTATGATTTATTAATATAATTTATTTTGTAGTAGCAGTCTTTTGAACATCCTTGGCAATCGTTAGTGGCAGACAAAAGCCAGTGAGTCACTTGGGGAACTCTCATACTACAAACAAAGGGTATCAGGTGGCCCGCGTAGCTAGATTATGGATGTCAGATAGGCAGTCGCTCCATATAAAACACTGGTTCTCAGCTATATACTTCCACTATACACTTTGATGGCGTCCTAGCCGATTGTCGGCCACGGCAGCTATTCTCATATAAAGAGATCAACCAACTGCGCAGGACATATTGTAGTGCACACGCATTTGCGCAGATACAGGTGCACTCCCGATTTCCTCACTCTCATAATCCGATGGGACGGCAATCCGACACGACCGGAGAGAGATTAGGCGCAGGACCAACATTAACACGCTCTTCGATACACGGGTGAATCAATCACCAACTTCCAACAACTGGGCTGCTTTGTGAAAGTTTCTAAAACGCACAAAGCGATTTTGGCTCGACCCTAAATCGAACCCGAGTCCTCGCGCACTGAAAGCAGTCGGCTATGCGACAACTAGACTAACGAGGCAGTACTAGACACTATATAGTACTTGCAAAAAGGATAGGCAGATGATGAGATATTCTCTACCTAAAGGATAGGCATGATTTAGTGGAAGCAACTAAATCTTTTCCTGCTCTAGTTGTTATGTCTCAATGCCGTCTCAATTTTCCTTACGCCATAAATATACAGTACCTCGACTGATTGAGATAATTGGGGTCCGGGGGTATATTTTCCGAAAAATCCTTTTCTCGGTGTTCATTTAGCTGAAATATGTTACTCTGATTACACAAGTCCTTATTATTTGTCGTTAGTCATGATGTTTTTTGCGTTATAATAATTTGGTAAAACTTTTATTAATTTCGATGTAGGTACAGACCACAGCACATCAAGTTACCACTATTTGTCAAATTTCTTCAGTAGATTCACAACCTAATCACAATAGCGGAAGGTTAGTGTTCGGTTGTTAAAATTTTACAGACTCGGGTAGGTTTCACAAATTCAATAAAATACACACTATAAACTACTTAAAAATAAAACGATAAAATAAAACTAATGAATTTAAAAGACGACTGTGTACAAAAATTAGGCATCATAATACTCTTCCATATCGTTACGGTGGATGAGTGTCGTAAAGAAAGATATGGAAAGCTGCGAAGTCGTAGAAAAAGATGTCCAGGACAGAGCGAAGTGGAAGAAGAGGATAAGGAAAGCGGACCCCGTCACGAGACGGGAAAAATACTAGGAATAAGAAGAATCGTCATATTGTCATTCATAAACGTGCACACAAGACTGGCCGTCTTGCCACGTTGTATGGCAAAGCTGATTCTTTGACCAAAGAATAGGTCAGCCATTTCACACATATACTAACATGTCTAACACACATACATAGTCGTATATATTAAAAAAAGGTATAACGTTCTCACATTTGAAACCATGCAGTATATTCTAAGGGAAATAATGCACAGAACAGTTTATTTCCTTTCATGATGCAAGCGAGTATCAAGGCTTGCATGGCGTAGCAATGAACTATCAAGCCCTCATGCATTTGCACTATATTAAGGCTGCAGTCACACAGAAAGCGGAGTTGAAATAATATCTATAAAATACGAATCATATAAAATTATCGGATCAAAATATGATGTGAATTATGATGGCATAGTGAGTAAAAGCATCAACGCCTCAAGTATCACTGTGTGGGTTCGATTCCAGGTCAGGCAATTGCAATTGCAACTGTTCTAAATTTGTATATGCTTTCTAAGTATATCTTGGATTGAAAGTGAAAGAAAACATCTCGCGGAAACCTGGACTATAAAGTCTGAAGTCACCAACCCGCATTGAGCTAAAGTGGTGTTTAACGCTCAATCCTTCTCCGTGTGGGAGAGGCTGATGATGATGAGATTAAAATAAGTTTATTTTTAAGCCAGTGTATATTTTGTATACCACTAGTCAAGCGAACTGCCTTTTTATAACTAACTTTACCCGGGAAGAAAATTCCTTGTCGCAATGTAAATAGTTTATTTTTCTAACCTTCCGGAGCCATTTGTTTATTATCTCCAAGGTCTAAAGTTATCGGGTTTCATCTGCTAACATACTAGATCTTCTATTTAATACTAGGTTCAACCCGCAGTTTCACCCGCGTCCCGAGGGAACTTCTTTCCGTACTCCAGAATCTTAAATCTAACTAGCGTTTCTAAACTGCCTCCACACCAATTTTCTGCTAAATCAGTTCAGCCATTCTTGAGTTATGAATACCACGACACGACTCTTAGATTTTCATGACTTATCATACCGAATATTTAGTTAATTCAGCATATGCGTTATATTTTAGACTTGCGCTGCGCTGCTGAATGGCCCTTCCATTATAATGGAAGGTAAACTTATCTTATCCATTCCGCTAACTGTGAGACCAATGCCTAAAGCTAGACGCATATCAGACTTGTTTCTTACGATGAACATATTCAACTTGCGTTCGCGGATAAAGGAATACATACATAGCGCGGTATTTACCTACAGAGCTTAACAATATGATCGTGATACTATATTCCGCCCGTGATTTTATAAGAGAGAACAAACATTTCACANTCCGGGCTGCTTTGTGAAAGTTTCTAAAACGCACAAAGCGATTTTGGCTCGACCCTAAATCGAACCCGAGTCCTCGCGCACTGAAAGCAGTCGGCTATGCGACAACTAGACTAACGAGGCAGTACTAGACACTATATAGTACTTGCAAAAAGGATAGGCAGATGATGAGATATTCTCTACCTAAAGGATAGGCATGATTTAGTGGAAGCAACTAAATCTTTTCCTGCTCTAGTTGTTATGTCTCAATGCCGTCTCAATTTTCCTTACGCCATAAATATACAGTACCTCGACTGATTGAGATAATTGGGGTCCGGGGGTATATTTTCCGAAAAATCCTTTTCTCGGTGTTCATTTAGCTGAAATATGTTACTCTGATTACACAAGTCCTTATTATTTGTCGTTAGTCATGATGTTTTTTGCGTTATAATAATTTGGTAAAACTTTTATTAATTTCGATGTAGGTACAGACCACAGCACATCAAGTTACCACTATTTGTCAAATTTCTTCAGTAGATTCACAACCTAATCACAATAGCGGAAGGTTAGTGTTCGGTTGTTAAAATTTTACAGACTCGGGTAGGTTTCACAAATTCAATAAAATACACACTATAAACTACTTAAAAATAAAACGATAAAATAAAACTAATGAATTTAAAAGACGACTGTGTACAAAAATTAGGCATCATAATACTCTTCCATATCGTTACGGTGGATGAGTGTCGTAAAGAAAGATATGGAAAGCTGCGAAGTCGTAGAAAAAGATGTCCAGGACAGAGCGAAGTGGAAGAAGAGGATAAGGAAAGCGGACCCCGTCACGAGACGGGAAAAATACTAGGAATAAGAAGAATCGTCATATTGTCATTCATAAACGTGCACACAAGACTGGCCGTCTTGCCACGTTGTATGGCAAAGCTGATTCTTTGACCAAAGAATAGGTCAGCCATTTCACACATATACTAACATGTCTAACACACATACATAGTCGTATATATTAAAAAAAGGTATAACGTTCTCACATTTGAAACCATGCAGTATATTCTAAGGGAAATAATGCACAGAACAGTTTATTTCCTTTCATGATGCAAGCGAGTATCAAGGCTTGCATGGCGTAGCAATGAACTATCAAGCCCTCATGCATTTGCACTATATTAAGGCTGCAGTCACACAGAAAGCGGAGTTGAAATAATATCTATAAAATACGAATCATATAAAATTATCGGATCAAAATATGATGTGAATTATGATGGCATAGTGAGTAAAAGCATCAACGCCTCAAGTATCACTGTGTGGGTTCGATTCCAGGTCAGGCAATTGCAATTGCAACTGTTCTAAATTTGTATATGCTTTCTAAGTATATCTTGGATTGAAAGTGAAAGAAAACATCTCGCGGAAACCTGGACTATAAAGTCTGAAGTCACCAACCCGCATTGAGCTAAAGTGGTGTTTAACGCTCAATCCTTCTCCGTGTGGGAGAGGCTGATGATGATGAGATTAAAATAAGTTTATTTTTAAGCCAGTGTATATTTTGTATACCACTAGTCAAGCGAACTGCCTTTTTATAACTAACTTTACCCGGGAAGAAAATTCCTTGTCGCAATGTAAATAGTTTATTTTTCTAACCTTCCGGAGCCATTTGTTTATTATCTCCAAGGTCTAAAGTTATCGGGTTTCATCTGCTAACATACTAGATCTTCTATTTAATACTAGGTTCAACCCGCAGTTTCACCCGCGTCCCGAGGGAACTTCTTTCCGTACTCCAGAATCTTAAATCTAACTAGCGTTTCTAAACTGCCTCCACACCAATTTTCTGCTAAATCAGTTCAGCCATTCTTGAGTTATGAATACCACGACACGACTCTTAGATTTTCATGACTTATCATACCGAATATTTAGTTAATTCAGCATATGCGTTATATTTTAGACTTGCGCTGCGCTGCTGAATGGCCCTTCCATTATAATGGAAGGTAAACTTATCTTATCCATTCCGCTAACTGTGAGACCAATGCCTAAAGCTAGACGCATATCAGACTTGTTTCTTACGATGAACATATTCAACTTGCGTTCGCGGATAAAGGAATACATACATAGCGCGGTATTTACCTACAGAGCTTAACAATATGATCGTGATACTATATTCCGCCCGTGATTTTATAAGAGAGAACAAACATTTCACACATCATCTGCCTAGCCTTTTCCCCATTATGTTGGACCAGAATTTTACATGAAGTGACTACCTATCTGACCTGCAGAACCCAGTTACCCGAGCAACCCGATATCCATTGGCAGGACTGACTTTCTGGCTTCGTACACGTATTTGGAGTCATCTAGAAAACATGTATAAAATAATGCTGAAACATATTTTATGTTGAGTTGACCATTTTTCTTAATGAGCGATGTTTCTCATTAAGGATTTCATTAAAATTACTCCGGAGTCCCTGATATGTTACTTCAGGAAGAATTTTAATAAATATTAAATTTCTCGTGTATGTGTATTTCTAAATTTAACTCTGCCGGATAAGTTTATAGCTTTGGCAGTGACCATGTTTTAAACTTAGTTCGTTCTAGCGAAGCATGTTGGCACGCGCTGGGAAATGATTTCCTAGAGAACCGTGAAATCGATAAGGAACACCACATATGTATGCAATATCAGGTGTTCACTGCTTATAAGCATGTGCTAGTTACAAACATCTTGGCTTTACTCTTATTTGTAAGTTCTATATCTCGGAACTTCGTCATTTACTGTACACTGCTTTGTATGCTAAGCAGTGCTTTCTACCCCTTTACAAAGTTACTGGAGCAAACGTGACTTCCGGACAGGTAAATATTCAGTATAAAAAACAACAAATTCCCTTTAGATACTATCTAATATTCGTCCATGTTCCATTTACCCGTTGACTGGAACTTCCGCGTAAATTCGTTGATAATCGCCTACTTGAACTGCCGCCATAGAATCTAAATTGCTCGAAAAAATGTTTAATCACCTGAAACACCAGCCAACATAAATTATAAAGATAGACGAAGTACGTAATTGGATTCCTAAAGTATTTTCCCTTTGAATAAAAACCCTGCGAGTGGCTGCGTAGGTGTTTCATTTCCCATTCTGAGGGTTAAACAAACATAGTTTCGACTTTTGTGGGGCTTGGCTTGGGCCACTATTCTTTACACATAAGCCCGTGTACGTACATAAATATGCCGTGTGCCGACCTGCTTTTACGTCCGTTTTTCACACAGGTATTCATTGCAATCTGAAAGATGAAACCCTAATGTACTCTGAATTATGCATGCGTCCTTTGAACATCCTCCAAGACATTC
Source organism: Heliothis virescens (assembly GCA_002382865.2). NCBI lineage: Eukaryota > Metazoa > Arthropoda > Insecta > Lepidoptera > Noctuidae > Heliothis > Heliothis virescens. The sequence continues at coordinate 6,904,463 of NWSH02000323.1, forward strand.
GTTGTATAAAAGAGAAACATATTTACTACGAGAATAATAGACTCGCGTGTTGAATGGAATACATCACCATTCTTTAGTGTGTCAACATTTGTGTTGGTAACATTTTTTATCAACCACCCTTATCGCAAGATTTGAGATTACTTACGATTTGCAAGCCTAAAATCTTTTACGGGATTAACTCTGCAAAAGTCTACAGTCCGATTATTTCCCTTAGACAATTACTCGGCTTGCAATTGTAAAAGTTTTGTAATCGCCAGTGCGGCTCATTTCGCAGGGGGTTACATTTTACGGATTCCCAACAGATCCTGTAAACCTTCTGTTTAAATGCGAAAAGTGTCGGCAATTACGTTCTCTGTTCGTGTTCTTTTATTTTATTTTGTGCCAAAGTTCCTTGTAAACAATTAAGTACAAGGAACTCGATAAACACGATCGTCGTGTTCAGATTATATTTTGTTCCATAAATGCTTAAGAAACATCGTACAATGACAATACATTGAGTCGCAGCGGGACACCTGTATTTATTAGAAGTCAGACGTGCGGAGAGTAGGAATAAGTGAGAACGAAAGCATTCGATTCATTCGGCGCTGCGGCTTGTACAATTTCACTGTCGATTACGTTGACACGAGCGAGCCGTTCGGCGGCCAGACAAAGGAACAATAGTCGAGTAGCCTCAAGAACGTATTCTGCTTGCGAACGAAAATTAAATAGTCCATGAACATTTTATATAGATTAGCTCTGTTTGCTAAGCGACAACTTGTATTATGTATAAATACACCACAGTATTATATTAACAATCTTGCTTAGCCACATAACTATAATAAATAAAGGAATGCTATTAGGGCGAAATATGCATACAACTTCATAGCTTATCTCCACAGCTCAACATATTTTCATATGCATTTACTGTAATTATGGTTCGCGCCAAATTACCATTATACATATAATTAAAAGTTTGGTTTAAATTACACGAGCATAATAAAGCATGACGAATCATAAATCAAAAATTATTTGAGAGTTTAATTTTCATTAAATACGATTTCGTTTTAAAGTCATTCAATCGTGACCAGTAGCCATTCCATTACTGCAAATAATTAAGGATTCATACATAACAATTATGTAGACATTATTCATGACCGTGCTCGCCCCATTTTGGATGTTCTCAAATTAAGTCAGATTGAGCTCTTGGTATATTTCCACCTATGGTTTTTCTCTTAGTTTTTTGTTCTACGTGCGTAGCGTGCGATATTTGACAAGTAATACCTAGTTAACCACATGTTAATGAAAAAAAGCTGAGTCTAATAAAAGGATTGCAATACTCGCTCCACTGATGCATTATCAAACATAATAATACATCATGAAGGCCGAACCATAATATTAACAAAGCATTAAATTTTACTCCTACTCGTACAATTATCGTTGAATCGGCCTTCGCAGGCTCTACGCAAAATCCAGCACAAGTCACACTCATAAACTTAAAACATTATAATACAACGTCAAGACTAGAACTATAAAAACGTTAATATTTTATCTATAAATAAGACTATACTATAACATTAATGCGGAATAAAAAACTCGGCTATCTACCGACAGTATCGTTTTGTCTAGAGCGGGATCTTTCGTGACTCGTATCGTCCTTGAGATACCGGTTCACCACAGCCGCAGTCTTAGACTTACTGCTACCAACCTAGACATTTATCAGCACCAATCTGTCTTCAACCCACACGATGCTTATTTGGCACTTTATCAATAAACGACTTATATGGATGGTGGGATTTTTATTTATGGAACTTATTTTTGGATTTAAATGGCTTGGTTTGTGTTATTTAGTAAGTGAAGATTGTTGAAGTGGTTCTTTTCGACAAGAATATGTTACATGTTGTTTTACCAAAAAGGTTCTAATTACTCCTTCGTGACGCTTACAAGCCAAAGTTTAGTATTTTAAGTTTAGTATGTATTTAGGCGTTACAACTCTGTCGGTCTATTTATAGTTTAGTTACCAATTCAAGCTTTCAAACACACACATAAATAATCCGTTTAATCAAGAATTAAAAATAATTATAAACTTAACCGATGTCAGTAATATTTTAAAACAAATACGTTAAAACTTTTCACTAAAGTGGGAAGTAACGTATTAAAATGGCTAACCTGATTATGGTTGCGAGCTTTAACCTGATTCCACGGGGAAATGTGCTGACCACTGGTGGACCTGAAAGTGTGATTACACGCCCCAGTTCACTGATGATACTCATACACACTGTTTTTTATTTATTATAAATCCTCCGAGGCCTTTCAATGACCTAACGTGCACTAAAATGTCACACGTTTTTCGCACATCTCGGTGAATGTTACCCAATGTGCATCTAAGCTGCCATCTCATATTAAAGACTTGCCATTGAATGAAAAATGTACCTACCTACCTATAAGTATTCAAGCAAATAAATAAGTATAATTTCATTAAAAAATACGTGCGCTTAGTATGGAATTGGCTCAAACAATTTTTTTGCTGATTTGTTCGTGATAGTAACAAGATTTTTGGGAAAAGTTTTTGAAGGGTTATCACAGGAAAACTAGGTCAGGTACCTATATCCACTAGGTACATATTAGTTGCTAATATTTTCCCATAGCATGAAAACTCATACCCATCTGCCTAACACCTCGAGGGTCAAATCTAGGCAGTCACGCTCATATGTGACCTCAGTACTAGTAATAACACACGATGCATACCGACGCTCCCACTTCGGTGAGAAACTATTCACACAACATTAATTTCTATAAATTGCAATACCAACTGCGAATATGAGCGCATAATACTTCATTGCTGACGTTATATGCATAATTCGAGCTGCATTTTGGGTTCCAAAAATACGCAATTAGTTCCCGACTACGTAAATGAATTCCTACTGAAAATTACACAAATTATTAAAGTGAATAGGATTTCTGCATGGTTCTTTGGATCTTTCAGGAGATTGGGTTCATCACACACTGTCACGTGTCACTAACGCGTTTTCAGTATATTTGTTCGGTACATATTTTTTACACAAGTTGAAGTAAAAATTACCGACGCGCTCTTTAGTGTTTGGTCGTCCTGGAGTGTTTCAAAACGAATGATTATTAACCCCTTCCTGTGATAAGTTTAGTGTTAATAAGAATGGACGGCAAGGAAGCCATACACTAAAAATCTTAGATGAACTATTAACTGTAAGGGAGATTGAGTGAATAATAAGTATGACGGTGAATACTGAAGGATAGGCGAATTAACAAAATGTGAAGAAGATTTTCAAGCTCTCTTTATAAATAAAGTTCTCCTCAAACCAATAAAAACTTTCTTAATAATAACAAAATATACATTTCTAAATTCAATTAACCAAAAATTCGCGAGATAAAAATGAAAAATAATCGACCAAACAAAAAAATATTTTGGGCAATATCTTAAACAACGATATTTAATCAAGATTAATTTCAAAAGTTAGATGGCGCACTTTGAAGTTATAAAATATAATTTAAGAAGTTAAACTGAGATTCTCAACAAGTTGGTGTATATTTAAATTATTTCATCCGGTCACGGAGCCTTATTTAATAAGTTTCGTCTTAATAAAAGGTTTATGTTAATTATCATTATTTGGGAAAAGCAACTTTATTGGCCATTAAACTCCATTTAATTTAAGTCTCTCAGCATTATGTTTACCTATTCAGCTTTCAATTAGGGAATTTTCTTATTCTTGTTATATTGCACAGACTCATTTTGACTATTTTTAATACCTAAATATTGTTTATTCGGGCAATATAAAAAAATAAGCAGTAAATTCGCTATTTGTACGTTAAAATGAATCGTAAAACTCTCGGGGAGGGAAAAAGATCCAATACAACATTCTATCTGAATTCCCCATGAATTTGGTTGTGATTTACTTATATTTATTTATTCAGCATCCGTTTCGGTTGGAATTGCAAATGCTAAATACCAACGTACGAAGGCTTTGAATGATAAAAAACTTCAGAATTTTCAGAGCATCAAACATAACGTATTTATTTTTATTATGAAAAACATGTGCATGTATCATGCTTTAGTAATCTGTAATCACATGATTATTAATCTTATGTCTTTTTTGAATAATTAAATAAATTTGAAATTAGTAAAATACAAGACCGCAGTAATTATTTACAAACAAACAACAACTTCAGCTTATAGCCGCAAGCGTTTCAAAAACATGTCGTAATTAATTGTCAAACTATGGAACTGTAAATAAAATTCATATATAGTTAAAAAAAATCTGGAATAGTAGTTTTGTAAGCACGTTAAATAAATAATGGTTTTGTAAACAGCACATTAGTCAGGAGCCATAGCGTCGCGCTCGCGTTTATTCACATTTAGACCGAACAAATTGTGACGAATGAGGGTGCAGTGCGTGCCTAAATCAGATTTGCGACTTAAACGTCTTGTTACTCTGAATAATTGGAACACAGGGCCAATACCAGGAAAATACCCGGCAATTTTTCAAGCACGTGCTCAATTAAACGTATATCCATCCACTTATCTATTCTATAGTCTAGTTGCCTCGTGTTGAAGAACGAATTCAATTACCCGCGCTAGCACAGCCACGGTCCACAATAAGTTTATGTTAAACTTAACAATAAGCTTTTAATCGAAGATTAAAGTTTTTAATATGGCTTTAGAATTCGTCGGCGACAGTTTAACAATTGAAATTTTCTGAACATTAATTTATGGTTCGTCGGTACTTTGAAAGGGCGTCTAGTGTGTCTCCCGCAAAGTTTGCTTCATTAATTTGTAACAGATTGGTCGCATAAAGGATGTTGTCAATGTGCTTTCACAGCAATGTTAGTTCGGCTGGAAATTTTGCCAGTTATGAAGATCATACGAGGTGGTTCGCTTGGTTGATCGACATTCGAAGCGTATGTAGTAATTAATTAATAATTCACATCCTGTCTCCTTCAACTATTTACTTAAATAGCCAATCGATCTAACAATAGATTAAATAGCCAGTTATTTGGAGAAATTATACCTGGTATATCTAGTATGAAAACCTACCTAGACTAGACAAAATAACAATCTTCCTTTCTCCGCTTTGTCACTTTATTCAGATTTAAATTTCCTCCAGCATTCGCGTTACAAAGTTAGCACAACTCTTTATTTTAGTACGTGAGACCGCATAGCGAGGTGCAAACTTGGAGCTCTCCATCTTACAGAACGTGTGCTCAACACTGTTGCATTGCAGATACATATCAAAGTAAATAAGCACGTGTAAGTTTGTACAGCTTCATTATTACGTCAGTGAGAGCTTTTGCCGGTTTTTCAAACAGATGGGAGCATAAAATGAGCTATTTCGCATTCTTGGGGTGTGAACTGTCCAAGTTGGAATGTATGGGAGTTTAGAAGTTATTTCGTTGACTTCATCGTAGAAGTTCATCGACAACATAAACGTCAGTTTCCTTAAAACAACTGTTTGCTATGATTTTTTTTATGTACAAGTTTCAAAGTTAATAGTTATCTAAAGAAAATTGACGTTCATGTTGTCAGTCAATTCGGGCTTTTTTTTATTTACTTGAAGCCGGACCATTTATTTCATCGAGACTAGACTTAACACGCAAGAAGGTAACAGTCTAGCTTAGATTCAATTAGTTAACTGCTCTCCTCCCCAAGTTACAAAACAAACAATTCCTATAAAAAAGAATCAACCTTAATCTCCATTCAATGTAGCTACAAAATAATTCTCGCTTTACACACTCAACCTCGAGACACAAACAGGACATCAAAATGGAGGTACATACATAGGTACATATAACAAAGTGTGCAATCTTCCCAAGTCAAATCGACATTACATTACAGAGCAGCTTCCTTTGGGAGGAAATCGAGGGGAATTGCTCATATAAGGTGCTACAGTAGACGCGAAAATTCGTTACCTTTCCTGCCAAGTGTTTCGGAATCAGCCTACCTTTAGATAGTTTTATTATTTAGAAGTTTTATGAGCTTATTGTTATTTTATTTTATACACAGTCTAATAAAATTTAACATTAGTTACAAACTGATATTTCAAATCTATACTTCATATAATAAAGCTGAAGAGTATGTTTGTTTGAACGCGCTAATCTCAGGAACTACTGGTCGGAATTGAAAAATTCTTTCTGTGTTTGATAGCCCATTTATCGAGGAAGGCTACTTTTTCGGGTGCACCGAGTAGTTCCCACGGGACGTGGGTGAAACCGCTGGCAGAAGCTAGTGTTAAATAAAGTGTGGACCCACATTAAACGCAGGTCCCAAAGCAAAAAAAAAACACCGGGTTGCACTCCGGGAGTGCTGGCAGAAGTGAAAACATGATTATTAACTTTATGCGTTTTTAATATTTTTTGAGATTATGGAATGAAGAAAGAGCGCTACTACTTTTTACTGTCATCACTTGCAATCGATATTGAGAGTTTCTCAAAAAAATCTTTTGTCCCTATGACTGTACTGGAAGGTAAAGATACCCCAACACGATTAAATATAATCAAAATTTAAGCACGACTCCATCTATGATTTTGAAGAATAAAAACTATACTCGTACTTTCATACTTGACTAACTACTTGACTTTGAAAAATTATAGATGGCGCAACACATTTTTTCTCACATGTCTTTCCTCGATTTTGAGGGTTCTGGTTGAGCTANCCCCAACACGATTAAATATAATCAAAATTTAAGCACGACTCCATCTATGATTTTGAAGAATAAAAACTATACTCGTACTTTCATACTTGACTAACTACTTGACTTTGAAAAATTATAGATGGCGCAACACATTTTTTCTCACATGTCTTTCCTCGATTTTGAGGGTTCTGGTTGAGCTACAATTATTCAAATATATATTCTGAGTTTATTGCTGCGGCCTGGATGCTAACCTAAAGATACTCCGGCACCATTTCATTTTATAA
>NWSH02000323.1:6911484-6928852 GCA_002382865.2 Heliothis virescens
TATTTTTCCCCATACAAAAAGTGCTCAACGCCGCTAAAGAAGTTTTCACTTCAAAAAATATAAGGAAACTTTTACATCAAACTTTATGTATTTTTTAAAATTAAGCCTATAAGCATACTGAAGCAATAAAGGGTTTATTTTCGTTGCGTACAATCACCCACCGTCAACAGCGCCTAATATTATTATACGTCAGCGATTACAATCCACTTTTTGCTCTTACAAATTATACAGGCGTCCCTAAGACCGTCTTAACGTAACCGAAAAATAATTGTTTTTCTTTATCTTGTTCCTAAGGCAGCAAATTAGGGAGCTTAAAAGACAAATTGTCACCTCCAAAATTATGTAGATGAAAGGAGATGAAGGAAGAATGATGTTAGATGCTAAAGTAATAAATTATGCATCTTTTTTGAAGGTTTGCCTTTGACACTGAAATTATGAGGGCAGATAACTTTTTTGTTTTACTTATCTGACAACTAATTAATATTTAGATGTTGGTATGACTTTTTGAAATACATTATAATTAACGTAAGTGACGATCCTAAATACAAAATAAGGAGTAATGAACATGCCATTAAAAACATCCTGTAAAAAACCCAAGTCTCGCAGCTCAATCTCTTTACCGTAAAAAGTTGTGAGATCCATGTAATACCAAGTCGGTTAATCTATTTAGTCTCTACTTAAAGGACCTTCTGTCTTTAGTTATTACATACGTTTAACAAATAGATCGACTTGGCCATCGCATGATTTGGTACACAGCACGACGGGCCAGCAACCTAATTCCTCACCAGAGTCCTTCAGAATACGATGATTGAGGTGAGTATCTTAAAGAAGTTAATGTTCCTGAAACTTCAATGGCGAACAAGAGTTCCAATTAATGAATTGGTTTCGAGAATTTCAATCCCGTGAGGCGCGACAGACTAAAGAATCTATTATAATATTCACCGTGTTTTCATGCGATGGCCAAGTCGTTCTATTTGTTAAACGTATGTAATAACTAAAGACAGAAGGTCCTTTAAGTAGAGACTAAATAGATTAACCGACTTGGTATTACATGGATCTCACAACTTTTTACGGTAAAGAGATTGAGCTGCGAGACTTGGGTTTTTTACAGGATGTTTTTAATGGCATCTCACTTCTTTTTGTAGAGTATATCTTTACATATACAAAAGACACGTAAAGGGTGTCTTTAGCCCAGGAAACTGAACAACTTTTCTCTTGGAACATAAGTAGAATTTGTAATGTAAAGACAGACGTTTTTTTCATAATTCAACATATTTTCCCACGGGTATGTTGTTCAGTTTCATGGGCTAAACACACCCTTATCCACTCCAAACCCCCTCCCGTTATGCCTCATATAGTAGGTATCTATCTACACCTATTATTTTCTATTGTACAGTAATTATTCATGAACTGCAAATGTAACCTTGTAATCCTATACATTTATATAGGATTACAAAGTTATTCATGCAGTTAGTGTATTTAGAAAACTGGACCGAAATTTCAAAATATTTAAGTTTTCCCATAATAAGGACACTAAACTCTATATGTATTCTTAATTTGAAGCTTCTATGTCTGCTAGAAGTGCCTTGGACTTTTGATGATCGGTGAGTCAGTGAGTGACAAAATTCAGAAACTTTAACAAGTTGTCATTCTTAAACTACTGGATCAAATTGTCTGAAATTATAAATACACCGTATTTATATAATACCTAATTAGCTACTAAAAATTCAGGCTTCTTGTTTTATCCACAACGAAATTATAGTGGGTCGAAAATAGCCTGAATTGCTTCGAGAAAAGGATGGTACGGCCGTGCCGCTTTTTCTGCTTGACTTGGCGGGGGCACTGCCGTGCCCCCTGATTTTCATAGTTTATAATAACAAAATCATAACTAATAAAAACATTAGGGTTGGGCCCTAAATAAATAACTTTAATGGAATCAAGTGGCAAAGTTTTAAAAGCACTTTCCACATACAGCGACTAGTACTTTATTTTAGCAATTAAAACTATTTAACCGTCCAGTCCCGAGTTAGAGTTGTGGAATGCGAAACTTCAGAAATTAATGTGGTGTTGTCGATGAATGAAAGGACGTAAGTAATGGAAGTTGAGGCATAAACTTATGTAGACTATGAACTAATTGTCCGACAAAATGGGTTAGTTGTGTCAATGGAGTTGCTACTAGAAACGTTCAATGGTAACATCTCCAGTTACCCGATGCCACTTCGAAAGTAATTTGGGTTATTCTGAAGGCTCGACACGTGAAAGGGTTCCGTATAAAGGTCGCCAATGAGGCCGGGCTTGGAGATCTGCTACCCTGAGGCGTTTGGCCGACTTGCCTAGAATATCTTGACAGTTCTGTGTCTTCTGGCTGTAATAGGTCAAACATTTTTAATGCCCACTCAACAATTTCTAAAAAGAAGTTCATACATTTCTGGGATAAAAATATTCATGTATCTACTAATCTAGGTCAGAGGGCAAATGGCCGTAATTTGATGAGTGCACATGCACAATCTAATAACAATTTGAAATCCAACCCATATATCCATGTATCCTATCGTCATTCTTCCTCCTTACAAATTGTATACTTTCATATTTGATTTTCCGGTTTCTTGTGATATACGATAAAGTTGCTAAGTGTAAGTATGTGTTGTTACTGCTGCAATAGTTGCTCCATGTGTAAAACACCTAACATAATAACATAATACATAAATATTAAACTGAATTCACTCGCAATTTAATGCTAAGTAACAACTTCAGTTATCAAAAATTAAAATAGCAACAACTTCTACGTTTAACTTCAAGAAATTGTTATATTGCAATCTAATAATTCTTTTAATTTAGTCGCGAACATTTCTCGGTACAGAAGTTATTGAGTTATCTGAACTGGATGATTTCATTGGGTGTTAATTTCTATCTCGAGTAAAGCTTGAAAAAAGCTGCGACATTTTTTAAAAGTAGGTTAAAACATCTCAGCTTTTTTAATATTAATAGAAGATCGTAATCTCTTAAATCGGAGTAGTTTTCCACGGTGAGGTACTTAGTTCCAATTCAGAGAGTACCTACTTTGTATATTTGTTCAAAGCAGATTATTTAATGTTTCGGGTAAGCTTAATGCACGGAGCGACAACTTTGATTTCCTCCTCATTAATTATTGAGCGAATGTTCCTATCTGCGAATTAAAGCGTTATTTGCATATTATCCGAATAGGAACACGGAACTCCGATGTGAAATTAGCAAATTGAGACGAGATATTCGATATCGATAAAGCTATTCGATAGATTGACATTGATAGGAATCTTTCAATTTTGTGGTTCAATTAAGAATCGAATCATCTAATCGAAGATAACTTTTTCTGACGCAGTTGAAACTCTTTAACTTATGACAGCAGTCTAACCTTTAGCCAAGTATAGGATCACTCAAATCTGGATGCACTTGAATGCGTGTATATATTGCATGTAGATAGGTACATAAAGCGACGGCATGTGACCTCCACAACCCAGTTACTGAGCAACACGATATCCTTGCTAACACTACTTGTTAAACTTTTGGTTATACTCTGCAGTAAACTCATACATACATCTCCTTTCTTATAGCTAAGTGTATAAAATCACATATTAATAGTATTATTTTATTTATTTATTTTACAACGAAATACGGGGTCAGCCGTAAGCTGTTTTGCCGAAATGTAAATAATTCGGAAAATTATAAATGTAAAAGATTAACCTTTACTTACTTTAGCATCTTTACCGATTTATTCCAACAGATAATCTCGAATTTTCTGAAGTAAGGCCTTCCCTTCTTCGGATTTAAATGGGATTAAATTCGGGACAGTCACATTCGCATTGTACCAAAATGGAATAAGAATGAACCGTAACATTTGTGTATTATAATTTGTATAATATTTTTATAGATAACATACGATACGATCAATATTTAGGAGTATTTTTTTAAATGTGTTTATTTTGAACGTCTTTGACTTTCTTTTTTTTTAATTTTCATTTACAATACAATAATCTTTTTTCTAGTTATTTCAGTTTTTGAGGATTATTGAGACAGTTGTATAAAAAATATTGCAGGTGAAAAGCAAAGCATGAAATCAGCGATACAGCGACGAAATAGGCTAATTATAATTATGCAAAGTTACGTGTCTGCAATTAACAGTTGAAAGTTTCCTCATATGGTTAAGAACTTGGCTCCAGGTCATGTCTAGCAATAAATGTGTTATAACAGAACCGAGCATGTGAAATTCCTCCTCTCAAGTTGAAACAGAAAATCGTTTAACTGCTTCCACGTTTTGAATTAAAAGGAACATTGAAAATGGATGTTAATTCTATAATGTCATATTTCAATTTAGCATTCGATTTAAATAAATTAGTGGCGTTCTTGACAGTGATATAATCAGATTATTAAGCCCTCGACACACGAGGCGAACACGTGACGAGAGCTGTGTTGGGGGGTAAAGGATATTATATTATTGCATTTGAATTCCATGTGATTTTGTTCAGTTCATTCCTCGAGTGTACCTAACTTCCACTTTGTTTATCCTTTTATTATGTTATTATAAGATAATTAAGGTATTGTAAGTTTATTAATTGTTTACTTAATAAGATATAATTTGTTGCAGTACATCGGGACAATGGACGTGCCTCGCCCAACGAGCCGTGTGGAAATTGTCGCTGCGATGCGCCGCGTTCGTGTGAGTATGCTTTTATTTCCTGAATGGTCCATCAGAATTTAAGATAGCTAATGAGTTCAGAACCCTTCTTGCTGTCTGATAACTAAATATCTTTGCCAGTCGTAACTGGTAGTCGGAAGGTCTTACCAAGGGTGTGTGCACTACTTGGGTCGTCCAGGTAACTGGATTGAGGAGATCAGATAGGCAGTCGCTCTATATAAAACGTTGGTACTCAACCGCATCTGTGTACAGAACTGGAAGCCGATCCTTACATAGTAGAGATATTGCTATAGGTATCTTCTAGATTGTTCCATGTTATCCAAAGCCCTTTTTGTCATAAGCTGCTTTACGGGAACACATGCTCCATAAATTAAGTCACATTACCGCAAATAATATTCCCCGCGAGGACCTCAAAGACCACAATCCGTATCAATCAGTAACAAAAGATTAGGTAAGTCTAATTTTCTACAAGCTAATTGCTCTCGGTGGCATAATTAACAAAGCTGAACAAGACTCTAGTACCCACCGTTTGGCCATAAAATTGATTTAGATATGCTTAGTTAGTAATTTTACATTGTTGAGAAACAAGAAAATAGAGCTTTTATGTTCCAACTGCGTAGGCTCGTAACCAGAAGTTTACATGGGTTTGTTAGTAGCTATTAGATTTGCGTTTGAACTTTAATTGGTTTGCAGATACTTAGATGTTTCAAAAATCTAAAATTTTGACTCCTAAACAAAGCCGGCTTATTAAAGCTGCTAAGGTATTCTGAAACTATTATCGAAAAATACAAGTTTTTAAGGTATTTTAAAGTAATTGTGCAACCCTTTGAAAAATAGAATCTTGTTCACGACCTAGCCGCCTTCTAATCATACAATAACACCGGAGAAATAGACTGCAAAGTCTTAGTAATAGGTCCCGTTTTACCCTCGGAACACAGAACACTAAAAACAGTTGATCCTTACATAGCATATATCTAACCTGGTGTCAATCTTACTCTTAAATAGCAAAAGGCATCTTGAGAAAGCAGACAGTCAACTCAGTTTTTCGTCTCATCAAAATGTTCCTACATTTGTTACCTGTGTGTGTGTGTGTGTGTGTGTGTAGATATCTACTTCTAAACATTCCTCACACATCTTCGTACGTATAGTTTATTGTTTGCGAACGTTTTGAGATATGAAGTATTTTGTTTTTTATTTTATTGCTTTTGACTTTGGTCTTGCTTAACCTTACGATCAGTCTTATAATCATCTATATAAAGACAGTCACACCTGTTACTTAGCCGTCCTTTCTTTTAACTTAACTATTAGAAAATAGTCGTTATGCCAAAATCATTACGTACTACTCTATTCTACCTAAGATTAAAGTTAGGTATAAGCACCTAACTTATTGGTGTTTAACGGGCGATTTGCAGTTCAATTCTTAAATCCTTACTATAATCCTTACTAATAATATTATAAATCGGAAAGTGAGTTTGTTTGTTTGTTTGTTTGTTCCGCTTTCACGCCGTAACTACTGAACCGATTGCTTTGAAATTTTGCAGACGTAAAGTTAGAAGTCCGGATTAAATAATAGGGTACTTTTTATCCCGAAAAAAATAGATATTCCCGAGGGAAAACAAAAATATTGTTTGCTTGATGGATGGATTGTAGATGGCGCTGTGTGTCGAACCGAATTCCACGCGGGCGAAGCCGCGGGCGGAAAGCTAGTTATTAATAAAACCACTAGTGCTTTCAACACCAGAAATAACCGATTACTTGCAAATATCCCAGACGAGAAAACTTTTTCGGAGATTCCAGACAGTTTTTACTATTCCGCTTTCACAAACATCGTCCAACTTAACAAAACGTCTGAAACTTTGATCGAGAACATAAAGTCTTAAAATACATCTGAAAGTTTACTCTATCAAGTGAAAACACTATCAGAGTCGTGTCACGAGAAAGCAAATCAAATAGAATTGAAACTTCAAGGAAAGGTGACTATGGTGAACGATGCATGAAATCCTTATAAACTTCATACGAGAGAATGTTCTTCAAAAACCGACTTTGTTTAACATTATTAGATAAAGATCAATGTTTTTAGAGTAGGTATACGCATTTTGACATTCATTATGATTGATGACAGACAATTTATCGTATAGCCTTTTCGTAGGCAATAATTCTAGTCTTGATCAAATAATACTTAAACATTCTAGTGTATGCTTAAAAGCCTACTATTTTACGCTTATAAAGAATCATTCGCCAGTTTAATGAACCGATCTTAATTCTAGCTGTCTTATAAATAAAGTAAGACGAAATTAATTGATCATTTCGTTTACAACATTCTGATAGAAAAAAAAAACTTAAACTAAAAACTAAAACTAAAATGCGTCAAAGAATTCCTCCCCGTCGCTGTCGACCGGGAGCGTGCCAGAAAGGCTGGCAGCATTGCCACGCTGGATGGCAATGCTTAGTCTTTGACCCAGGTAATAGCCAGCCCTTTGGTCACGGGTAGCGTCAACCAGCCGCCTAGAAAGTTCTTTAAAAATTATTTCGTTTAGGTTTATAACTTTCATTGTGCGTACAAAGTCAATTTCGACACATTTCATGATTCACTCGAAAACATCAGTGATGCTGAGTTCTGTTTCATCGACTGAAAAATCTCGTTTTAACGCGAAATAAACCTCAAAGCATTTTCAAGATTAAATTCTCTCTTCTCGCTGATTTTCCTTTTCTTTATAAGAGGTTCAATAAAACTACTCAAATATAATGTTTTATCAAAATTATATTGGAAGGTGAGATTGTAGCTATTATCAGCTCTATGTTATGTAAATAGTCTTTTTCCAACATTGTTAATATCAGCCTCCAGTTTAAAAAGATTTGGCTAAGTACCAGTGCTTGGTTACCACGTAAAGCGACAGCCTGTCTGACCTCCTCAACCACGTGGGTTATTCTCATTTTGATCCACGAAGTATTCCCAAAGTCACCCACGACAAAAATATTAAATTAAAATAAGAATTAAATCGTTTCCCAATTTGCTCCACGACCTTAAAATTGAAAAAGAATTTTGTATTTTCGAAAACAAATAATACAATGGGTTAGTTCTCAAATTGCTCCACACATTTTCGTCAAAGCATTTTAAAAATAAATATTATATTTGGACAGCATTTTGTCAGTACAGTCAGCAGGAAAATCAGTTTTAAATCATGTGCGTTAGGAATAATAAATCAAACAGTGCAGTGATTTTCAATAACTTGTTATATTATCGTAATCAAAATATAATCAATTATAAACATAAAAAATTAACACTTTTTTATTAAAAATAGATAATACAAAAATCTGTCTTTTCTAATTACACATTCTGTCGATATGCTGAAGAAAAACAGTTTGTGCATAACTAAGTGATAACATTTAAGCAATCATCTCCGTAGACTTCTGCCATCCTGGTACTTGTCGTAACAAATAATGATCCAATTTCAACCCTTTATATTTATTTGTGACCATTATTTCGCTAAGGTAAGTCGCCTTATACATCTACTTCCAATTCAGTTATGATTCCCTAGTACTTATAGTTGAATGTCCATCGATATTTAATACGAAACCTTTATGCTGATCTTAATGTTTCATCGTATATGCGTTTAAAAGAATAAACCACTTATCCTTATTTAGTTGTCACGATGCATAACATTTTTATACCGACTGTACCTCAGCAAGATGTTATGGAAGAAAATGAAACTTTAATATTTTAATATTTCGTTGCTTTTTACGTGGGGAACATTGAGACATAAAAATATTTAAAATAATTTTCTATTTAAATTATTCGTGGAGCAAAATGAAACTTAAAGTACCTTTTTACTGTAATATTTATTTATAAATAGAAAAGCCGTGGATGCATTTGGGAATCGATGTTCGTGTTTCAAAAGTTTGCTAAACAAAAGAATGGAGCAAAATGCAAACAACCCACCACGTCACCTGTGTAACCTAATACTCTTGATAAGACTGGCTCTCTGACATTATAGCTTCTGACTACTCTAATATCATAGATGTTCAACCGAAACTCGGCACCCATGAAAGGAGGAACTCGTAATGATATAAACGGTCACCCATCCCCGGATCAACCACTCTAAGCGATAACCTAACCTTATTATAATCGAACGACCCGTACGGCTGTTACTTAGCCACGAGCCCCTTATGTAAATCCTACTTATGTAAATAATGCTTACATAAGCGTGATGTGAGCGAGTGATCGTGTCATATTGAAACATGGACATGTCACGGAGCGCTGCGCATCAGAATATAAATTATCTTGTTTATAAACCGCTGAAAAAACGTGACGTCACTGCTATGAGCGACACCTGCTCAGAAATCACATATATTTACATCAACGCTCAGCTTCTCCCTTCTGATATTATCCTGTCAAAAAGCTATTTAAGACAATGTTTTCCCGTTTGCTCCTAACTGAGCAGCACAATATCTTTTCCGCTGAAGAATATTTAAAAGAGGACCATTTTTGCGGTATAAAAGGCTAGAACAATTTATCAACGTCAGTTTCTTAACAAATAAACATCTGTTGGAAGTAAGTCAGTTTTATTAGCACAAACAATAAAACTAAGCAGCTGAAACTATGCAAACTATTCTGGTACTGCGGCTGCTGTCCAGCTTACGAACTAACTTAACAACTATTGTTAATGACCAGCAACTGATTCCAGCTACTTGTATTTCAACATTAGAAGACTTTAGAGACGAAAATAGGTATTAAACGGAGTCTATTAATCAACTCGTCAACGTTCCAAGTAATTATGAAATTGGGATACGGCCGGTAATTTCCTTCGATGACGTCATTCCGTACAATCATAAAAACGGCTGTCATGTCATCGTAAAACGATGACTCGATTAACTCATAGACATCTTTGATGTTCGTTTACTTTTTAGTACTGTGAATAGACAATTGCGCATCTCCGTCGTAACTTTTTGATTTATTTAGACCGTGTGCGCACTTCGCTTCACTGCAAAGATTGTGTTAATGACTACGGCAGTGCTATTACAATTAAATTAAAGGAGCAATGTTCAAGCATAATGTTCGAGTAGCGTATTGAGCATACGAACTTCTAGAGCTCTTAATAAGATCCTCTTAGCTAATTTCCTCTCATCTGCCTAAGTACTTGGCAGCTTCAACAAAATTATGTATATGCTCGAAGTAATAAGGTGCCTCCATTATATTATGCTTAGTGTACAGGTGTACGCCGGAAATGTGGATAATTATAATGGCAGCTATTTTCGTGCTGTTTCACTCAGAACTTCTAAGAATTTCTAAAGTTGTTATGCGAAGGGGATCTGAAGCGAGTTTAGTTATTTTAGGTGCCTACGACGACAAATTATGACGACTTCTTTAAAATTTACATCGTAATAGGAGAGTGAGGTATTTGGCTGGAAGAATTAGGTTATTAAACTGTGCTTTATATTCAGTTGAGCTGATGATGCCTAGACGGCCTTAATTTTTATAGTTGATCCACCAAAATGTTGCAATTTTTTTAGACGTAAAGACTACTTAGTAACTATTAACCTATAAATAGGCCTATTTATTCCCTTCACACAGATAGCTCACTATATCAAAGGGTTTTCTGGATAGCACCGGAAATTTACCGAGGAAATTGACCCCATAACCTACAATTTCTAAAGGACCATTCATCCTGTACCCTTATTGTATTCGTCTGATTAAGCTTTATTTTCCCCAGTACGAGTTCAAGGCGAGGGGTGTGAAGAAGCGCAAGGTGACAGTAGACGTATCTACTGATGGAGTCCGCGTCACCACCAGGACCAACATCACCACTCGAAAGACCAAGGTGAGTTTTACCTTTTAAATATACAGAATTCTCAGGCGGACAGGATAGTTATAAAAGAACTCTAAATAAAATCCAATTCAAAGGATTCCCCATGGGCTAATGCTGATTAAAGATTCCGAAATGAAAATCTAGGTTTTGAAATTAATTAATACTTTTGTTAGTTACTCGTTCTACCGAGTTAATCTCGGCCTAAGTTGAAGACAGATAAAATTACAAAGTAGGATGAATGCGCAACAGCCAATAGCCATAACGCATACAAAGTAGAGCATATTTACTAAATTAACGTCAACTATTGTTGGTGAATGTGACCCTTAGCGGCCCACAAGAATGTTTTAACCCCACTTAAAGTTACATTTACGGTAAGGGTGTTAATATATACCAACAAATGTAGATAAATTGCTGAGGATTCTGGCCTTTCTGGCTGTCCGAGGTCACATTGTGTGGTCAAATAGACTCATTACACTCGTTAGTACAAAAAGTAAATGAAACCCCACTCTTGGTCCAACTCTTAAAAATTCAAAAAGCCTTTAAAATCATATTCTTCAAAAGGCACTAGATGCATTGCCCTCTTTTATTCATCAAACCCTGATAAATATACATCAGTGCGCTTGAACACGATCTCAAGTTAAATTGAAAACTTCGGAGACGCTTAAAAAGTTTTATTTGATTCGCGACAAAATCATTTGCGGTGTTACTTAGATGAACTTTGTATGCACCCCATAAAACCGGGGTAAGCTGACATGAGTGTATTAATACACAACAGGTTTATTATATCAGATAACTTACACGCTATAAGAAGCTTAAGAAGAAAAGCTATCCACAGTAATGAAGATTTAATCCCGTACTTTGTGGAATTTACGTTGAATTGCTGAGCACTTAACAACGCCTGCAATTTCCTTTAAGTCTAGGTGCAAATTAGCGGCAGCATGCGATCTATCGAAACACTGAAATCGTTTTCAATCTTGGTATCGAAAACGGATTTCGTAATTTTGTATTTAGTTTAAAATAAACCAAAACAAAATAAATTGCAATTTAGGTGTTTAATTCACAAAACTTCATATCCGTCCACTGTAGGTACTTTCAGAATGACAACACAAATACTTTAGATCGTTGTCACGAAAATTATGCTTACGCGAATACTTGAAGTTTGAATCCATGTAACTATGTCAGTCTGTCGTGTTGGTGAAATTTAGCTACATTTATCCAACCAACGTGGTTTTATAAAGATAAATCAGGTACAATTCTCACGGACTTACAGAAAATACCTATATCAGTGCGACTTTTTATTCTTCAAATCGTTCCAAGAAAAATGTTGGTTCAAATCAAGAATGAAATCGTGCTGTAATGCGTGTTCCACGTCATGTTCTCGGCCAAATATTTTTGCTCCAGTTACGGAATCAGGTTCGAATTTTCCTCAGAAATCCTAGGTTTGCCCTGGTTAATCGAGTCGTTTTCTAATTCAAACAATGGCGCCCCTGTATTGTTTGAAATCTCGGGGGAACGCTCCGGTAGCCAGTGCAATAAACACCGAGTATTGCGCTTTATTTCAAGAAAAAGCAGAGCGCAAATAACTGAATTACGGAATAATTTAATTTTGTCTTTTTGAAAGACATTATCGCCTTTTAGGCGACGGCATATTAGCACATATTACTAAATTATCTCGCATGCGAGTAAGCGGTGACACTGATTTTTCCCCGGGGCTCGTAAATCATGTCAGGCCATAATAGACGGCTGTCAACCTGCTGCCCCAAGCCGCAGCTCCGAGCTTCTTTTGTACCAACGATCCATTGTGAACGTGAAGAATAATCTTGGTCCACTCTTCATTATGGAAATTACTTTTGAGAATTTTCTCGAAAATATTAAGGTTTATTATTTAAAAAGCTCGTATTCTTGTGATCTATGAGCACCTTTATTTAGTGCCTTTATGTTTCAGTGTAATCTCGACGCGTGTAATAAATTAGCGCAATTTATTTAATAATGAACAGCTGTCATATACAGATATAACACAACTATAAAATTACTGGTTATTTCAAGACATTGTCCTAATACCTGCCCCGTTGATACCTACACTACAACCCTAACTATCTCCAACGTGCTTCTAACCACCAATTGCTTGTTACAGAAGAGTTCAACCAAGCTCTTCGGTCGCGGTAGCAAGTCCAGCGTTACGTCCGAGTCGTCCGAGATAATGCACCATCCGATCTACCGCATCTTCTACGTGTCGCACGACAGCTCCGATCTCAAGATCTTCTCGTACATCGCGCGAGATGGCGCCACTAACGTTTTTAAGTGCAACGTCTTCAAGAGTAATCGCAAGGTGAGGACTCGCGTTCATTTATTTGACTGTAACTGCTGTAACGTTCGTTTTTCTGATGAAATCTACACGACTATCTAAGACTAAAATGCAATATGCTAACCATATTTACTGGAAGACTAGGGTTTAAAAAAAGGTTTTCTTTAGAAAGAAAGTAATGTATGGTTTAAATTGATGCCAATAGGTGCCTGGCTATAGTTTACTTGTCACTCTCGTTAATTATTCAACTCAGTCAGTCTAAGTCAAAAAATGTTAAAAATTATTAAAGCAATGTTTCGTTACAATAATACAAATTGGCTACGGACCTAAAGATAAATACAAATGACCTCAACTTGAATTTGTGACGGAATGGAATCCCAAATTTGCAAGAGATGAACATCTAAATATCAAATATTCGTCCGCACCCTCTTCAAGAGCAAATATTTTCCATTCATTCACGATGTCGGAACGTTAACGCGAATTAACGGGACTATTCTATTTATTTAGTGCTCTAAAATAAAGCTGCGAAATAACTGGAATTGGCTTTGGTATCTAATCTTTATTTAAAATAAGCACGATAATCAATGAAGTTTGTAGATTGTCTGTGTGTTGTAGCAGTGATCTCTTTGATTACCTGACAGGAAAACCTATAGAAAACCAAAAAGGATCTGGCGGATGACATTTTCGCAAAGTTGAAAAATCGAGAAACTTTACCATATATGAGCTTTTCTACAAAGTTATACTTCAACTGACTGTATTTTGTTTTTTCAAAAATCTTTAATATCAATGTATTCTTTTTAAAACTATATTCCTAGTGAGATAGTAATGAATTGCTTTTGTATAACTATGTTACGGTATATAATTATATCCCTAGGGATATAACACTATATTACGGCTTTATCTATCTTACTGTGACATAGACATCACAAATCCGGACAGCCAAAGCCAAAGCTTTCAAAAAATCAGCCAACTTAATAACAAGCAAAAAAGTCCTAGTCGGAACATACACAAATCACAAAAACACGTGGCCCTTTACCGTCTTTCCACAGTAAAACACGGCACATTTCCTCTCCCTGGATCCTAGATAATCCACTTTAAAACGTGAGATCTTGAAGTGAAGATGTTCTAACGATGCGAGCGAACCAGTCAGGGCGAGAGTGGTCCGAACCAACCGTGCTGTGTTTATTAAGATCGCTGAAGCTCGTAAACGGGCCCAGCTATAAACCGCAGCTGCGTATCACTCGGCTGAACAGTATGTGGAAATTACCACTCTCTGAGTAAATGTTACACTTATACTGATGGACTTTAATCGATAAAGAACTATAGTAGGTCTTACTGTCTAAGTTAACTGTTTAGTTTTGCGATGCCAGCGAAATCCTATCTCTGACACACTCACGAAATAAAGTGGTACAGTTTTGCTTTCGAACCTTTTTATGCGTTGGTCACATTAGTCTTATAACGTTACTATAGATGCAATATAAATATACTCAGAGCAAATTGAATAAGAGGTACTTCAATTCTGCCACAATTCGTGGCGTAAAACCGTGACTCACAATCACACCCTTTATTCTAATGTAACAGTGAACGTTTCAAACCTCTTGAGTTATTGCACGGCACACCGATTGGATACCAAAGTGTTGCTAAGAGATTAAACACAGATTCACACCGAATGTATTGTCAGTCGACTACAAGCGAGCCTAAGGCTGAGGCCAAACGAGCGTAATTTTTTGAGTCGTGAGTCGCCGAATTTCGGTCGCAGAAAATCGTTACAAACAAAAAAGGCAACTCATTTTGCATTGCCGTGTGAATCAAATAGGTCTTTTGTATGAAACCGAATGTAGCAGATTTTCTGCGAACGAAATTCTGCTACTCACAACTCACAAAATTACGCTCGTTTGGCTTCACCCTAAGGGCACCAACACAGTGAAGGCGGGCGAGGGTACTTGTGCGGGTATTTAAAAATGTATGAAGACCCCAGTTGCGTTTACAATGCTCCCGCTGGGGTCTGCACGCGCCCGCGCCTGCTCCTACACTGTGTTCGTGCCCTTAGGGTCCGCTCAATTGACGAAGAGCTGAAGTTAAGCGTGACAATATTGTACTCTTATATTCAAAAGCTGGTATTAAGGACATTAATGTCATCATCATCAGTTTTGCCAAGCTTTCTCTGGAGACATGCTACTTAGGTGTATCTATCTATTACCTAGGAATTTGTTTGTGCAACTATTTTATACAGTCAGTGTGTCAAACTATTTCTCGTCTGAATTTGCTAACACACTTATATATAAAATGTACATAAAACTAATATAATAGGCTACTGACTAATATCGTTCACTGTTAAAATATACCTGTCAATACAAAGCTTGAAAATTCCAATATTTCTCACCCTTATCAATCGGGAAGCTAATATGAGGTACCTGTATCTGTCGAGACAAAATAAACCCTAGGCGTTATGAAACACGATTAAAAATCGAATGTATGAAACAACTTACATTTTTTTCGCAGACGTTGAATTCTGACTTCTAGCTTCTTTCACGGGTACCACTCAAAATGAATGGTTTCTTCACTTATATTCAATCTATTCTGGGTCTCCTAAATTACAACACATTACCATGTCGAATATCAACTAAATCGATTCATATCGGTTGAATAAAAAATCATAATTATTCACTATAACATACAAATGTACTGTGAAAGCGTGACATAATATTACGTATAGTGAAAATATTTTTTGTACAAAAAAAATTAAAACCTTTTACAATAAGTTGACTAGAGCACTAAGCTTGCACTCGATAGATTTACAATCCTAATTATGTAACAAAGCTGCAAGTAAGCAAAGTAAATCCTATTAAAGAAACCGTTCAATTTATAAAAAAATCTGTGGATATAATCTTAATTTTAAATTATCTTTTCGTAGGTTTTTGTAGCCTAATTTTCTTCTACTACAAGCCTATTATCGAGCTGAAAAAATAAAACTTGACTTTTAAAACAGCTTTGTGAAGAAAATATTTTTTCCATAACAATTTTGAATATCAAACGTCGCCGTTTTCTCACTTTGCAACATTGGAAAACTCGAAGTAGCAACACAACAGGGTATTCATAATATCAATATAATAAAATGATATTATCTTACAAATGCAAAATATAATACACAGCAAAGTACGTACTTCAATAATCGTATTCACTGATATCGTTTACAAAAACAAAACGTGTCCTGAAATTGGATAGCCAAATAAAAATGCTATACAGAAGATTGGGATGTAGGTGAAACAAATACAATAAGGAAAACTCAGCTCAAGTTTTGATATTTAATACGTACGAAGATTTTTGACGCTGCTTTTATTCACAATTTTATTATTGTTCCTTGGAGCTTTCCACGTAGAATTTTCCACTTTTGAAAATGTTGGTACAAATTACATAAGTAAACATTATAATGTACACCGGGTGTAACAACAGCATTGCGAATATCTTCGTCCTTAATAAAACGCTTACACATTAAGAAAGGAACTAATTTTGTAGCCAGCTGTTGCACCGAAATATTTCCGCAGATACAAATCTCAGTTTGGCGTTATTGTGACTCCTTACGACCGGAGGGTTAAGTGGCCGGACCGTCGATTTGTAAAAATATATTCCGAAAATCGGACTATTCCAAATAAAATTAACCTGAACAGATTAGGTCCCTACTAATGGAAACTCTATTTTACCTCGGGATACAATTACTTATTCCTTTTTGGAAACCACCGAAAGTAAACAAATATGAAGAGAAACAATAAAGAGATAAGCCTGTCAGGAGCATGCGTCTACCTAATTTTGTTTTCCACGAACTTATGCTTATGTACACAAAACGTATCTACCTAAACGTATTCATCTTATAGAATACTCTAATATTAGTATGCGATATTGTAATATTCTAAAATAAAAGTAACCGCTTATATTGCACTCTTCCTTTAAAATCGTACTGCAAAGGAAAAATCTCATGACATTTAATATACCATGCATCTACCCACTCTAGATTCAAAAAAGTTCAATGAAAATCATATGACATCTTTAATGTTATGCTTATTTTTGTAATTTCTGCTATAGGTACCTACATTTTTATACTGTGTAGGTGGGATTACTTACTTCTTTCAAAAAGTTTTTTTTGGAAGATCACACAATTTTTTGAAGATAATTCAATGAGGGTTTTCAAAACTTTTTTGCCACCAGAGAGCGCTTCATGTGCGTCAGGTCCAAATAGCTGTCAGATAGTACAGATTCCAACTGATCGAATGATTTTTTCGTGAAATTTTACGCATTTAGTAGTGTTATTGATTTATTAAGGTTAATTAAGGCCAAACTGAAGATTCAGCTAAAAAAAGAGGTACAATAGTCATTGCTACAAGGAAAAGTTTTTTGAAAGGTTATTACCGCAATTTGATTAGTCTAACTACTATAAAATTAAAGTAAAGGAAAATATATTATTTTTCAAACATTCTAAGAATGTATTTACATCAAAAAACGATCGAAAAATACAAGTTTTGATTTGTGTTTGGACCTGACGCTACAGTGCTGCCATCTGGTGAAGACCATTTTAGAAAACCCTCATTG
>NWSH02000323.1:6931084-6946377 GCA_002382865.2 Heliothis virescens
AATGAGGGTTTTCAAAACTTTTTTTGCCACCAGAGAGCGCTTCATGTGCGTCAGGTCCAAATAGCTGTCAGATAGTACAGATTCCAACTGATCGAATGATTTTTTCGTGAAATTTTACGCATTTAGTAGTGTTATTGATTTATTAAGGTTAATTAAGGCCAAACTGAAGATTCAGCTAAAAAAAGAGGTACAATAGTCATTGCTACAAGGAAAAGTTTTTTGAAAGGTTATTACCGCAATTTGATTAGTCTAACTACTATAAAATTAAAGTAAAGGAAAATATATTATTTTTCAAACATTCTAAGAATGTATTTACATCAAAAAACGATCGAAAAATACAAGTTTTGATTTGTGTTTGGACCTGACGCTACAGTGCTGCCATCTGGTGAAGACCATTTTAGAAAACCCTCATTGAAATCTGTATGTTATCCGGACCCCTTCATTTGTTTCGAAATTGAACGCAACTCAGCGCTGCAACTCAGTTATGTGTTTTGGCCTTTAATGAACATGAGTTAACATTTCTCACAACAGAGGAAGCAGCCCCATGAAAACACTTCTCATTAATTTGAACAGCAAATCCTCTGTTGCCGACAAAATGGTATGTGAAACATCACATATCTTCCCTTTTCTACACATTAGACGGGAGTGTACACAAAAAGTAATTCTGCTAAATCTTTGCCGAAGCTGACACTGACATATGGCCCAAATAAAGCTAACCAGAAAAAGATATAAAGAAAATTATTCCAAAGTTACGTCTGAATAAAAGTCAGAAAGTAGTACACGTAATTATATCTCATTTTTTATGCTGCTTCATTAGATACAAAGATTTTTTTTTGTTTGACACCGATTCATTCAACCTTTCTATTGAAAACGAATAGTGTAACAAGTGTAACGTAACTTCAAGTTTACGTGACTTGAGTTTCAGTGAGGACGAAGGGTGGGTCTTGGGGATAACGAAGAGCTGCACTGTTTTTTAAATACTTGCAATTTTCTTTTTAACAAAAGTTCACTGTTGCTATTTGATTGTTTATGAAGACAATATTTCATCTCCTGTTAAGTGTCTATAGTCGTATTACTATCTAGTGTATTTTCGTTCCTTGCGTAAGATACATTACATATCCATATATTATCTGAACCTTAAGACTTTGTATGTACTACATAAAATATTCTGCCGTAGTATACGTAAGTTAACATATAACAATGGAGGTAGCCACCACCAAATCGTTAATCAAAAGAAGAATATAAGTATACTTCAGGAACGGAAACCCTTTTGCTAAAACTTTTCTCAAACTTTTTCGGGATTGGCTCCAACTATGTCGATGCGGGTATAGACAATGTTTAACGGGCCCAACCTCCAAAAAGTCTGGCTCACACGTGTTAACAAACAATACACATCGCAACGATCTATCACACACCAGTTTATTTTCTTTCTTTAAATCAATCAATTAACGGAACGCCTCTGCTACATTACCTGGAACATGTAAGTAGCTTCTAGTACTATGATATAAATCATGTGTACCCCACTTATGTACACACGTACTTAGTTATATCTTACATTTATTTGATATCTCGAAAAGCTTGAATTAAGAAAATAATTCTGCGAAATCGCACGCTGGCTGCCAATTGTGATCGCTCCGCGCAAGTATTATCTAATTCGGGATGTTATACGCAAACCTTCATTTTATAGAGAGTATAAATCTTCGAGTCCACAAGCTACTCGACTTTTATAATCAATTACCGTCGCCGATCACTCGTTCCCGAAGCCCATAAATATTCAAGAAGTAACTGAGTTGTTTGCGTTCAATCGTTTGCGGCAGGTTTTTAATTACACCAATTGATTGAGAGTATTTTATTAAAGCCAGCATTACGATTCTGGCTCAGTTATACGTTCAGTAACCGAATAGTACACATACTCCCGCACGTGCAACTTCTCGTAGTGCTGTGTAAACTCAAACAAACACGTTTAATAAGGTTACGATCAATGCTAGAACCCAGGATAAAAGCAGCGGAGCCAAATTCCACGCGTCGGCGTCTAAATTTTCATTCGAACCCTTCATTTGGCAAATGAAACGAAAATAATGAAAAGGGGATCAAAATCATATTTCTTATTCGTGAATCTTGACGAATCATGTCAATGGGACGCTTTATTATTGTGCCATTGATCTTACAGCGCTCAATTTGATAAAGTATCTTTCTTCCATTTTCATGATATAGCTTTCACATTTCGGTTTATTAAATCCGTTTGATCAATGATATTAAACAGCTTGATAAACGACAGTCTTCGGAATGAATACAAAATTCAAAATATAAACTACTTTGTAAAAGGCTAGACGAATGTAGAAACGTTCGTGAAGTCCTCAACGCCTTTTCGTTTCATCGATTTTCAATACACCATTTGTCATACATTACATTAACACTCAGTCGAATAACATTTGCCAACGATAAAGTAGCTCGAGAGCAATAAAATAATATGGTGTAGCTATTAATATCCAGTTGTGCCGAACTAAAGTCTTTATAAATTTTATCAGGTCCATTCCTTACGTCGTAACCTGCCACTTGAAAATTTAGGGATGTGATTTACTTGTAGCGTTTTATTCGAAAATGTAAACACACGAGACGTTTGAAATAAAAACAGACAAACTTCATGAAAATGTCAGGTGTTATCAACGAGAGTTTTCCCGATCACTCCGTTCTGAGAATTATAGCGCTTAGAAACACGCGAATATGTTTATTTGTGGTACTTGGAGCGACGCGCGACGCACGCGCAAGCCATGCCTTCGCCACTTCAGTTGTTTCGTACCAAGGCGTACGGACGCGCGCATTACCTTTCATAAAAATGTGTGTTTGTGAATAAATAAAAAATACATGTGTGTTGATAAATAGTGATTCAGTTACAATGTCGAACCACCGGGACCAAAGTAAACAAAGGAAAAATGAACATCTATTGAAGAACTTGCCGACTGAAGTGTTACTGAAAGCGCGAAGCACCCTCTTTTCGTTAGGAGGTGCACTCAAACCAAAGCATGAGCAACAGCAACAACCACGACCGAAATTACCAAAGCAGGACTCTAAAGACAAAAAAAGCCATGATAGACTGAAACCCAGCCGGTCTGAACCGGAGTTCAGTGAAGTTCGGAAAAATAAACACAGAAGTAGAATCGAAGATGTCCAAGCTCGTGAATACACAGGCGGCATGAGACCGAGACCGTTATCAGTAGGAGCAAACAAACGATATGAGAAAGAGTTAGAGGATTATCATATTGATGGGTTTCTGAAAGAGCCATCACCACTCCGCCGGCAGTTTGAATCCGCGGAAGAAGTTTGTGTACAATCGCGACTGGTTATACCCGTCATGGAAAGACTGAATCCAGACGTTCAAGTGCAGGACGTTAGCGAAAGACCTAGAAAGAAACTGTCCTTTCGCGAACCTGAGATTATAAGTAGTGGCAGTGCAACACTGGGCCGTTCTCATAAGTTAATGGGAGTCAATAGTCTCTCCAGAAGACCTAATAGGTTATCACTAAGATCCGAACCGCACTCATCAAGTTTGGAAGGTTTAGACTCAGATTTAGAGGTACGTGAACTTTGTTTTGATAAGTTAATTTAAAAACATTATTCGTTAAAGCCAAGAATGACGGGATGTTTATTTATTTGAAATATAGCTCTGTTTTGATTATTACCTAGAACCCGTCTCCTGAGAAAATTAAATCGGTTTATTTATACCGTCACACATGTCAAAATCAAGAAAACTTTCCGTTGCACTCTGAGTTTGGTAAAAACTACGTGAAGGTGTTCGTTTGTCTTATTGGTTGTTAGCTCAACATTACAAATGGCCAATGACTTCACGATATGAACAGTCTATTGTGTAAGACAGTTAAATTTGAATATTGTTGAGGGAACTGACTACAATTACGTCAAGGCGTGATTAGTGTACACTTAGGTTGATGGCCAAGAAACACACGGCACCGATTGCGTGTGGAAGCTGTAACAATAGCGGCAGCCCGTGACTTCACTATCAGCGCAACTGTTAGATGTTTATTTTGATAGCGGCGGGCGCGGCCAAGGACCGCGATCGCGGAAGCGCCTATTTCTTCTTATTGAAATCTCCAGTGACATTTATCTGCGTATTATTTTGCTGCGCCGTGGACTTACGTCAAGGGCGATACTTCCGTCGTCGATTCCATTTATTATTTAGAAAACTTTAGTAAACTGGTAATGTTTGCACGAGAGATATTTTGGAACTGCCGCCGCCGTGTGAATTACGCACTGGAATAGTTGCTAAAACATAGTTTCGCTATCATTAATTCTCGGTGCGTTTAGTTTATGTTCTAAATCAACATACAAGTGCTAATGGAGTTAAATGAAGCATACACTCTACAAACACTTACTAATTGTATTATAATTACACATATCTTAATTAAATAATTGTGTAAATATTGAGAGATCCCGCGCGTCTAATGAAAGCACTTCTTTTAAATGAAAGTGGTTTTAGCGAAAATGTTTTCAGTGGATCTGAAGTTTTTATCGAATCATCCTGATAACTCTTCTCTGTCCTGAATAGCTGTAATCTATTTAATCAGACCTCCGGGTCGGCAGTTAAGTAAAAGGCTTCTTGGTCAGACGACATCGATCTTGAGATCGATCTAATATTTAAGATGTCATCAATTGGTCGCCTGAAAATAAGCTGACATCTTGGACACGTTTCATTGTGCTTGGACATAGAAGGTATAAAAAAGTATATAGAATCTGTAATTACTGATAAGCATATCAATATAATAATGATGTTTGCCAAACCTTTCATACACAAATAGGTATACACAAAAGCGACATCTTAGTTTTAAATATGTATGTCTATAATTTAGTTGCTAATTAAAAATTTGCATGCTTTAAAAAATCGAAATATTTTTAAAATATATCGTAACAATTTTTCTGTATATAAACAGAAAATATTTTTCGTACTATTTTATTACATGAATATTTTAAATACAGTTTCAATCTCCAATCAGCGCCACGTATGTATTCATACGAATTGTATACATTTTTGTTCATCGATTCAAATATCAAAAATCTTTTTTTTTTATTTTGCGTCAGGATTTAACCCAGAATAAATAAAAACTTCGCAACGTCCTTTCTCACTGTATAAGCTTATTTCTGGATTTTTTGTATCTCATTCAGCTTATCCAAGCGTCGTTACTAGCCCAGTCATTTTAGTTACGGTCCCTAATTTTTACATACAGCGAAACATCTACGACGATTCGAAATTCAAAACATTCTTAAACCAAGCAACATCATATAATATTCAAAATTCCATCCGTCCTTTTTAAAATACTATTCACCTTTTCGAATATAAGCCATGTTCCTTTCGGAATGGTTCCATTTATGAACTGGTGGTAATGTATC
Source organism: Heliothis virescens (assembly GCA_002382865.2). Taxonomy (NCBI): domain Eukaryota; kingdom Metazoa; phylum Arthropoda; class Insecta; order Lepidoptera; family Noctuidae; genus Heliothis; species Heliothis virescens. The sequence continues at coordinate 6,936,485 of NWSH02000323.1, forward strand.
GGGAGTGTGATGCAGTCGTAAACATGGGGTTGCGCTTTTATTGATAGCTAGCGCCGTCCGAGGCACTGGCACGTACGAAAGCTTTTATCCTAAACCAACCGCATTTCTTTGACCCCACTCCGGCTGGAGTGACGACGACAGCCAAAATAGACGACTGACGTGTTCGAGAATGAGGTAGCCGGGAATTATGATCGGCATAAAGGTCAGTGTCTCGGCCTCACTGATTTTTTTGTCAAATCTGTTTTCTTTAAATAAGTCTTATGGGACAGCTGTTTATCAAATTTTATGTGGGGTAATCGTTTTCAATAAATGGAACTGGTATTAGGTAGGCAATATTTAAAAAAAATAGAGAGTTATTTTCCAGCTTCCAGACCATACATTTATATATTTCCAGCTTCTGCTGCAGTTTCACCGGCGTCCCGGGGAAATAATTCCCGCACATGGATAATAAGCCCAAACTATATGAAAGTCAAATTATCATCAAAATTTTACAAAATTAACAATATACTTACAAACTTCGTACACCTAATAGTCGTCCTACCTGTACTATAAAAATAACGCCCTATTTTTTTGCTCATCAAATCACGTCTGGACGTGTAGACCTATTCCGATGATTATTTTTTGTCGTGTACGTTGTAGCCAGGAACCTTCTCCTGGCTCCATCATAATAGCCCCGAACGCGAGTAAACTAGTAGAATATGAAAAGGCAGTTGAACTGGGAATGCTTGCTGAAATTCCTGGCTCCATTTAGCATTTCTCACTACCTGGCGTTAAAGGTGTCGGTATGCCTTAATGTCGTTAGTTGTTCTCCTTTTAATATCAGGAACTTGAACAGGAATTTCCAAAATGCGTGTCTCCGTTTCTAACGTTGTATAACAGAACATAGTTTTTTTTAAGAAATCTTTACTTCGTTACTTTGTTCTTGTCTATTACTACATAGTAGTAAGAGAAATTCCTTCATTTGTACCAAACTAACAGTCCATCAGCAAAAATCGATATCGATGAAAGCAGGTCATGAAGTAAGCTCCAACTCCATAGCTCAAAAATATGTACCTATTCGTCGTAATTTATTAATAATAATACGACATAGGTTTCTTTTCAGGAGTAAGCTTAATGTTTCAAACCAGGTAGCTAATATCCGTTTTAGTGATCCATCAGTAATCCGCGTACAAATATTGGGCGTTTCAATCATCGATCAGTGTCAAACTTCGCCATTATTCACACAAACGGGCCTTGAACGGCTATTTATTTTATTATGGATATTAGGGGACTTGAATTATTAGTTTCTATCGGCCTCCAGGCCCTGTGGAGTCTTCAAAAGCGACGAGTACTCGGGTACATGAGAGACATTTAGCGAAACAGATTTATTTTTTCTTTGCAGACGTTTTTATCTTCTCTGCTCTCAAAGGTGTATTTAACAAGTTTTGTGTAAAAGGACAACGAGCCGAGATTGGGCCACAATCGAGTTCGCTCGTAAACTCTTCAAACGTTCAAAGAAAATAATTACGTTTTTTGTTAAGACGAGCGTGTTTTTTGTTTCCCTGTTTGTACTGTCATATTAGCGTCAATTTATGTAGAATCGAAGAGCATGACAAATAGTGGTGTCGTATCTCTTTCTTGAAATGCACGAGTAGTGTAATATCGTGTCGATCCCTGGCCGCTGGCCAAGGACTGCCTCTGAACTCTGTCTAGTGTCCACTCCATTACACATATTACAAAGATTCCTCTTCATTAGCACATTCAGTTCAGATATTCCAAATTTTAAGCGTAATTTAATATATTAAATGGTTTATCCACATTTGAAGTACTTTATTAGATAGGTAATGTGCTGGAAACGCAAAATATGACTTCACGTGTCCGTTAGAGTCATCTACCACGAGAAAATAGTGGTTCCTCTTGAATTAAATTTTCATGATGTATTCCTTTGCCTGCTAATGTTTTGAGAAAAAGATTTGTATGTTAATATACAGTCTCGTCTGCTGTTTACAGAAGTTTACATTTCCAAGTTAAACACTTTTTGTGATTATTTAAAACTTAGATCGGAACATAATGAAAATAATTGAATTCTCATACTAATAACAACTGATTTATTAATAAACAAATATACTTATACTAAACGGGGGCGTCTAATAGTAGTGTAAATGAAGATAACCATATATATTTCTAACCACTTTTCTTTCAAACCTAACAATTATTATTTGATGTATTCCATCCGTACTTTTTCTTGTCCCCAATGTTGCCAGTCGTAAAAATTGTTTACCCATAAATATAAATATGTAGGTAACCAGATATGATTTTTGTGCGTACCTGTGTGTTTTCATTTACCTAGGATGATTGGGTTATGAATAATATCACCGGTCGGCACACATGTTTGTATACATCGACTATGTTTGTTCTGTAACGGTTTTGGTTAAATTTCACAGCGACTCATTCGAAATTTGAAACATAAGCGTTGAACCTGAATAATATGTTCCATCCGTTATGAGGGCTGAATGAGAGAAGCATTAATTAAACACATGTCATCTCCCACGCTTGCTTCGCGCCCGGACCTTTTATCTCCCTTTTGTAAAATATCATTCGCAGTTGTACCCTTTTATTCCATTGTGCAGTTATACCAACGATATCGTTTATACTACGGTTTAATTCCAGAGATATTCAAGCGTTGTTATGATAAAATTTTGCAAATTATTAATTAAGTTCCCTCTATTAAAACATACATTCTTAATTATATTTGAGCGGGTTGAAAATTTCATTTTAACTTGTCTCAAGTTACTTAAAAATTCTTGCTTCCCAGCCTTTACAGTCCAATAAAAATCCTTAGATGGAAAAGTGAGGATAGCGTTCAGTTTGTAAGCAACCACTTAACAAAGTTACACAAACTCGCCGCTACAGTTCCGTCGGCGTCGCTAAACTATTAGTTAATAGGTACAGTTTGGACACACAACTTGTAATATTCTGGACAAACTTGAACTACAATAAATTCCCAGTAGCGGAACACGCTATTATTAATATCTTGACATTGGTTTAAGTGTTTGTCGTCGTTCTAAAATGTAATCAAAGACAATGTTGCATTAAGTGTCAAACCAGAATATCCAAGAGGTTTAATAGTAAAATAAAAGGAATAATACATTTCTCATTAAGGCCCTGCCATCCTTGTTGCCAATGGTGAATCACGTAAATCTCTAGTAAAAACACTCTTACAAAAAAAACCTGCGAAGTGCGAACAGAAGTCGCGCACGAAGAGTTCAGTCCGTACGATCGTCAGTAAAATGAGCAACAAAATCAATTTTGTTGTATTGGAGCCTTCTAAAATATGTATGTTATTCTAGCTTTCAGTATCAGCTTGTTTTCATGGCAGCAACAGAAATACATCATCTATGAATATTTCAGTTGTCTAACTGTCACGGTTCATGAGAAACAGCCTGGTGTCAGATGAAGGGGCATACGGACAGTTAGTAACAGGGTCTCATTTTACCCTTTGGGTACCGAACGCTAAAACGCCTTAATCCATGTACATTGTACAAATTAGGTACCTACTTCGCTAGCTCTTTTACATTGTTGTTCAAAAACACGAAAAGTCTTCTGCGTCTACTTGCTGCACCATTATCATTTTCATCGCATCATCACTTTTTCGCCTATCACCTTTTTACAATTGCTCGCAGTAATAAGTAGTAAATAAAAAATTTAAATATTAGGTACCTATAAATGATAGTCAATGTAAGCTTAGCCAGCGTAAAAGACTGACGTTGCAGAATAAGCAACAAAACAAGTTTTATACCTAAAGCCTTATTAAGATAAACAATAATAATGTATAGGTATCTCTCTGGGACAGTCCGTCTTTTAGCAATATACGATGCTATGTATCAGGTTTGAACATTATTTTATTACGAAAAGAATCCCATTCCTCTTGTTATTTTCCTTTCTTTCAGTAACACATCATTATTGCTATTCTTTATTATGTTGAGCTATCCATTCATTCTTCGTTACAATCTAATTATGTGATGAGATAATGTGTGCTTAGTATGTACATTATTACGAAAACACACGATATTAAGATCGAGATCTGATGTATATTGTTACTTTATTAATTAAACATGTTTATACGTTCACGAAATTAATAATGTACATAATTGTGTGTGCATATATACATTTATTACTAATTAATTTTCGACTGAAAACCACCGTACTGTGAAACAGCTCATAAATAAATTTGAGCCTATTACTACGATTGGATTTGATATCAATTTCGTCGGGACAGGGCAGTAAGCACCAGTCTTAGTTTTCATTTCCGTTAGTTGATGAATGCGAATTTATAAACCTCACCCCGTTGTTTGGACGATGGTATGATAACCCCTGGGAGAGCACGTAAAGCCGTCTGTCCTACACCTGATCTCTCCCCGGTCGTGTCAGATAGCCGTCCCGCAGGACCATGAGAGTTAGGCAATTTGCCACAAAGCTATGTAAAATACGACCCCTAAAAGGACAAAGAATATTTTTTACTCGCATACATAAAGTCGTTCCCCTGAGAGAAACTGCGGGCTGCAGCAAGTAATAAATAAAAAGTCAAGATGCGATGATAGCTTTTTATTTCGCAAAAACTCGTAAAACGCTTGCTAGAAGTGACAGTGCGTCTCTAGGGGCTCGTTACTTGAATACAACTGGTCTATCGGTCAGGGTACAGGTAACTCTTGCCGCAGACTTGCTCGTGCTCTGTGAAGCATACAAGGTTCGTGGGCCTGGGATTTACTGGAAAATCTTTGTTGTTGAAGTAGACGGAATCTGCCAAATTCTATAACCCATCTTTCTTTCTTTCGCAGAGTCAAGCTATGAGGATCGTTCGCACCGTGGGCCAAGCCTTCGAGGTATGCCACAAGATGCAGATCAACTCGCCCGAGCAACCAGCTCCATCCACCTCCTCGGCACCTGACGAACCGGTGGCCAGCGGGAGTGACATTGCCGCCTCTAAAGGTTTGATACACCACCGACTACAGACAATATCACCCTCTAATCTTGCACTCGAGTGCTCATAAACATATGTGTGACACTGACCCCTTTACACCGTACTGCATTTAATTTACTGGACATCGCTACCCACATTAAATGTAGAATTTAATTAAACCTTCTAATCTTCTGGTTGATTATCTGATGTTTTCGCCGCTAGCGACAGATTGTCTTCCCGTTTATAACCATTCCTGCCTTTGCCACGCGATTTTAATCTTGGCGAGTTAATTTTTCTTGGCCAGATAGCGAGTTTATCAATGTACCTACTATATTTTTTGCCAAGCGAATAAATTATAATGTGCCACTCAAATAAATTACGCTCCAGAATGTTTATGTGACTGTACATATTTTATATCGAGAATTATAAAGACGTCAGACGGAATATCTTTAATTAAGAGTGAAATAAAACGAAATAATCATTACGTATTTACTGGATAAAAATAAATCTATATAAAAGTCACAACTTGCTTATCATTAATGTATAATCTTTAGCGTTTTAGTCGCACTCACTGCCTTTGATAATTTATTTACTACATTTGTTTTTGTGGCGTAGTTGTTTTTATTTACGCATGCATTTTACAGCTTGAGACAGCACCTTCGAACTGTCTTATAGATTATATTATGCTACTAGTTTATTGGAATTTTAAGAGTACTGGAAGACATGGTTTCTGTGTGTAAATATAATAAACCTCAGTCATTACGGTAGGCTTGCATACTTATTTACACTACGACTTTCCTCTACCTATCTAATAAAGGAAAATGTATACATATTGTTTTATGTACATACAATATTATAATGTAGTCTCTCCAGGTTTCGAAAACAATAAAATATGGTCCGTTAAAGCTAGATTGCAGTCCCACTCCGTTGAAATGTAGCTCAGATGGAAGTCGTAAAGGCGAGAGGTGCCTTGTGCCAACAAGGCATCAGTTGACGTTATTATTTTATTCCTCAGTGGGCGGTCCTAAATATAATTTTATTTACAGATTTTGTTGTCTCATCATTCATTTGGGCGCGATTTCATATTTAATGTTACGTCTCGCAGGCTCGCTAGATAAAGAGACACAAAATAAGGACTCATAATAACATTCAGAGACACATTACTTACGTTTGTTTTCATGAATCTTATAGTACTAACATCTAATATTTTTGTACGCACGTTTCTCGCGCGTGGCTACATCGTAATTTGACAGGCTCAATTGTATCACAGTGGATGACGTCACATATTCTTTTTCCGCTGTTTCTACGGGTGACTTATAATTAGCTTTTATGTATCGTTTTATGACATCCGACGTAACGGCGGGTAACAGTCGGTTTAACGAGCAACGTCATAATTTTATTGCCTTTACCTTAATCTACATAAAGTCTTAGTTACTCTTGCTGGTCAACGATTTATAGCCACTAGGAGTTCAATATGTCTCCTCTGAAATACGCTTACTTTAATGTTTTTATTTACTCTTCTATTTTCGTGATCACACAATTTTCCGTAAAAACTTCATAGACTAAATTTACTTTTACGATTCCTTGACAACCGTTTCATTTAATATACTGCACGTAATTGGTGTCTTAAGCTTCTATCGTAAACATGAGTTCCGTACTTTTTCCTTGTAACATCGCATGCAAACAGGTGGCATGGACGCACTAGACATAGGTACCTACAGTTCTAAGAAAAGAATATTGACTCACAGTGACTGCATCATAATGCATTATCCAGTAAACATTCTAAAGCAAAATGGTTGAATAATTACCGCACTAACGACTTTATGGCATATTCCGTCTGCTTCGTCAATTGAAATTACGTTTTCACGCTATGGAAATTGGGTTCAATTTCCAGGAACTGTTATTAGAAGTTAGTGATGTTTGGTCAACAGAAGCTGCTTCGGAGTGTGGAGCGTCTGAAGCCGCGGCCTCGACTACGAAGGTGGTGATAGAAGAGGGGGCAGTCGGAGGCCGTGAGGAACGACCCAAGCATCTGGACCTGCTGCCCCCGCCTCCTAGAAAGGAAGGGAAACGGACGGTTCAGGTGAGTTTCAATTTCTTATTTACCTTATACCTGTACCTATAATAAAATTTATACTACCGACAACACAGCCAGTCGCATAAGTATATCGTAGCTACTTGTAAAAATCCTTTTTTTACGAAAACTTTCACCTATTTATTTTCTGCACAAATAGATATTCTTCCTGTAAATACAGGGACCTAAAATGAAAAATCTATTCATAGACGAAATTCCGTAAAGACAGAAAAGCTATATACTCTTCACTGTACATTTGCTTCACTATATCCGAATACTGCTTTCGCTTCTTCGAAATTCGTGCAATTCTTGCAAGATAATATAGTGAGTTGTAGAGATATACAGTGAAAAGTTTCAGCTCATACATCTTACCTGCACTCGGCTACCTCGATATTCCTTTTGTCGAATGCACTCTATTCCTCTCTTTATTTATGAATAGAGGGCATTGGGTGATATCTGGGCTGCATTAGTTAAAAAAATATTTCGTGAATTCGTCGACGACGGGGAGAAGAGAGGTTTCTTGCAACAACATAGCTTGGTGCCCATTAAAAAACCACCTATTCATCGAAAAGTATGTTTGCATTAGTTCATCTTTCGGGAATACTTACTACTATATAAAACTATCATCAGTGTCACGTCATTGGTGTCTAAGAAGCTTAGGTATTATACACACACTATACTTTGCTTTAACCACTACCACCACCACCACCAGAACAAACAAGCGAAGAACAAAAAAAACTATCCAATTCATAATTAATAATAACACCATTACCCAAGACCAAACAAGAGCCACAAATTTTGGAGCATCTGCACAGTTTGGTGTTTGCAACCCGCTTTCCTAAGCTCCTTCGAGCACTACGTACTAAGTTGGTGCATCTGCCTACTCGATACACATACATGTTTGATAGTCTAACTTCGGAATTCAATATGCTGTCTATCTCTGGATTTGCTTACTAGAGATAGGTATAGACTTGTATGGGGCTAAAGTCAAAATTCTATCTCTAGTAAGCAAATTCAGAGATAGATAGGTTATTGAGAACGGTCGTAACTGTAATTACGAACGTGAGCCTACGATGCATTATTTATTGCCTTACTAAAAGCCACAGTGGTGCCAAGTGCAGGTCAGCAATAAATTTCTATCCTCGAGCTACCTTTAGATCGAATAAGGTTTGTATTCTAGTTTCGAGCGGGGTTCGGGGCTGCTGCAGAAGTGTAAGAGATTTTACCCGATTTGGTCTCTCTACCGTCATTTTCGGTTAAGACAATTAAGAGGAATTACCACTGCTATTTCGAGTACCCCCACACACAAGTTTGTAAACTTTTTGTCAGTTTGATGTTGCTCATAAATAAGTGTAAAAATAAATAGAAGAGATAAGAAGAAAACAGTGTCCCTGGAGTTTCTTGCCGGTTCTGCTCTATGAAACCAACTCCTTGGAACCGCGCAAGGAGCTTGACTTTTCTTAAGAACCTGTAATAGGTCTATATGAAATAAAAAAAAATTACTTTGACTTTGGCCGTGCGCAAATTACAACCCTCAGGTATTTAACTAAAGCCTAAAAAAATTGATTGAAACACAAATTAAAAAAAAAATTGCCCACTGCCTGGCCAACTGTCGGCCGACTGTTTAGTCTGCAGTATGTGGGTACCCTAAGCACACACTTATATTATTAAACTAGCTTCTGCCCGCGACTTCGTACGCGGATCATGTCGCTTATGTCAGCGACAACGGGGTCGTCAAAATCAAAGATCTGAAACATCTGATGTCGTATTCTAAGGGCCCGGTAGCGACTGAATATGCGAGGCGATTCAGAACTTTCATTTTTGTAAGTAATCCTACCAGACTAAACAACTTTTGCTAAGACATCATTCCTACACGTGTTATAGTATAGCTGGGCTCTTGGAGTTCCACATAAGGTGTTCTAGATTTTCAAATTAAATATCTCAGCAGAAAAATTTCATCACGTGGATAAATTACAATGGCACCATTCTTGTATCTCTTATAGTTTAGCTCGCCTGTTGCGGTTCTGCATCAGGTAAACACACCAAAAACATAGGACTTTCATACAAACTACCAACCCCCGTTGTACTCACCTAGGAGTATATTTTCGTAAAATGCGATGCGATGTCTACACCCTAAGAGAAACCTATCTTCAAAATTTCATGTCACTTTCTTCAACAATCATAAGCCAACAACCACCTTAGGGGTGGAATTTCAAAAAAATGGTGAAACACGTGTTTACTTATTTATTTCAAGGAGTAATTTCACCAAGTTTCATGTCGAAATTCGTAATTAATATTCATTCGCCATACAAAGTTTCAAACCCTTATTTCAACTCCTTAGGACACGAATTTCAAAAAATCCTTTCTTAACACGCGTCAGAGTCTTAAGATGAACCTCTGTGAAAAAAATCAGCTTTATAGGTTCACGGGTGTGGGCCCTGCGATGTTGAGTCAGTGAATCAGTCAGGACTTTGAGTTTTATTTATATAGAAAAGATTAGGCAAGAAGAAGATAGAAGACTACTCACACACCCGGATAAAAATAACCTATAGCCTTCCTCGATTAAAATGAGCTATCCAACACTGAAAGATTTTCTCAAATCGGGACCGTAGTTCTTGAGGATTAGCGCCGTCTCAAACAAACAAACAAACTCTTCAGCTCTGTAATATTAGTATAGATTAAATACTCCTAATCAACAACAATATTCATTATTTATTTGGATAAAGGTTAATATAATTACGTTGATACAACTCTTAACAAATAATGCATTCATTTCCACCAAAGATTACCATAAAAACGGTTCTAGAGAGTTAATCTTAAAAGATAGACATATACTGTCGCGGACATTTTTTTAGCTCATTTCAAGAGGAATAATTCTTT
>NWSH02000323.1:6952323-6975583 GCA_002382865.2 Heliothis virescens
ATACATTGATTGTAAGTAATTGTATCATTGAACAAGGAATACATTATTCCGAACAGTCAGGTAAAATGGCATGTATTTGTTTTATCGAATCCGTCGTTAAATATTATATGCTTAATATTTTTCCCTTTCCGCACAAAGGGAGGTCGACAGGCGGTGCAGGACTTGGCGTCAAATTGTATAATAAGAAAGGAGTTCTGTATTGCACGAGCAGCAGGAGTCGTAGACTCAGGATGGGTAGATCGAAAGAATGGGTGTAATACCACAGTCTCACGTTCAGAAATATTCTAGTTAGCAGATCTAAGCAGCGGGCCAATGTTAAATTGGAATGATCCTTCCTGATAACCTACTCGCTGATACGCCCGCGCATTATACACATGTGTTCAGATTAAAACACCGACGTTACGCGACCCTTTTGCATAAATCGACTCCTCACAAGAATTCAGCAGCTCAACGACAACTGTGAGATCTATTCTTGCAACTTTTAGGTCGCAGGAACTTGTAGTGGCTTGTAAAGAGGCTTAAAGTACTGACATTCTGGTAACCAAAGTACCTCTTTAAGTGTAAATGTAAACGAAATCGTTTTATTTAAGACGTGGGCTGGTTTGCTTATGCGTAATTAGTCTTTAGAGCTTGCCCTAATGTCTGTCAGTCCGCGCGTGGAGAGCGAGGGACAACTACTTAGTCTTATCACGAAGGTAAAGACTTTTGCGAACACAGCGAATTAACTTTATTGTGCGGTCATATTCATAAATATTTTTATGCCAAGCTAATTGTTTGATTCATTTTAGCTGTCTGCCTTTTTGTTCTATAGTTAATTGAAGTTCATTAGTTTTTTCGTACATTGATCTTGTTCTGACTGAAATTGTATGATTCAAAAGCCTGTGATAACGTGGTAGACATAATTAGTAACTATAATAACTATTACGTTGGCATTTTCTTATAATTTTAGGCTTTTAAATTTCACCACGTAATAAATACAGTATAAGGAACAAATAATTCGTTCAGTAAAGGTAAGGACTAGTAAGGAGTGACTAAGGGTGACTTGAACTGTAAATACACACTTAAATGCCTAAATTGGGAAATTCAAATACAAACATAGACAAAGGTACTCTCTCTAAGGAATGCTAAACACCGATCGCAATTAGTCGTCGCAGTGTGCGGCGACAGCTGCACGACTGTTTTTGTAATGAGATCATAGTTGCTGTCAGAGATTACTGAGTGTGGCTACAGCCACTCGTTCCTCTCAAGCAGATAGAGCCCGCCAAGGCGCATAGGTGGTTTAGGAGGCGCAAGACATCGTCGCGGTTTCCAGCGATTGATATTATTATTGCTCTCCGGGAGTTTGTTGTACTGTAGTTAACGCTCACTTGCGGGACTTCAGTCGGTGTCATGGCGGGCGATTACTGCGTAGCGAGTAATCGCTCCTATTATGCCTCGAGTACGGATAATAGATGTTCTAATTTTTACGCTCGTTTGTTAGAATATGCTGATCAAACATTATAAAGTCAAATATTTCATTCATGGTGCGGTTTGTTTTGTATATCATGAAACCTCGAACTATATTTGGTTATGAGAGCTACCGATTTGTAAATACGTGTCGATGTAGCGCGAATTTGTTCATGTCGAAGATGGTACACAAAGGTTGATGGATATTGGTCAATAATGTTCCATATATTACAGACACATTCGTAGGGTAAGAGGAAATGGCAAGCTGCGAGAGGAGATAAATACATGAGACAAAAGGCAAGTCCTTTCATAGGCTAACATTAGTATAAAGCACATCAATTACAACATAGAGGTAATACGACCATTCATTGGTTCCAGATGAAAGTTCTAGATAGCTATCTGACAGATAGAAGTTCAGAAGAAAAGTTGTCAAAAATAATAACATTCTAAGGCACATGTGTCAAATACTTAATCGGAACCTTTGAAACTGGCCAATAAGTATAGGAGAGAGCGTCACAAATATAAAAAAAACATGAACGTTTACTAAGTAGAAATTAAGTACCCGGGCAATTATGCTAAAATAGATCAATTAAAACGGTGCTGTGGACGTCCATGGAAAAGCAGTGCCCTGTTACTTATCAAAACAAATGATAACCGGCGATGGGCTATGGCGGAGGCTCATAAGTTACTGGCTGAACTAAATTTTTTCCCGCGTTCGGAATGAACAAATTCGTAACGGAATTCGAAACTCCGAAGTATAGTGCCGTGTATTGAAGGTAGGAATTATCTTCTCTCATTTGATATTTATTTATGTACCCCTTTGCTAACTTTGACCACTCACTTTACACTTGTCTAAGGTACTCATGGGTCGACATGGTAGTTATGACACATAGGCGTCAGCCACGACTACTGCCTCTATACATTGTGGATGAGCGAGGGAAATCAGAGCTACAAGGTCTGGCACAGACACTAGTAGGACGTATTAATACGTAGTGCAGCAACATCTATGCTTTGCAAAGTTTACTACATACATAGACACCTAGTGTCATTTCGTTTTCTATTATGCCGTCACTCTCATGGCCAGATAAGCAGGGAGAGAAACGGTGGGACAAACCGAACACGACGGCAGAATAGATCGACAGTCGGGGGCGTGATTTTCTCATATACGACAAAACAAACATCATTTAAACCGAAAGAAATATCTGTCTGCTTACATACATCTAAAAGGGCGCGATCAGCTTAGGGCGACTTCATACGGCAAATGTTTTACGACGGCTAAAATATCATGCGACATGAGAACCATAGCTTGAAATAGTTGCGGGATTCAACATGTATACGAAAGGAATGCCGCAGGGTCTTAAATACAGCGAAATTGCCCAACGAAAACATGTCTGCGTCGCCCTGAGCTCGATCATTTACATTACTCGACAGTATCTCTGCCTGCGCACATCCTCGATTCTTTACCTTTCAAACCGAAAAGCTTGTCATTTGTGAAGTCGTCGCACGCTCAGGATTTAGCCCTGTCGTGAAGTTTTTTTGGGATAAGCCTCAGATAAATTGTGAGCTTATTGCGGGTAAGTGAGATCAAACATAGGGCGTCCGTATTATTTAAAGATGGGGAAAAATGGCTTTATCTTAGGCTGTTGTGTTAGTTTATGGTTCAGATAAGGCATTGAAAATATCATCTGGCCTAGCCTTTTCCGCAACATGTTGGGTCGGCTTCCAGTCCTAACGCGGTTGGCAGGACTGAGAACCCAGTGATTTTACATGGAGCGCTGGCCTGCTGACGTCCACAACCGGCAGTTACCGGCAGGCGGCGGGGCAACGCGGCGCCTCCTTGGTAAGACTGGTTGTGCAGAGCTTGTCTGGCTTTGACTACCCGTAACGATTGGGCAAAGATGTTCAATATGAGCAGGCCGGGACGCCACCAGTTTATCGTGGGCGGGCTTCGCGAACACGGAAGAACTCGTTATGCAAGATGGTCAACACCATCCAGCGGACCCGTCCGGCGCAAAGGTTGCTTAGCCTTATGATCGACATCCGCGCAGCTTTGACTTAGCAGCGACCTTAAAAAAAAAAAAAAGTCGCTCCATGTAAAACACTGGTTCTCAGCTGCAACCGGTTAGACTGGAAGCCGACCCCAACATAGTTGGGAAAAGGCTAGGCAGATGATATTTTTTAAAATGCTTATTGAACCATAACTAACACAACAGTCTAAGAAAGGCCAATTATTCCCCAATCTTATAAAAAGTACGGACGCCATGTTTGATCTCACTTTACCCCAATAAGTCACAATTTACTGAGGCTTACCCAATAAAACTCACGACAGGGTAAATCCTGAGCGTGGGTGGTCCGGCGATAGAATTTAATGAAGTCACAAATCAAATGTTTCGTTGGGACCATCGCTTTAAGACCCTGGGCACCTGTGGCATCGAACTCAGCTGATGATATTACGTAAAACCGTACAATTATTAACTATTCAATAGTATTCGAGTCGTCCACTGTCTTCTGCTTGCATAGTACATAAATCAAACAGCTAACCCTAATATTTGCACTTTGTGTTTTCCACGCACCTTTGTGTAACCAGCACAAGGTTACAAGGGTGTAGAGTATACAGAAAAGACCTCCCGTTAGTTCGAGCCGACGACCGAGAAAATTTTAGTTTCAGCATAACTTATGAGCTCCGCTAGCCATTTCGTATATTATACTAATGTAACACTGTCCTTCATTGTTCCAGCGCTCTACCCCAGCTCCAACCATCAACTTGCCTGACCTGCCCGAGTGCGTCACCAAAGTTGACGTAACAACGACCGGCGAAGAAGTCGGCGATACAGCAACACCGCTGAGCGCGCAACACCAGCTGCAACTGCTACGAGAACGGTTGGAGCAACAGGCACAACAAACTCGTGCAGCTGTGGCACAACTTCTGTTGCTGAGAGATCAACTTGCTGCCGAACAAGCCGCGCGATGCGAAGCTCAGGTAGTATACTTATATATGTATATGTATGTCCTTACTCGGGCTCTAGATTATCTTTGTATTATCATCATCTGCCTAGCCTTTTCCTAACTATATTGGGGTCGGATCCCGATCTCCGGTTGCATCTGAATACCAGTTTTTTATAAGGACATGGCATAGCAGAAAGGCATTCGCATACTGTATAATATAAGTAAGGAATATTTTTATTCTAATCGCATTGAATAAGAATGACGAGTTTAAAACTAGAAAGTTAGGTACATACATCGAGTTAAAAATAATAATTGAATAGGTAGACACAGCAGCTAGATTTACAGCAAAACTTATGGTTATTTTAGGCTGCCTACAATAAAAAATCCAATTTTATTTGTGTGATTTCTACCGATTCGCGTGGGAAGATAATAAACTGATACCCTTGATGTTATTCTTTCATTTGTTGGATCAACAAGCCGATGTATTGTGAACATTTCATTCAACTGCGCACGAATTTTATTAACTATCTGTTAAAGCTGATAACTGGGTATTTTTCATCACATATACAAATGGAATCATTGAGTTATCGATACAATATAATTTAGGTGCTTACAAGAAGTTCCACACAACATTTTCATTGCTTAAAAATAATTTATCGATTTATCTTTTCTCGTATCCGATAAATTACTCGATTATATTTAAGGACAAGCACGGTTTCAGAAATAACTCAAGAATGTTTAGTTTGCGCTGGTCATTGTCTGTCAGCTGTAGAACTGTTTTGTATGAATAGATAGGAAACTTCAGCACCGACAACACGAAAAGAAAACATGATTTATAAAAAGTGTTTTTAACATTTTTTTTTAAATACGCTTCTTAATTACGACTAAATTCTAAATTAAGGTTAAAAAAAATTATTCCCCTGCTATTATTGCAAAAAGAGTTAATCATGTAGATAAATTGTCTACTCAATGAAGACCAAAAAACATTGTGTAGTCTAGATTTTTGTCATAGTCATTTAAAGACATATTTTTCAGATTTAGAGAAAAAAATTTAGAGAGAGGGCAAATTGAAAAACGAATAAAGTGCTTTTCAACTTTTACATAAATAAATTTAAAATTTTTACTCTTTGAATAAAATTAGAAATTATTATGGTTTTAAAAATAATTCATGATTAAAATTTAAAGCACAGCTTATACCTGAATAGTTGCCAGTCACATAATGAATTTTCAAATTGCCTAGAGCTAAAAGTTATTAAGACAAAAAGTGATTGTTACGATTTCAAAAAGTTTCTTTAAAGTACAATAAAAATGAGACCTTTTGCCTACCTTATGCAAAAAAATATTTTCTAAAATTATAACATTTTACCGTTGTATTTTTTTCAGGCTCGCACTCACCAGCTCTTAGTGCACAACAAAGAACTCCTCGAGCACATTGCAGCCCTGGTCGCGCACTTGCAAGAGCGAGAGCGAGGGTCGTCTCGACCAATTAGCGCTCAGCAATTGACACTCTTGCCCCAGGTAAGAGTGGGACACATTTTACTGCTCTAAAAAGTTCTTATGCGAACGCACCTTTGTATGCTCTTTACGTTCAAATTTACATATAAAAATGCGTTCATCTTTTCTTTCACGCACAGAATCAAAGTACCTTCGTAAGATATTTTCCCACGCATAAAATGCTGAATTCTATAGAATTGAGCAAAAATTATATTTTTGTGCATAGATCATTTTACTACTGTGTTTTGTATTTTGATAATGTGCGTGTAGGTACAGACGACATCAGGTCGACCTACCCGAATCTGTAAAATTTTCCAAATCGACTATTAACCTTACACTATTGTGAGAAGATTGAAAATCTATTGCAGAAAGACAGATTGTGGTAACTTGATGTGCTGTCTGTACATAATATTTCATGAGTGTCTATTAGTGAGCCAATTTTATTTTGCTAATGTTTTAATGTTTATTTTTGCATTATTTTAAGGCATGTGCGTCTCGTATTACATTTAAGAGTTGTATGTGATAATACCTAACAAAGAATGATAAACTAAATAAATATGAGTTAATGACAAAAGCTGTACTTACGTACGTTAATATTTTATGAGTTTTAACAAAACTACCTACTGATATGCCTAACGTAGTTCCAAAAGAAAGTGTGTAAAATAATTGGCTTTACAAAACCTTTACTTAAATTCCATCATAAGTTTTTCGCGCGTGAGTTATGTTTTTATTTTGGAAATATTGCTACTGTTGTATAAAATTAATGGAATAAAAAAATCTAACCACAATTACTAACAAAACAACTTTCTGGTGGTAAAAAATACACCGTCACCTGCGCATTTTCGCATTAAGATTCTGGCAACACCTTGACGTAAAGTTAATTGTAATACGTCCGCATTGGCGTGTAGTTACATAGCAAATGAGAGCATCCGTGTCTCACCGCTAATCTCCATAGATTGACACGCCATTTGTCAATGTCTATCCCATCCTACCCGAATGTTACGATTTTATTCCGCTGTTGCCGCTGATTTACAAATGGTTTTAATTTGTTACCACGCATTTAAATAAACAATAGTCTGTACGTTTGCAAAGCATTTTTACTGACACCAACGTCCAATTTTATTTCGTACATGAATTTTCGTTCATCCGTAGCTTGGCTGTTCCCATTAGAGACTGGCATGGTTTGTAGCTTATCGATGTTATATTTTGTGAGTATTTTTCAGCTTAACCTAATGACTTTTTATTTTGCTTCAGTGTTTTCTTGAATGGCTATTTAATTCCTTGTATCTGAATCTTTCAACAAGATTTTCATTATTAACAATTTGTTCTTTGTTGACATCACTAGATTCAGAAAAAACTAGACATGTCGATGAACGAAGCCTTCAAACCTGAGACTACGCCGATGTGCAATGGCAACCGCTCGCCCACCAACACTGAAGCTCTCATCAACCTGATCTCCCAAAACACCAGAGTTAATCAAAACATGGAAAACAATAACATCAACTTCTCTCCATTCTGTGTGTCCCCAGTTCAAGAGACAGCAAATGGTGCAAATTCAGCACCCTGCTTCGGTGGTATGTCCAACGAGCAGATTCAGAATTACTTGATATCAAAATTCCAAAATATGGGAGGTTTCCCAAATGGTAACGAAGCAAGCAAGCCTACACCCACCATAAACTACAACCAGCAGTTTTTCCAAAACAGCAACGCCTTCCCGACCATCCCGCCGCTGACCAACCACTACAGCAACTCTGACATAGCGAGCTTACTGAACCACCAGGTGTACAAGGATATCTGTAGCTCAAATGATGAGCTCGGGAATATAGCTCAGGCCATGAGCGTGGGTCAGTCAGAGAACTCTCTGTACAGCAATAGTCAGCCGACTACTTCGAAGGATTCCAGTCCGGAAGGCTCCAGCTCGGATGAGGGAGCTCCGTTCATAATGCCGCTGTCTCACAACTGCACGCTGACGGCCACTGGCGAGGACGGTCGAGTGCGGCTGATTGTGCCAGTAAGCCCATCAGAGAGCGTGTCGGACGTAGTGGAGTCGCAAGCTGAGGCTCAAGGCGCATCGGGCCACAGCCTGCGGGTGCCCGGACAGGACCGACCGAACACGCTGCTCGCGCCTGCCGCTCCTATCACGCGCACGACGAGCGAGAAAGTGCCCAACAGGAGCGAGATGATGACGGCGCTGCGCTCGCAGTGGACCCGCCACACCACCAAGTGAACTCGCACTGAATGCGCTATTATCTGAGTCAAGTTACCTAAAACCTTATTTATATTTAGACGTATCTTCTACAAATATAATATCTAATTTTCGTCATTTTTGTACAAAGAGTGTAGGTATATTTTATAGTTACGCATACCATTGTTTTAAATTTATTTATGGGTTGATAGTATACTCGCTTGAAGATTGAGATTTACGATGGTGCCAAACTTGTGCCACATAACGTGAGAGGCGGTTAAAGGAAGTGTTATTAGATAGTGATTTGTTTCATTTACATATCATGTTCTCTTAACTCCAAACGTTTTATTTTTATAGTAAAACCAATATCTATTAAAACATATCCTTTATCATATCGCTATTAAAAGTGGTTTTAGGTTTATGGACCATATTGTTATAGTAGGTATACAGTGCAAGTTATGCCGATATTTATGCTCTCGATGATCCATAAAAATCTAATGGCGTATTATCGCAAGAGTTTATGCTTTTCTACGATTTATGTAACCCTTGCGGTAGGCCTATTTCGGGGCATACTACTCATTTAAGATATTATTACATATTGTACCTAACTTAGGTACCAACCGCTTCGTAGCTGTGCAGATTACAAGGAATAATTACACTAGTCACTGGATGTTTTATGGCTGTAGGTATACTTTACTGCAATTACCCAAATTATTATAATTATGTCATATTTGACTTGCAATGTTAAAATAGATGTCAATAACCGTTCGGTGTCATATTCGTCGTAACATAGTGATATTGATATTCATGCATGATTAGTTTCAATGTCATATTCAGCAAATTCAATGTAACCGTTATGACGTAAGTTTTAATTAACAATACAATATTTAATATACGTGTTATTGAAATAGATGGATATTATTAGAGGAATTAATTGTAAGTAAGATTTCAATCTTATTTCTAAAAGACAGTCCGAATTTCATGTCAAACTTGTTTCGATCTATAAATATTTTCATGGGATGCCAAAACAACGGTGTTGTGTATATCTAATTATAGAGCGCATGAGCCAAAAACATGCCAAATTAATGTAAAATTCAAAATGTTGGAGCGACGGTAAAAATAAAAATTATATTATGCCAAATTTATGCAAATATGGACCAAAAGCATTTTGTGCCATGCTTTTTTAAGATTTCTTTTGATTATACAAAGAAAAAGACGCCATGTTATCATACTGATGTTGGCACAACGTTAGATAAATGAATCGATTTCTCCATTGATCGAAAGATCCATCAAAGATGGATAGAATTCCACGAGGGTTTGCTGGCCAATGCCTTCACTAGAATAAGAATCTTACCGATGAAAAACTTCTAGTCAATAACCAGATTATTTTTATGAATAAATCAATGATCTAGTCAATAAAATGTGTTATTAATTGCTATATTTGGACATTGGCGTATAAAATGGCGTAGACGTATAACGTGCTATGTCAACGAAAAGTAAAAACATGATTATATAAAAAATATACCTTTATTATAAGAATTTTAAAAGCAGAATGCTGTAATCAAAATTTTCATAATTAATGTAAAAGGAACATTGACATTGGCATAATTGATTTATATGATGTGTTATTTAAGGGTGATGCAGGGATTATTGAATTGAACGAGCCTAGCACGGACGTACAGTGGTCATTTTTAAATTGCAAGTCTAGTTTTTCATACAATTTATATAGTCGAGAAAAACAATATACTTCTACAATACATAGGGTTCAAAAACGTACCAATTTTAAATAAAAAATCGCACGTCCTTTCTTAGTAGTTAGTACGTTTGTGCTACAGCCACAGAAGGGTTTGTTGGAATTATTATAGAAACACATTTATGATGTAAATTGGCCCTTGGCACCTTGCCCCGCGGGTGATCCTGACGTGCGCTTTACCTAATCCTCTGTCTAACGTAACTGCCACCCTTTGGCTTTACACTTTATGAATCTATTATTACATCTAACTTCTCCTTAAACAATAATCCTTAGACAAAATTCTGAATGTGAGCTTACTCTGGTATAATTACGAAATTTAATCAATTTATCCGTGTTTATAGAAATTATATCATATAATCAATAATTTTAAGGGATATAAAAATAGTCATTTTTCTCCGTATACAATTGAAAAAAAGAAGAAAATCCAAAAAAAGAAATAGATATGTGTTTATAGTTGTTACACAGCGATTTATGAAATAAGTTAGCAACGATGTCAATGTTTCGAACAAACACTATTAAATGTTCAATGTTTAGTCTGATAACCACTCCGTAGAAAATAGCCGAAATGTTTATGCATACTCGTATGGTTTAGAAACTGTTTTAAACGTATAATAACCTTGTGTACTACAACAGTTTAGAAACCACTGAACGCAATTAAATGTGAACCGTATCATCTTATCATTCCGTATCATTAAATAGCACCTGCTTATAAGAACATATTGTTGTTTTACTACCCTTTATTCCTTCAACAAGAAAAAACGGGCTAACCTGTAACAGAAACTTCCTCCATAAATAATCCAAGAGACAAGTCTTACCAATAGGTAAATAATCCAAGAGACAAGTCTTACCAATAGGTAAATAATCCAAGATACAAGTTTTACCAATAGGTAAATAATCCAAGATACAAGTTTTACCAATAGGTAAATAATCCAAGAGACAAGTCTTACCAATAGGTAAATAATCCAAGAGACAAGTCTTACCAATAGGTAAATAATCCAAGATACAAGTTTTACCAATAGGTAAATAATCCAAGATACAAGTTTTACCAATAGGTAAATAATCCAAGAGACAAGTCTTACCAATAGGTAAATAATCCAAGAGACAAGTCTTACCAATAGGTAAATAATCCAAGATACAAGTTTTACCAATAGGTAAATAATCCAAGATACAAGTTTTACCAATAGGTAAATAATCCAAGAGACAAGTCTTACCAATAGGTAAATAATCCAAGAGACAAGTCTTACCAATAGGTAAATAATCCAAGATACAAGTTTTACCAATAGGTAAATAATCCAAGATACAAGTTTTACCAATAGGTAAATAATCCAAGAGACAAGTCTTACCAATAGGTAAATAATCCAAGAGACAAGTCTTACCAATAGGTAAATAATCCAAGATACAAGTTTTACCAATAGGTAAATAATCCAAGATACAAGTTTTACCAATAGGTAAATAATCCAAGAGACAAGTCTTACCAATAGGTAAATAATCCAAGAGACAAGTCTTACCAATAGGTAAATAATCCAAGATACAAGTTTTACCAATAGGTAAATAATCCAAGATACAAGTTTTACCAATAGGTAAATAATCCAAGAGACAAGTCTTACCAATAGGTAAATAATCCAAGAGACAAGTCTTACCAATAGGTAAATAATCCAAGATACAAGTTTTACCAATAGGTAAATAATCCAAGATACAAGTTTTACCAATAGGTAAATAATCCAAGAGACAAGTCTTACCAATAGGTAAATAATCCAAGAGACAAGTCTTACCAATAGGTAAATAATCCAAGATACAAGTTTTACCAATAGGTAAATAATCCAAGATACAAGTTTTACCAATAGGTAAATAATCCAAGAGACAAGTCTTACCAATAGGTAAATAATCCAAGAGACAAGTCTTACCAATAGGTTCCAAATTAAGATTTAAGTAGCTCTCTGACAGATCATGGCATAGAGTAGTAATCAAAAATAAAAACATTTCCACAGCACTATCTGTTAGATATTTATTTAAAACTGTACCTGGAACCTGTGAAACTGACATTGATACCCGTAAAAATTACATAAATCAAAACAATTTATGACCACGTGACTTACCGATTTGTATAGTCATGATAGTCTATGATGGCGTCCTAACCGATTTTCTGCCACGGCGGCTGTTCTAATATAAGGAGATTAGTCAGCTGCGTAGGACATAATTATAGTGCACAAGCATTTGCGCATAAACAGGTGCACTCCCTATTCCTTCACTCTCAAACCCCATCGGTTTGGCAACGGCAATCTTGATAGTCTATACTTAATATTATAAAGAGGTAAAATTGTTTGTTTTGTAATTTTGTTTGTAGGGGGTAATCTCTGGAAGTAATGAACCGATTTAAAAAAATCTTTCACCATTCGAACGCTACATTATTTACGGGTAACATAGGCTACATTTACGGGGAGTATTTCCCTCGGAACGCGAGTGAAACCGCGGGAAAACGGCTAGTCATTTATACATTTCTTACGTTTCCCCTAACATCTTGGCTAACCCCACTGAACAGTTAGCTCGGTGGTACTATAGCCACTAGAACCATGGGTAAAGTCGCTGACGAAGTTTGTATTACCATAACACGTGGATAAAGAACTTATGGAACTAATCTATCAAACATCTGGCGTGGCCTGTCACGATCTCTGACGAATTAGATGCTTTGATATGGGACAAACTTATCCTTTCTTATTTTGACCAATAGCGCTCTGTGGATGACCAATTGACGACAGTAAGTATTTCATGGTACTGGCTACTGATTTAGGTACCTACAGACGACAGCACATCATGTTACCACAATCTGTCAAATTTCTGCGTTAGATTTTCAACCTTATCACAATAGCGGAAGGTTAATATGCGATTGGTAAAATTTGACAGATTCGTATACGTTGACCTGCTGTAATCTGTACCTTCTAATTCTTAAAATAGAGTGTCAGTCGATGAAGTATGGTTAAAACAAAAAAAAAGTGGCATGGATTAGGGAGACATAGTCGATGATAATTTTGTAGTTACCTATGTTTACGTACCTACTTGATAACATGAACTCTATCTAAGTATATTTCAAGTAAGTATGCGACGTAAAACTGCAAGATGAAGGTTTATCTTCTATTCCTACTAATCTGTTCGATTAGTAATAGATATAGTTTTTAATAAACTTATCTCTAAAACAAATCTTGATGTACGTAATTTGAATAAAAAGATTAATGGCCAATTGCTCAGGTTCCAGATAAGGTTTTTAGATAACTATCTTACAGATACTGATAAATAAAGTAAAATAGTAACGTAATATTTATTCATTGTTTAAAACATTTCTAACTGACAGAATATGTCAGATAGCTATCTAGAACTTTATCACGAACCTGTGAAAATGGCGCTAATAGTAGTAAAATAACATTACGCAACGTATACCAGAATATTCCTCACTTGTGGAAGTAAAGAACAAACCACTCCGCATTTTCTATGGCCACGCTCCGCTCCCGCTCTGCTCCCGCTCCGCTCCCTCTCCGCTCCGTTTCATTTTGTTTATACACAATAGGAGTAATGTGTTTACGATCTGCACGCCACGTCCATCGTCCATTCACTTAGTGTACACTCTGAATATTTGGGAGAAACATTCGAAATTAGAACTATTCGTCACAAACACTCTTGAATTTTAGCAAGGTATGAATATAGGTATGAAAAGAATAGACAGTCTAACGCTTGCATATTCTATGGGCTTCATACTTTCGATTAGTATAGAACTTGTCTTATAATCAAACCGGTGTAATATTTAAAAATACATTTTTTCAATAATTAATTAATCTTATTCTGGACTGAAATTTTTAGGGAACCCTCGTAATGTTTACTGAGATATTAAATTAAATATAAAATACGTTTAATTAAATAAACATCTCGGTGAAGGTCGTTCTTAGAGGGATCTTATACTAATAGTGTAAAGAGTTTTCATTGTAATAATACCTATCTAGTCCTGCCATTAACGAACAGCAAGAACCAAAGGGTATAGAATCCGGTCTGACTAAAAATTAATAGTAGAGCAGTCATGTTTACAGGCCCTAAAGGTCAGAATTAGTGCGCTCTCCGGGGAGAGCCACGATCAGCGATCGATCAACAACGATGATATGAATTTACATTTAAACGCTTGCCAATGTTTGATCTCATAAGATTTTATGTTTGAAAATTAAAAATAAATGCCGGAATAGTTACCTGACTGAGGAAAAGTAAACGAGAATTTATTTTGAGTAGCAGTAAATACCTATCTATACTTACATAACCTGAACTCCGTACAAGGTTGAATAAAGTCATACGTTTTCCTATAAATAGAGCAATATACATAAGGTTATTGTTAAAAAATAGATAGTCAATATCAACTTATTATCCTCAAATATTCACGCCTTTCCTTTAGGTGATTTTCGTAGGATCAGGGCATATTCTTGCTTGTAAAAATAAGTAGTTAATTACGAGTAAGCTTTTTTGTGAAACGGAGAAAATGCAAAATACCTGTAAGTAGACAAAATTCTTCCAAACAAAACAAAATTTTCATCAGAAACGAATGCTTTCTTCGGGTTAAAATGAGTAGGTACACGAAATAAACTTCGCGTTTAAGAGGTGCTAACAAAATTTACTTAATGTATGTAAAAGACCAAAGTTTTTGAAAATACACAAGAAAGTTTTAGAAGCAGAAAGAATGTTTGCCAACAAAAATAAGCTTCAATACTCCGTAGATGTGAACGTAAGAAAACTTTTTCGTTCAACGAAAATGTGTTTAGGTAATATTTAAAATTCTGGTGGTATTTCCACGTAACTGCTAAGTTAAATAAGCACTTCACAACATACGGACAAAGAGCGCGCATGCCTATTGAAATATTGGTGACTACAAACACTCGATGCGAAAACAATGCGACTGTGCTGAGCGAATTAACAGCACCATTCTAAAAATTATAGCGAAACTGAACAATACAATTTACGCACACGACTTTTGTTTTGTTGATAATAACAAGTTTAACTATATTGTTGTTTTGTTTTGACAGTTGTCTTCATCTGCAAAGATAGACCGATGGTTCTCGCTCCTGCCGGCCAACACTCCAGCCCTTTCGCGGCCTGAGAGCGGCTTCATATCAGGGGTTGAAGACGGAGCCGACGCAGCCACCCTTGCCGAAGCCAAGAACCTGCTCCTCCAATTGGGTGCTAAGAAGAAACGCCGACTCATTCCTATACGCTTCACTAGAAGAAAGATCTTAGTTAATAAGCATACGTTGCTATAATGTTTAGATACAAGGTGTGTATGCTGTTTGAAAAGTAACACTTGATTTTTCACCTGATTTATTGAAAAAATATTAAAGCGTTTGCGTTTAATGGTTGAAAGCAAAACTTAAATCTCTACTATCTATACTAATATTATAAAGCTGAAGAGTTTGTTTGTTTGTCTGAACGCGCTAATATCAGGTCCGATTTAAAAGTTCTTTCAGTGTTGGATAGCCTATTTATTGAGGAAGGCTATGGGCTACTTTTAATTCGGGTGTGCACAGTAGTTCCCATGGGTCGCGGGTGAAACCGCTGGTAGAAGCTAGTTACTAAATATCTCGACTATGTGACATTTTCATGGAGCAATGATCCTGAAATCTTGGCTAAAACTTGAATTATAATCCAAGTTCACATTGTATATGTTAGCAAAACACCAGATAATTTAATTTAGACGTGGGTACATAATAATGTTAAAGTTAATTTTAGGTTATAGGTTATTAAGATAGACGATCAAAGATACGATTGAGAATAATGAGCGTTTAGAACAAATTGAATGCAAATACTTATTTAAAGTGATTATTGTTATAGTGCTCTCGGCTGATTATATATATTGAAGTTATTTGTAAGTTCTAGACTTTTGAAGATATTGTTAGGATAGCTAGATAGTTATATTAATTCATAAACCTTTTCGAACAGCGTACACGCCACTTGTTTAGCGCAATTTACGTATCTATAATAAGGACAGTAAAAGTATTATACAATAAAAGTGAAACATCAGCTTCATGCTGATTTATATAGGCTTGGAGTAATTATAACACATATTTACTAATAATATAAAGAATAGCAAGCATTGTGTGTTTGTAAAGGAGAATCTCTGCAACTAATACTTTAATTTTAGTACACTTTCAGCAATAGGCATCACGACAGGGTAAAAAATAATCAAATCCATTTAGTCCGTAATTAAGATTTTTGCAAAATATTGGACACGTATTTTTTGTTTTTAAAAATCTTTGAATAATAACAAAGATAATGAGAGTTAAAGTTCAGGAGTGGGGGGTTCTGACGTCACGCCTATGGAAAAATCGTAAATAGGCGTGACGTCACGCGCAATTTTAACGGTCTATAGCTTCTTAAAACGAACAAAATACGTATGCAATATTTTTTTATAATCTAAAAGACGGACTAATTAGATTTTTTTGTCGTCATGCCTATTAAAAGCTACATTATTTGTGAGTGCTGCGACGATCAGAAGCTAGTTATATTTAACGTAATAATTAAATAGTAAATCGATGGTGCTTTTCAGGTGGTTTAAGCACATTTGTGTTATAAGTTTGTAATTTAGTTTCTGTTGATCTCAACTCGAATGCTTCATAAATACTGTAATGGTCACTTTGAAATCACATTGTTTTAATACTAAGTACGTATGCAAAAGCTTTATACCTAATTGGGATCGATTTATCTGTGTAGCTTTGTATTTTCTTATTATTTTGTCTTGTGATATATTTCATATTCTTGGGTACAGATGGTGCAAACTTTGGTGGTATTTTAGGTGGGGTTCGAATTGTATGCAAATTGGGTAACCCTAAGTACGAAGTTGCAATTGTTTTTGGATCTGACGAAACGGGTGCACGTCATAGTGAAGAACTCTTAAATTAATTAAGAGTGAGTTGCACCATTAAACTATAACGGTAACCAGTTGTGAAATTGCCGCCCATTGGTCAAATCGGCAATATCAAATTGAAAAACTGAAACTGAAAATGTTCCGGTTATCGTTATAGTCAAATGGTGTAACTGACCGTAAAAGTACGATATGTAAAAAAGTCAAATTGTTTCTAAAAGGTGTATAGTACATACAATGACCAATTGACCATATCTAAACATTAAAACCCAAATGATATTGTTAAATTAATAATTTGAAGATGTTATTCTAAATGACCTAACACTTTATTATCACTTTTTATAAGGAAAGTATATATGAGCCCCAAAAAGGGTTCAAGAAAGGCAACGTACATAAACTGAGAGAAGGAAACCAGTATACAAGCGTTAGCAAATAAACCCAGTCCCAGTAATTGCAAACGCTTCGTATTTACTTATCTTAATCTATACATATAATAAAACAGTAAAAAAATCGTGTCTGTACATTTAATATTTTTACAAAACAAAATATGTAGGGTTATTAGAAATTGAAAGAAGAGTAAGAATTCGAAAAAAAAAATTTGTCTGTTTGTATGTTTGTTTGTTTGTTTGTCTGTTTGCACACGCTAATCTCAGGATCCACTGGACGGATTTTGATGAAACTTGGCAGGCATATAGCTTATATATCAGAATAACATATAGGCTATTTTTTTTTTGGAAATTTGCTAGGCTATTTTTTATTTGGAGGGAGTAAATTTGTATGAAACTCCGTCAGTTTTGAAGCTAATTCGATTAAAATTAATATTTGGCTATTTGGTTAGAAATTAAGAATGACGCAATAATTATTTTTGGAAATTCTGCCTTAACGGGGGTGAAAAAGGGGGGGTAAGTGTCTATGAAACTCCGTCAGTTTTTAAGCTAAATCGATGAAAATTAAAGCTGTTTCTGCCCTTCGTTGTGTGACGGTGTCGCTGTTTGGACAGCTTTATGTAGCTTTCTCGCGCGTAACTAGCTCCGATAAGTGTTCACTTTTACCGATGTGATTGTCCATACATTCTAAAAAGGCAGTCAATGCAATGGTATGGTATGATAAGTCTGAAACATCTCGAATCGTCTCGCGCAACCTGTCGTTTCCCCGGGCTCTTAGAATTCGACATCAGACGTTTAAGATCTTTCATTTTGACGACCCGTTATCGCTGGCATAAGCGACATGTTCCGCGTACGAAGTCGCGGGCAGAAGCTAGTACGTAATATACAACTATTTTACTGTAGCGCCACTATTTACCGTGGGCCACGGCAAAGGAAAACATTAAGAGATAAACACATGTTCAAAACTTGTTTTAGAAAATTCTCCATACAAAATCTAAATCACTTGTTGAATGTGTGTTTATCTTTTTTGTAGTAAGACCCTAAGTGTTCCCGCACACTGCAGACTAAACAGTCGGTCCGTTGGAAGACAAAAAATATTTTTTTAAGAATATCGGCAATCCAGTCAAAGTTTTTAGTCCGTCTTACAAATAATCCTGCAAAATACCTCATCATTGTAATGTCCATTCATCTATTCATCATTCTACACCTATCTTTACACTGATTTATGAGCCTGAAAAAACTATCATCCTACTAAAAGTCTGGCAGTGTGCAAGAGTCCATGCTTGTGCTTTTTGAACAGAAAAATAGAGCCATACTAAAGAGTATTGAATTGTAGTTGAGAAACCGCGCCAGGGATGTTCGATTTTCGAAGGTAACAATTTACTATGTTCTAAAAAAAATATCCCACCAAAAACATTCTGTAAAAAACTAGCCAATTCTCGCTGAAGCTGCTTGTATATCTCTAAAAAGTAATGAAATCTAGACAAAGTCGTGCTGAGTCTAAGGATTCTTACTGCGGTTTCTTTACTATTACTAGTTTTTTACAGAATGTTTTTGGTGGGATTTCACTTCTTGAGCTTATTGATATCTACCTAAGGCGTTATGTTGATTCCTTTAATAGTTTGGTTGGGCTTTTGTGTTTTCTAATCAGGGTCACCAGGTACTCCAGATCTTCGATTATCCTAGTTTTTATAGTTTTCCTTATATGTGGTCATTAAATCCTAACTCTGTTCCAAATTTCAGCTCTCTGACTTTATTGGAAGTACTAGTTCTATTTTGATGATCATGAGTGAGTGAGTGTCGAAAATACGAAACTTTGCTTTCGCTTAACTTCGAAATTAAATGACCTACAGACTTGAAATTCTGGGTTTTACGTATGTGATTATAGCTTTCTGGATGATGAAAATTTCGGCGTTCTGGTATTATCCAGAAGTTCTCAAACAGAGGCCTGAAAATGCGTCGAAATGGTTCCAGTAAAGGATGGTACGGCAGTGTTTGCGTTGCGCTCGACTTGGCGGGGGCACTGCCGTGCCCCCAAATTCAAACTATCGAGGGTTTGTTTGTGCTACTTATAACTGAAATGTTTCTTAAATTCTTTGTTTACTTAACTATATTTAAGACGTAACTATTATACTCTTGATTATACTGCCTGAAAACTTCGAAGACTTGTTTTTGTTAAAATTCGTTATAGTTTTAAACTTTACTGTTAAATTTATTGTATAGCAGTATTAATTTTACTTAGATATAAGACTACATTACCTCTAGAACTAACGAACAAAGTGTATGATTAGTTTTAAAGTGATCAAAGATACATTTTGTTTTGTCGCGTGAAGACATTGAATTGTGCATTTCCTAGTTTATATTAAGGTTTTTAGGTAATATTTTTATTTAGTATTAATAAGGATTAGACAATAGTTCGTACTGCATACAGCGACCAAATATTTTGTGTTACAAAGTATTGAATCCGTGGTGTAGCGAACACCATATTTTCCGGCAATAGGCACGTTATAATAAGTTCTTAGTAAATACGTAAGCTTACGTGATGAACCTTCTTATTTAATTGCAGGCTCCATGCCTGTCTGATAAATAAAATAGTGCCATAAAAATATCAATTTCTTTTTAAATTTTGAATATCTTGGCCGGCTAGATTTAATTTAAATGTTTAGATAAGGAATTGCTCTTTCGAAATTTAAAATATTGGATTTTAGTCGATTAATTAAATACTTCAATAAAAAAGAGGATTTCACCTTGTAGGTCATAGCCAAACATAATATAAACATTATTGTCTTTGTTTAGTAGCATCTTGCATTCCAGTGTTTTAAATTAAAATGTCCGGTAAAATTGGGTAAATTTCATATGAAAAAAATATATTTGATATGCTCAGTTGGACCACGAAAAAATAAAACATACTTGGAGAAATAATGGTTTATCATATTGGACGGTTCGTGTTGGTGCGGTTGCCGTGCGGATGCAGTGCGGCTACGGTGCGGTTGTCGTCCGGCGCGCGCACGTTCTCTTGTTTACAAACAAAACGTCCAATTTGAAAGAACCCAACACAAAATAACCAAAATATTCCTATATTTTTGTGATGATTTTGAGTACGTATGATGTATGTCATGGGATATACTCGGACACCGGCCATAATTCTTTTTATTTATACAATATTTCTCTGAAAAACAAAATAAAAAGTAGAAACACTAGATACTCGAGACATTGGCGTAGCTACGAAGGGGCTAGCCGGGGCAGTGCCCCGGGGCCCTCAAGCTCAGGGGGCCCCTCGAATGAACCTGAGGGGGCCCCTGAACTTTTCAAAGTTACTCTCATTTTTACAATAAGAGGGGCCTCATTTTTCTATTTGCCCCGGAGCCCGCGGTTACCTAGCTACGCTACTGACTCGAGACGTTACTATGCGCTATGGTATCATAGTCTTAACTCGGCTATCAAGGATGACTGCGTAATTAAATTTAAAAAATCGCCTTAGAATGGCGAAGATTTTCAGTGTGTGAAAAATTAAACTAATTCATCTTTATTGTATAGGTTAAAAGTTGAGTGATCGAATGACTGATTATAATGTTAATGTGTTCTTTAATTACATGTATTTTGTATTTTAGTTATACTGCAATGTTTTAAGATATGTAAGACATTGGAATATTATTTTATTGAAATATAAGTAGTGTGTTCCTCCAAACATTTTATTTTTTTACCCTTATTTTAATTACACTAAGTTGACACGTGAATATAACATGTATGTCCTCTCATATTTCCACTTTGTATTTATGAATAAACTTACTCAAGAGAGCTCGTGGCTAAGCCAAAGCCGTGCGGATCGATTGATCATAAAGTTAAGCAACGCTTGGCGCAGCTGGCTCGGTCCGTGGATGGGTGACCATCTTGTCATAACGAGTTCTTCTGTGTTTCGAAACTGCATGGCACGATAAACTAGTGGGTCCCGGCTGTCATTTGACCATCTTTGGCTGTCGTTACGGGTAGTCAGAAACCAGAAAGTCTGACACCGGTCTTTACCAATGGGTATCGGGTTGCCTGGGTAACTGGGTTGTGGAGGTCGGACAGGCAGTCGCTCCATGTAAAACACTGATTCTCAGCTGCATCCGGTTATCCGGTTAGTCTGGAAGCCGAACCCAACATAGTTTGGAAAAGGCTAAGCATATGATGATTTATGAATAAATTTGACCTTTTCATATACCGTAGACAAAGTCGTCGAAGCTACAACATCCTGAAAGAATATTTCAAGTGAAACTGAAGTTTAGTGAGAGAGCAATAATACCACGAAACAATAGTTTAATAGAACTCTTGAAGAGGACCTATTGAGTAAAGGACCTCTTAATAGTTACGAAGATAATACATATTTCTTGGTAGATAGGTACTCTTTATTAGGTGCTAGCCATGTCTTTTAAGAACGAAAGTTGATAATTTAATAATGCCGTTATGTCAGGCTTATGTCAAAAACTACTATTGATAAATTATACTGTTTATGAACTAGTATTCCGAAGATATTGTGGGACAAACTGCCCATACATCAGTCGATCATCCACACGATTGTGTTTATATGAAATCACTAGCTTTCGCCAGCGGTTTCACCCGCTTCCCGAAGGAACTACTTCTCGCACCCGGATTAAAAGTTATTCTGATGTATAAGCTATATTACTGCCAAGTTTCATCAAAATCCGTCCAGTAGTTTTTGCATGAAAGAGTAACATACTACATACACATCATCCATCCTCACAAACTTTCGCATTTATAATATTAGTATCTAGGTACAGACAACAGCACATCAAGCTACCACAATCTGTCAAATTTCTGCAATAGATTTTCAACCTTATCGCAACGGGGGTAGGTTAACGTTTGATTGGTAAAATTTGACAGATTCGTATACGTTGACCTGCTGTCGTCTGTACAATAGGGTAGTACGATAGTCCTCCTAATAGATTTCGATAACGGCGACCCATGACATATCAAACAGTACTATTGATAAATTATACTGTTTATATGAACTAGTATTCCGGGGATATTGTGTGATAAACTGCCCATTAGTGCCCATCCATCAGTCGATAGTCCACACGATTGTGTTTACTTATATGAAATTATTGTTTCAAGGCCTACAGACTTAGCTGCTGACTTAGACAGGGGTTACACGATCAGTCTGGCGTCATTCTGGCATCAGTCTCAGACTGACGAAAAACTGACAGACAAAAAGCACGGTACATTTTGGACCATCAATCAACCGGTTACACGATCATTCTGGACCAGACTGATGGAATGGACTGACGCCAGACTGGTCGTGTAACCCCTGTCTTAGAACGGGTAAAACAATTAGAAAACTCTTTTCTAAATGTGTGTAATTATTGGCTGACGCCAGGTATCNAACTGACAGACAAAAAGCACGGTACATTTTGGACCATCAATCAACCGGTTACACGATCATTCTGGACCAGACTGATGGAATGGACTGACGCCAGACTGGTCGTGTAACCCCTGTCTTAGAACGGGTAAAACAATTAGAAAACTCTTTTCTAAATGTGTGTAATTATTGGCTGACGCCAGGTATCTTTTTCTGTTTAGCTGAAATTATGATTTAGAAGCTAGAAAGCATAATATATTTCGCCTCGCACATGGTATTGACGGTGGCTTCGATAGAAATATGGAAAGTATTCCTTCTTTTTTACTATATAGGTTTTTGATAGTTCAGGTACATTAAGCAGTTTAGAAGACACCGTCTTATCTGTGGTATTTTTGTTTTTAGTAGGTACAGACAGCACAGCAAGTTACCACAATCTATCAAATTTCTGCGATAGTCTTTCAACCTTATCACAATAGTGGAAGGTAGATGATCGATTGGTAAAATTTGACAGATTGGTATACGTTGACCTGCCGTAGTCTGTACAGGACTTTTATATATTAGGTACCTCGTTTCAGTACATATTGTCTGATAGCAAACATTGGATATCTCAGCAAGCGTCAACCAACCCAAAATATACTCCCAGGAATACCTATTTACATTATTACCTTGGTGCGCATCTGTGTACATATTATTATGTTTACTTATATACACACATAATATGTGAAGACATTAGGTAGGTATGCCTATGTACACACATCAAAAAAATTTAAGGATATTTTTTCATGGACGATTTTCTTATGTGATTTTC
>NWSH02000323.1:6986313-7041172 GCA_002382865.2 Heliothis virescens
AAAAAGAGAGAGATAAATATTATGATTACAGAAAAGGGTTAACTAACACGAAAACCCTATAAATATTTAAGTTTCTAGGGATTTGGAATTTTAGGAAAACAAAACTAGGACCGTAGTTATAAAATTATTGATTCATCTAAAGTTGACATTGGAAATTGAAAAATGAGCTAAACAATAACCCGATCGTGTTAACAAGTAAATATAAAGAATGCCAAAGGCCGATTGTGCGGTTGGCAGTATGGTATAGGTCTACCTACTGAAATTATTTTGTTTGATTTCACATATGTATTTTTTGAATGATTTTTTCATAATAAACGCCTACCTTTAAAAGTTGTCTTTTATAATAGTACAAGTTAGGTTTAACTATAAATGACACAAGTCAGTCTAAAAATTTGTCATTTATTTTACCATCGACTTAACTCTATTGTATACGGTTGATCTATCGGAGAATTTCGACCGTTGTGGTTACTTTGAAGATTTTAGAACAACCTTATTAATAGGCTTGTTTTTATAAAGAGTTACAATTTTATAAAGGAATGTTGGTAAGTGCTCCATTTGTTTTAGTATAATATATTTTCTGTTTTATGTGGAAATAGGAATTTGTTTAACCCATTTTGTTTTCAAATTGCACCCCAATAGGTTCTACAATATTTTTTATATGAGCCCAGTAATGAAAGTGTTGCATTTTACTATCTGATGCAATATAAAAATTTTTTGTAACTTGAAATTCATTGAACGTTGTTCCTTTGATTGGAGGTCTGTTAAAGCAAGCAGTGTAAAGGTATATGTTTCGGTTATACTGTATGGAAATTCTCAATTCAAACAGGCATTTATATTAACTACGGCGTATAGCGATTGTGGCCTACGGAGCTGTTCTCAATAAGGAGATAGCCAGCAGTGCAGAAATATTAGTGACAGGATTTGCGAGACAAGTGAACTATTCCTCACTCTCATACCGATGGGAGACCTCACACGACGGAAGGATTAGGCGCAGGACCGACTTCGTTGCTCTCCATGCACGATTTCATATTAATAATGCAGAAACAGTTTAAGAATAGTCTAGTTAAGAGCTCCTGCACACTGCGAGTTTAGCCGGCGATAGTTTGTTGTAGGCTATAATAAGTTTACGATGATGTAGTAAGTAATTACAAAGATGAAGATTTGGGGTATAAGAACGGACTAAAAGATCGATTGAATGATTAAAAAAACAAAATTATAAATAAGAATTGTTATCAACGGACGACTGTTCGGCCGACTGTTTTGGTTTGCAGTGTGCGGGAACGGTAAGGGTTTCATTCCTAAATTATAAATGCGATACGAACTCTAACTCTGCAACGGTTTTTAGCAAAACTGAGAGCGTGATAATTGACATAGGCTACTTTTTATCCAGGGTTATGAAAGTATTAATCTGTTTCAGACGGTGGTAAACCTAGTATAGACATTTACATGAGTTATCTAAATACAGTGCTGTTAATTTAATTGTTCCAACGATTTAAAGTCTCGCCAAGATCAACGCACGGGTAAGAGACGGTTAGTTAGACAAAAGCACATTGATTACACAATCTGTAAATTTCTGCATAGATTTTTCAACTTATCACATAGCGGAAAGTTATATTCGATTGGTAAATTTGACAGATTTGGTGTAGTTGACCTGCTATCTGTACATGACGTAAGCTTCAATCTGGCGGGCGATGATAAGGTCAGTAGTAAAACAATCTAGAATTCTAGACGATGATATAAACTGTTCTATATACAACCTATGGAGGATATATTTGGAGATGTTTTTGTTGTTGGCGGACTGTTTTTTGGTGCATTTTAAAAGATGCTGTAGTCACTACAAAGACGTCAGTGGTCCTGAAAGGTGTCAATGCACGCAGATTGGTGGTCTTATATGTAGTGCGTCTTGGAAAGGAGAACCTAAATTCTGGGGCTGAACCATTTTTGACGTTACAACGAATGAACATGTACCAAAATAAGCGTCTATTTTTCGTAATTAGATATTTAAAATTATAGTTATTAGCAATGGCCAAATACCAGAGATATTAGATTTGTGTATTGTTTTACGGCTAATACCAAAGTGCGGCTAACACTAGTTTTAGCCGGTTAGAACTAGGTGTAGCCACTTACTCTTGGTTAAACCCAGTATTAGCGATTATTTTCGGGTAAAACTAGGTGTAGCTTAATCATGCCGACTACACTAGGTTTTGGCCATTCCCTGTTGGATAAAACAAGGTCTTTATCGGTATTATTCAGGCCAAGTTTGTATGGATTTAAGTTTCCCTTACGACTGTCAACTGCTGCACGAAAGATTCGTGGCCTATACACATTTTCTTTGCTATGAATTTTCAGAGTCATAATAGCTGAAGCTTTCTCTTTATTAGACATTATGTATCACCAGTTTCTTGAATTAAATTGAATATATTTGTATTTCCTGTTCAAATAGGTATGGACCTGAGATGGTCAATTTGACTGTTTCACCTATACGCACGCCCGCATATTAATTCCCAGTATTTAAACAACTTGAAGTGATTCAATTTATTCACACTAAAACTGTTAAAGCAAACAAACTAAACACGAAATAAAATTAAAAAGCTGAATAATTCAATCAATCTATTTGTTATCGCTCTCATTAGTATTCATTATACGTGGGTATAGAACTGTTATAATGTTAGATATCTACTAACTTAAATTATTATAAAAAAAAAACATCAGTTTCTAGAATACAAAATAACTAAGAATATACACTAAAAACACTAAGTTGGTTATTATTATAATAATATTATAAAGCTGAAGAGTTTTAACGTTAACTAATATTATAAAGCTGAACGCTAATCTCAGGAATACTGGTCCGATTTGAAAAGCTTTCAGTGTAGAGTAGCCCATTTATAGTGGAAGGCTACAGGCTACTTTATATCCAGGTGGGCGCAGTAGTTCCTACGGGAAAGCGGGTGAAACGCGGCGAAGCTGTATTCTCATATTATACTGTATCGCTCTAAGAATCAATAACGTCGAATGGTTTAGGCAGATGGTCATTGGTCATCAATGGTTAATAACCAGCTTTAAAATGTGATCGGAATAAATAAACGTAGCGATTATCCTGCAAGTGTTCATATTTTGATATACAGTCGTCATGGCATTTTAAATACCTTTTTTTTTTCTTCATAGCAATTGAATAGAAGTTATAGTACGCGTTATACTTACAGTACAATGTACGTTTTTTGTACATGTGTACCTACAGCTGTGATTATGAATTTACGAAATTCGTTAATTTACTTATATAAATTTCTAGTAAGACAATTCGAACAGATTCCTAGAACTTAGTGCATATGCCTATGTAGTAGTTAGATTGATTTTATAAATATTTAGTATTCAGTTTAAACTGGCACTACTTTACGATAGTAGGGACCATCTAAATCCTTTAGAAATATGAACTTGGATATTTTTCAGTTTACAAATGCAAAGCATTTCGATAACTATCAACAATTTTCTGCAGAGCATCATTACAACGTACAGACGAAGCAGATTAACTTATCCGAAACTGTCAAATAATTGCCAATCAAACAATAACACTTCGACTACAGAGATAGGTTGAAAATCTATTGAAGACATTTGACAGATTAAAGTGGACTGTTCTGCTGATGTCTGTACAATTGCACAATAATGAAGGGCAATTGTACCGTATGCTTCCTAATTTAGTTAGTGATGTACTGGAACTCGCTACACTGGTCGTGACATTTAATAAATGACATTGCCACTTAATAATAATTTAGGCAGATGTTAAATGGCCAACGGTGACTTCCACAAACCAATTTACAATATACGCAAGGTTAGTTTGAATATTGTGTTTCCTGGGTAAAGAGTTTTGTAATAATCTGATTGTTTGGTGGATGTAACTTTTATGTTTTGTGTTCGCAGTTTCAAGGAGAAGAGCTCCAACTTTTAAAAGGTGGCTGATTCTCTGCACAATACTAAAAGAAAATTTGTACTATACGAGTATGTCCATCGGGTCTTTTGAGTTATTTGAACACCTTTAATTTTTTGGACAACATTACTTATACGATGTTTACTAACCAGCTCATAAAAGTCGAACCTGCACTTCATGCAAAAGTTGCCAAAAGTACACAATATTTAAAGAGAGCAGCGTACAATATTCAGTTACTCCCACTTCCACATCAAGTGCTCAGCACTTAGGAAGTGCATTCGAAAACTTTGGATGCAGACGCAAAGGCATTAATACTGCAAAACGAAATGCAGTTTTGGCTATGAACTATAGAACACAGAGTGACTCTTGAATTTTTTAAGGCTCTTTTTAATGTTACGTTGTATACTGATACAGGGTTTTTTTTTACTTTTTCGATATGATCAATTTTATCCATTCTATTATTTTTTTCAATTGGAAGAGCTCGTGGCAAAGTCAAAGCCGCGCGGATGATCGTATAAGGTTAAACAATGCTTGGGCGTCTGGTCCGTGGATGGTTGACCATCTTGTCATAACGAGTTCTTCCTTGTTTCGGAAGCACGATAAACTGGGTGGGTCGGCCCTGTCATTTGAACTTTTTGGCAGTCGTTACGGGTAGCCAGAGGCCAGAAAGTCTGACAACCGTCTTACAAGGGGTGCCCAGGGTTGCCCGGGTAACTGTGGAGGTCAGACTGGCAGTCGCTCCATTTAAACCTGGTTCTCAGCTGTAATCCGGTTAGACTGGAAGCCGACCCCAACATAGTTGTGGAAAAGGTAGGCAGATGATGAATATTATTTTTTCAATTGATTGAAAAAATATTGAACCTCTATTGCGCATTCTTAGTGTTAATAACCAGGATTTAGCACGAGTAGTGCGGTTGCTTTCAATGCAAGGGGTTGTCGCTGTAGTACAATAGTGATTTTATGTCACTAGGACTGACAATACGGTTTCGGTCCCACTGAAACCAAGACATGACATGGTGTTAATGTTAATGTAAAGCTTCTCTGTAGTAAGCCCTAAGAAGCTATGTCCATGGCCAAGTGTTCACATTGTTCATCAGTTAAAGCAAGTAATCCTGATGGATTACATAAGTATAAAGTATTTCTACTTTGTTCACTTGGTATCTAACAAACAAAACCAAGCACAACAGACATTATTAGGTTCTTGCGAGGTAAAACAGGAATGTTTTTTTCTAATACCTAGGTAGCTTTGATTTGCCTAAAGAGAGGGGCGAGAGAGGATCAGAGATGAGCTGAAATGAAGACAAATATATTGCTATTCATCGAGCGATGTATTCGGTTTGTAGAGGTGACAGCCCAAACTCGATTAATAGAATCGCCGATCCACGCTAATCGGCTCACCTACTCGTATATCGAGAGAATCGATGGAATGCAATTCGTCGCCGTCATCACAGCCTAAAACGTCCACTGCTGGACAAAGGCCTCCCCAAAACTGGGGGATATGTACCTCGAA
This sequence comes from Heliothis virescens, assembly GCA_002382865.2. NCBI lineage: Eukaryota > Metazoa > Arthropoda > Insecta > Lepidoptera > Noctuidae > Heliothis > Heliothis virescens. The sequence continues at coordinate 6,991,746 of NWSH02000323.1, forward strand.
CCTTTTTGACATTTTAGATGAAAATTATTCTAAATACGAAGTTATTATGCTAGAGCTCCTTTAGTTACCAGATAACTGAACTGATCCGTTCAGTTATTCTTAATAGGAATATTACAATCTGCGCAGACATAGAACTTTCGCCTGCACGTAATATGTTTATTCTTTCGTTGTTTTACATTTTATATGTTAACGATTATTTATCGTACATTGGAGTTCATATAAAATGTATAATTGCAAGCAATGATAAAGACCCACAGGTCCTGACTTTGACCTAAATGTAATCACATAAGATCCAAGTCCCAGATAAAATTGTTCATACTTATATCATGTAATCTATACTGGACTGATTCAACAATAAAATCAATTTAAGGTGCTGCGTAGGAGCAAAGATCAAGACTGTTCGTACTGAACAAAATATCCTTCGCGCGGTCACCTACACATAAATAATGTTCATTATATTGCCTATTAAGGGAAAGGAAGCTCCGTGAGTCAGGTCAATCCTACCTGGTATTCAGACGGTCATTGCAATTTCATGACGTAAGATTTCGTATGTAGGTATATTACTTCTGGGATAAATTTATCGGCGAAATGTTATCGTGGTCGATATTATAAAGCGTGCAGCTATATGGCTTCTAGTGATACCAGTAAGAAGGAATTGTACAATTTTGCGTTAAAATTACCTTCTTCTTAGGTAAATAGAACGAACATATATTTTGTTGTTTTTCCTGCTATTTTTTATATAGTGTTTGTCATCCACTTGTATTCAGATTATATTTTAATTACCTACAAAAATTAAAAACGACGGTGGATTCGACGGTGGAAAGGCTATTTGGTTTAAGCGACATTTTGGGCGATATTGAGTTATATACATATTCGGAATCAGCAATTTTTTCTCCGTCGAATGATGCCGGATTCATTTAAATCTGAGCACTTTTTTGGCGCTTGAAACATCTCTATTTTTGGGTGGTTTCCAAAGTGGCAGTGTATTATATGACGTCATTTTTGCATATTTTTTTTACTAATGTACTTGAACTATACAATGATTTAAAGAACCGAGACATAAATCAGTAGCCCTTTCTCAGATAAAAGAGTCAATATCGATTAAAGCGTTTTTCTTGTTTCTATTTCATATTGACATGTGACTTAAATCATTTTTATTTCCATACATTTTCAACAAAATACGACATGGAGTGTCGCTTGAGTCGCTTATGTTTTACCAATTGTAGTTAAGAAGTGACTTAAATCTTTTTTCCGTTCCCTGAAAAAAAGTGGCTTAGGGCAATTTGTATTAAGTGACATTTATCTTCTTAATTTAAGGTCCGTTTTATATGGTATAAGCATCAACACCTCGACGTTTTCAAATTCATTTAAATTAAGTTTACTCCGTTCCAATAGCTGAAGAGGTTTTGTTTTTATGATTTCTTTTCGGAAATTTTAAACTTTAAATGGCTCTCCTGTAAAGTTGCAAAAATGTCGCTTAAACCAAATAGCCTTTCCACCGTCGAAAATAGCATATGACCTACATCTACTGTAGCATCTCATAGTTAATTTTAATATTATATCAACAGTATCTTATCTACATTCAAATTAAATATTAAAGCTAGTGTAAAAGCCACCATAAATGGTTCTACTAAAACAGGCCTGTCGCATGAATAAATAATATAATCATAACATATGTAACGAACCCGACTGCACCCTAATTAGACACAAGCGAGGCATAAACCCATGAAGGATATATTTGTTTTATCCTAATCCTTTTATGCTGAACGTAAATTCTAACGCAATTTAACCAGATATTCTAACAAAGAAAAGTTAAGCAAACGTGCATTTAGAATCATGTTAGAATGTTCAAATAACGTTAGCTTAATTGAAAATATGATTTGAATTTGGTATTACTTACGCCATATTTGTTTTCAAAGACTTTGGGATTAATTTGAACTCGTATCTAATTGTAATTTGGAGGTAGGTAATGTTTAAGACAAATGTTTGAATATTTTTATGTTTAAAAGTCACTTACCACAACAAGAATATTAGGTATGTAAAATACTGATGACTTGAATCCTGAACAGAACTGAGCAACCTTGCCAAATATGTGTATATCGCAACGCATAGAGCGACGATATACTTGTCCCAGAACTAATAGGTAAATATTTCCCTTCGAAAGGTTATTTGTACCAAAAGTTCACCACCCTAAAATCTAGAATGATATAGTACCGAAGCCACTGCGGTTATTATTCCAACCACAACGAGGGTGAACAAATAAATCGATCCCGAAGATCCTGTCTAAAGTAGGCAATCATTGTATGTACATATTATGTAAGTATTAGTATCAGCAATATAAGTAAATACGAAAGTAACTACATCTTGTAACGTTTTAGAGTTGAACAACTTATACGATTTTGCAAAAAAATTGCATATTATACTTAAGTAGTCTGAAACTTTTATAACCGAGGAATGGAATTTTTACCCTACTCTACCTTTTTATTCTTATTTTGAGTAACGCTTTCATAAATTGAACCTTCAAAGACAATTGTGATTCATTAAAAGCTGTCACCAAGTTCAAAGGCTTCAATCATCGTTTGAATTTCAACACGAGAAGGGTGCTAGCAGACGAGGATTGGCTGTAAGTCGTGGCAACACCGCACCGCACCAGTGAGTGAACCAGTCTGCCAGTGGCCAAACGATTGCGCGGACACATGTTCCGTGCCACCTTGCCACATACTACGAACGAAATACCGCGCTCCTATGGTTTACCGTTAGCCATGAACTATGTGATATAACACACATGTGATAGTGGATTTGTTAACAGATTAAACAGTAAGTACCGGTTTTAATTTTGCCATAGTTGTTTTCTAAGTTGTGAAACTGCATGTTATTATGATACGCGTATTAGTTCAGCTAAGTCACGGTTGGTTATAGCAATATGTGTACAACTTTCCTTTAATCCGAATTCCTATATCGTATCCATTATTTTGCTGGCATTCTGAGGAAAGTAGTGCTATATTTCTAATCTGTGTATAAGAAATCGATTTACATATTATAATCTATATCAATGTATATCTTTTGGTGCATTAGATAAGTAAGATTGCTAATAGTGTAATCTTGTGAAACTGCGAATATGTACCTACCATAATTACTTAAATTGGCTTCGTTAGGAATGCAAACTCTACATGAGACAAAGTCCTCCCTTACGTACCCATATTGACCTATAAGATCAGACTCTGCTGATACTGCTTCAATCACATATGTAAGTCAGTATAGGTACAAATATTAAGAAGAAAGTGAAGTGCGTCATCAGATAAATTAATAAATTGTTTCTGGTATAAGATCTTTTTCATACTGCGGGATGGTTCGAAAGAGTTACCGCAGCCCAGGCACACAAAGGGCTCCCGAAGGAACACGGTGGGGTTTAGTCGGCAAAAGTCTGACACTCCCTTACACGAGACGGGTCATCTGATGATTTCCCATTGATAAAAAAAACCCTTTTCTTAGGTATCCCCTTTCTAAATTGCTAATGCTCGCGACTTTCCTTTAGCGAATCTTCTTGTTATCGAGTGTATGAGCCCTGTGTTTTCTTAAATCCGCCTGACGGCCTCTGACATGGAATGCGAATACCTATGTATGAAACTGTGTTGCTTTTTCCTGTTTATGATATTTTTAAACAAGTTAGGTATTCTAATCTATATTGAAGTCCCACTCTTTATGCGATGGCTTGTGTATTTAGCTCCAGCACTTTACTAATAATGTTATTTTGGTTATTGTAATTAATCTTTGCTAACGAGAGTCTAAAAGAGCCAAGTGCGACTCGAACTCGCGCACGAAGGTTTCCGTGCCATTACCTATCTATAAAAACACCAAATTCAACAACAAGCATACCTAGCTGCTTTAATTAAACAATTACTTTTGGGTAGGTAGTTACAAACAAATTGTTTCCTCTTTATTACCTAAGTGGGTACTATACTACCTACTTACCTAAGCATACTACATATTATAAATCTACGTACTACCCAAGTATAAATATGTAGATTGACAGCTGTAGAAACACACGAGTAGATACAAAGCCCGCGAGTTTTTTTTATCAATCACGACGTAATGAAGGTAATCACCTGACCACTTATTGTACCTATATAATTATTATAGTTACCTACCTACTTATATGTGTACCTAGATACGTAATATTTGCCATACGTAGAGCTTGTGTAATATAACACGTTGACATTGATACTTAAGATAGGTAAATGGCTGCTTACCATTCCTGATTAATTTTATAGACATTGGTTGTGCACGAAGCAGTTTAAAATGTCTAATAGGTTACAATAATAACTCTGGTTATAATAATCTCTACCCAGAGTTTTCTTGTTTCAATGCACTAATCTCAGCAAGTACTGGTGGACTAATTTCAATAAAAAAATTCCAATATAGTGTTAGATAGATAGCTCATTTATCTAGGAAGGCTACGCGGGCGAAACCACTGGCATAAAAGTTTAAAGATTCATGAGATGAAAGTTTCGTTTTCTTAGGGTACTTAACCAGGGTTTAAAAATAAATAAAAAAGAGGTGTAAGTAATTGTTAACGAAACCTTTAATGATCCATATTATAATAGATAGTCGTAGGTATAGGTTAGGTACAGACGACAGCCATTATCATAATCGAACGTTAATCTTCCACTATTGAGATAAAGTTGAAAATCTAATTAAGAAAGACAGAATGTGGTAGGTTGATGTGCTGTCGTCTGTGGGTACATACATTTTCACCGACACAAAGAAAAATATCAGTAACCTAAACCCGTTAATAGATTACAAGAAAATCAAAGAGGTGAATACTATTTTCAATCGGATGACGGTTGTGGCGGCGTACCGTCATCGAGTGCCGCGACATCAGCCACGTGGCCACTAAGTGCTGCGGCTAACGCCGTCAAGAAAGCTGGCAGACTCTTGTCATGACGCATGTGTAACGCGCGCGCGATGAACGGCAGGCGGCGCAGCGCCCGACCCGACAAGCCATGGCGCGCCGCTCCGCACGCCACCTCCCATAGGCGCAGGCTGGGGCGCGCCGGCACGATGTCTGTGAAGCGCACGGCCTCCAAGGCACTTAGCTCAAACAAAGGCTCGCGTGGCATTACAAGGCCGCATGTCATGAGCTCGTTGCAGCAGCTGCGCAGGATCGTGTAGGCAGCACTCGCGGACGGCGGGCCAATGCGCCGCTTGATATCGGCGCGGTCAACGAATGCGACGTCGATCGCGCCCGTCACGTTGGACGTGGTAAGCACGAGTACGTTAGGCTGGCACCTCAGCCGGTCCAGCTGCGTCAGTAGCGCGTTAACAGCGCGTATGGAGTCGGACGGCTCTAGGCCCGACAGCGAGGCGCGGCGTGCATGCGCCAGCGACTCTACCTCGTCCACCAGCACGCACACCAGCGCCCGCCGGTTAGCCAAGATCTCCCCGAGCTGCTCAAACAGGCGCGATACGCATTTTCCGCTTTCTGCGAACCATTTTGAGAAGAGAGCGTGTGCATTTATCTCGACGAGGCGCGCTTGTGAAAAACGTTCAGAGAGACGAATCGACAATTTTTGTGCAAGCGCTCGACATAGGCTTGTTTTCCCAGTCCCCGGAGGTCCGTGGAACAGTACCACTCGGTTCCACCCAATAATGTTTGAATCTACGCCGTGGTCAGCGAACTCGAACGCTGTTTCCACAAAGCGCACAGTGTCCTGCTTTAATTGGTCTTCGTAAATGAGGGTCTCCCACAGCCCGTGAAATTCTTGACTGGGCAAGGCCCATATGTGCGCTATAGGAAATTCTTCACCAGTACCCGAATCTGTCATTGTGTTTGTTTCGACACCAAAAGAGTCCAATTTGTAAACATGAAATATAAGGTCTGCTTCGGTCGCCGTAATAGGAGTATCAGTTTCGGCCTCGCAAAAAGTTATCAATTGCACATTTTCTTTTAAAAACGGGCAGTGATCAAATGAAGCTAAGGTATGGCCAGGACAAAGTGTTACATAATTCATCAGAAAAGGTCGTACAAATTCTAAGACTCGGTCTTTGGCTGCATAACTGCACGGCTTTTGAAGAATTTCTATGTGTAATACGGGTTTCATGTTTCGTAGTTAGCACAAAAACTTTGTTAATTTATCGTCCAAATGTGACCAATGCTCTACTTAATTATTTTCGCTCGTCGACTGGGTGAGCAGCAAAAAGACGAAGAAAATAAAGAGATTCAGATTCAAAGTAATCAAACTTTTACCGCCACGGCGCCAATCCACAGATTATTACATTCTACTTTGGTTTATGGCAAGCGATGTTGTCAATGCCAATGTCAAAGATTCTGCCAGCTTTTATTAATGTATTCTTATTCTTATTACTCAGTTCTTTATTTTTAGCATTCCGTACGTCATACAGGTGGTTGATTTTATAATATAGAATCAACAATATGGATCCTATATTATACCAACGCTTCTCACGTACAAGTTTCTTTTAGCAATAAATCCGAAATAAGTATTCAGCATTGTTCCTAGGTGTATTGAATTATTGAAGATTGCGCATTGCACAATTTTATGCGACTATTTTTAATGCTAAATCTAGGGGAGAGGTGGTTTTTGGTTGAGTTGCCCTTTTATCTATACTAATAATAATATTATAAAGAGGAAAACTTTGTTTGTTTGTTTGTTTGTTTGTTTGTTTGGTTGTAATGAATAGGCTCAAAAACTACTGGACCGATTTTAAAAATTCTTTCACCATTCGAAAGGTACATTATCCACGAGTGACATAGGCTGTATTTTATCCGGGTGCGCGCAGCAGTTCCCACGGGAGAGCGGGTGAAACCGCTGGCGGAAGCTAGTAAAATATATTGTGCCTTGTGACATGTGCGACTGTAAGGCGTCACCTAGGCATTCAATTAAAATGAGCAATCATCAACATCTCTCTGACCTGTTCCCAACTCTATTCTTTAAATTGCGCAATATTAAAAGAAAAATAAGTACTGTGCTATAAAAAAAACTCGCTAAAAATAAATGCATAATTTTTACCGAAAAAAAAATATCACACCATATTTAGACTGAATAAACAGCTGCGCTGAAGAAATAAGTCATTGGTTTTTTGCTATTACTAATTGTAATGGTCTTTGTTTAGGTCAGCAACCTGGCACCGATAAGTAAAAAGCTTGGGGCCGGCCCTGCAGGGAAAAGTGGGGCCGGTTCATTTGGAAAAAGTGGAGGTGGAGGTTTTGGGAAAAGTGGTTCCAGTAGATTTGGCAAGTCTCCCGTCAGTAGCAAATTATCTAGTAATAAACCTTCCAGTACAACACCAAAACTTCCAAGTGGACTTGGATCTAGTTCTAGCGGAAAGTCTTCTGGTTTTGGAGCCAGCTCATCGAAAAGTTATGGCTTGTCATCGTTTAGCTCACCTAAGAGCAAAAGTAGTAAAGCAGGCTTTGGAATAATATGGATACCCACTAAAAAACATAATAAGAAGAAAGATGTCGTTTACAGTGGAACCAATGACACCTACCCAAAAGGAAAATATGAAAGATCACCATCAATGTACAGAGGGTAAGTACATTACCGAATACTTGAATTAATTATTTCATTGAATTCCACTAAAGAAGGAAAATTATAAGAGTATGGTATCATTGACAATGAATGACGTTTCGAAACCATTGACAATGATGTCTACCTGCATGACAAAATTAGTTCCTTATTTCGCCACACTCGTCATCATTGTGAATTGAGGAGCTATGTCGAGCTATAAAATACTTCTTTTTTGAAACTTCTCAAATTGTTATTGAAAGTATTTAATGAAATTCTTGGTTTCTTTAATAAAATAAGTCAAGCTCGAAAAATCCCATCAATACCATACACCGATATTATAGGAGGGGTATAATACCGTCAAAAAATTGTATTTGTTTGTGAACAAAAGTAAAACTTTTTTGTCAGTCTATGTTTATGACACGCCGAGATGCAAGAAAACAACAATTTTGAAACTATCATTAGCACATGGCGTCGATTGTCTGGAGAACAAATAGAAACTGCTGTAGTAAGGTAAACCAAGTAATTGGATGTTGTTTACATGTAACTGCAGTCATCATTTATCAAGTGTTGTTTACATTATTAATTGTGAAGCAACACACAATTGTGTGACAATGTGTGCGGATTGTCGTGAAATGTAATTTAATCTTCCGGCCTCCGTAAACCTCAGTAGTACAGTCGCGTTAGCACTGCAGCTCAGTTTCACTACTTGCTTTTTTAATCGCAAAAATTCTTCTTTTAAGTATGTCTGGAGATTCACCTGATTTCCAACCACACAAGAAGAAAGAAGAGGAGACAGATTTGCTTATGCCAGAGCGGACTAAAATACCTATTGCAAGTATAGCAACAGCCGGTACAGCGGTGGGTGCTTCTGAAGCACCATCTGACAGTACAGGGAATACTGAAGAAAAACAGGAGTTTATTAGACATGACAGCAAGGAAGACGGTAAGGTAAGTGTATATGAATATTTACACAGTACTGTAATAGGTGTTGCTTTCAAAACTCTACGTAGATCTAAACACATTTTTGTTTTATTACAGGAAGGTGCTGGAGACACAAACAACAAAGACTTCAAGAGCGACATGAAGGATGACTATCTGGACAATGAAAAAGTCGCAAATAAATCTGAAAAGCCAGGTAAAGATACTGAGAAATTTGGAGATAAGGTGGACAGTGTGTTTTTAAGACCTCCGCCTCCCCACAAAGCCAGGTCAACTGCGTCTACAGTTGAGGATGAAGACTGTGGTATCAAGTGCCTGTACTACACAATCCAGTGTTGTGACTGTGTCCTCATGTAAGGTACATCTAGGTTAAAACTATGCTCATATAGTAAATAAAACTATTTTTATAAATCCACATATCTCATGTGATCTATAACATTAATCAATTTATTCTACACATTGTGAAACATGTATTTTTCATCACAATGTTGTTGATAAATTTTCTATTTGGATATAGAATGTATTTTTGCTAAAAACGGTATTGAAACTAGCAACTAAATTTTTTATTTAAAGTTTAGGTTATTTTGTGAGGAACCATGACTATTGATAAAGATAAAAACATGAAATTGTATCAAGTGACTTAGTGTTAAACTGAGCTATCCCGCTAAGTTTTGACTTTGTTTATTTTGTCCATTCCAACACGTTCCAAGTATGTGATAAGTAACAAATATATTTTTGTATTATTAGGTTCTATAAATTAACTACAATAAGACGTACTACATAGCACTGAAATGGTGATACGTTTAGAGATATGACTTAAAGTTACGATTTTATTAATAGCACAAAGACTGCATAAATTCAATATACCTTGCGTAACATAGGTTGTGTAATAGTGACGTAAATTTAATTGATTTTAGAACATACCTATTGCAATGTGGAACTAAGCACTGTAATAAACAACACAAATTTTACTACTTACTATTCTTATCAATGCCTAGTCTCCAAATGAATCTCTTCACATCTGTTGATTAATTTCAATATTTCTGCTGTGCAGTCTGTAAAATTTGAATATCAACCAACATACAATATATCAAAAGAAACATATTGTGTAACCTAGGTTGTGATACAATAATTTTAAAATAATCCACCAGGGAGGATTAAAGTAGCACTTAATATCACTTTTCTCGAAACTTCTTTTCTCGCTTTTTGCATTTTAGGGACTGCATAGCAGAGTTTTGTGTGCCAGTGCAGCTTTTTATTATATCATAGTTTAATTAAGAATCATCAGAACTATTGTAGTATTAGTAACTTTTTATTTTCATAAAAATAACATTGTGCCAATCTCAGCCTTATATTTATTATAACACATATAATTATAGCTTTTATGGGATAATCCTTTTAACTTTTGATTGGTATGATACATGCAAAAATTGAAGCGAAAGGTAACTTCTTCCATATTTAATATAAGATAAAATATGTCATATTATTAAAACTCCATATATGGAGGAATATTTTGTGAATATTTAATTTCAATGCGATATTCCTGCATATGCAAGTATCTTTTATGTGTATGAAGTTTTAGCTCTAGCATTTGCCTTTGTAGTGGGTACTACTAGCTCCTCTTTAGGGCGTATGTATGTACACTTGTTGTAAGAGCCACAATGCCACTATTTTTAGTTCTTTCTTATTATGAATTTACCAAGTGTATCATTTATAGCTTTATTTTTGACTTTATATTTTGTCAACTACAAAGGGCAGACTTCATCCAGAATGGGAGCCTGTACTTGGTAGTTAGTATATAGACTGTAGATTTATAAAATATGTATTTATATGAAGTGTACACATTTGTACATCCAATAAAAATTAACTTGAAATTATATTTTGTTTCTTTTGGCCCCTGACAACCAATTGGACTAGTAAGATAGGAAATAAAACAAAAATTTATAAATGGTACATTTATTACAACCAGTACGTAGTAGACCAACTTGTAAGATTTCTGCGAGTTTGATATAATGGTTATTATGTAGGCATAAATGCAAGTCGTTACAAATATAAACCTAGCCTCGGTACTCTATATTTTACTAATGTTATAATAATACATTACCTATGTAGTCATTTATTACTTTAACCAAACAAAGCAATATAAATAACTATTTGATTATGCAAAATGTTCGAACAACAAAATATACAGCGCTGGTTACAGAATACTGTGACTTATATGGAGTAAAAAACATGGTGGAGCAACCATGGGACTGAAAGCATGTATGGTGCTTATTTTGCTATTTTGTATAATTTTACACTCTCACCTGTACAATGTACCTATCCTATGCAACTTAAGTTTTATTTTCGCATTTACATTGACAAGGTTTCATCACATTTTTATGAATCAATTTTATTATATCCACAATTTCAGGAAGATCCGAAGAATATTTGGTAACTTACTACTAACTTTAATTGGTAACTGATTATTTAATAACAATGTACTACAATTTGTAATTACCATGTGTATTGAATGTATGTTTGACTACGGCCCTAGTTCACGACAACATAAATAACTATTTCGCATTCATTTTCAAATGTTTATGTTGTTGGTAATTTGGGCCTAAAAAAATTACAATTTAATAACATATAAAAAGGATTTTTGGTATTTTAAAACCTACATGCTTACAGCAGTTATTCATTTAATTAAAAATGCGTCATTTTAGAATTACGTGCCCGCTCTGTGCCTATTATTAGTAAAGTATAAAACACCCAAATTTTAGTAAAAGTTAGTGCACACATGAACTCGTTACAATATTATTGGCCAAATCAGTTATTTAAATTAAAATTGACACTATCAACCAGTTAAATAGTTATAATACAAAAGAAAATTTACAGGCGAATAATCAGACGTTGGTAGTCACCAAGTTACTAAGCCAGTATACTCTAATTTATATAAAAAAGTATAGAATAGGTACTATTGAGTTTGCATGACTTGATTTTCTGCGTCATTTCAGACATTCTTTCTGAAGATACTATCATAAAACAATTGAAAATATAACAGAGAAAGTTATTTCCTAAGAATTAAAATTGAAAGAACTATTAGGACGTAAAATTATATCTCTAATATCGTAACAAGGAAGAACAACAGACCTAAAATAAATCTAAACCCCAGTACTACACATACGACATTCATTAAGTACTTAAAACTATAGATTATCTAACAAATATGTATTTTAATTGTGTAAGTGCATTTTTACTATCGAGATGTGATAATTAGCTTTCTTACTTATTATATTATCTTTAGTTTGATGAATTATCTAACATTGTTATGAGACAATGGTTTTCTAATTTATTTTTCCATCTGACCGAATTTGCAACCAAACTTCTTGTCTATCATGCAGTATCAAACCTTATTCCTTATTATTGTGAATTAAATAAGAATGCACATATTTATTATGATATGCATTGCTATATAAATTTGGCAAACGTGACAAAAACAACACAAACAGTGTTAATAAAACGTGTTTAATAAATTAAACAAATTATATATTATTTAATTTTTCTACTAGAATTTATTGCACACAATTAGAGCAATTATTATTATTAAAGTAGTACTCACTGTACTTATATTTTAAATAATATCTATCTATCAGAGGTACATAATTATTACAGAAACTAAACTTCTATAATTCCCGCTTTCGGTCCTTTTTCCATTACCAGGATGCTGAGTTTTCTGGTATGAATAACCAGCAATGCCGTAGAAAATACTAGAAATATGACAATATTACGTAAGTATTTATTGCATAGGGTTACTGACAATTTGTGACTGATACTTGAACATGTCATCGATAAACTTTTTTTTATTCTCAATAGTTTACGAGCAATAACATAACAGCTTGTTCAAACTTTGAACTTTGTTTGATTAAACTAATGAGTAAAAAAACCGGCCAAGTGCGAGTCGGACTCGCACACGAAGGGTTCCGTTCCAATATCTATGAAAAATAAACGTACTTATTACCTACAATTAGCCAAAACACAAATATATGAATAACAAAGTTATAATTTGCGGTTACTGAAAAAGAGCTATATCTCAAAAACCACTAACTGTATCTTGTTCAAACCAATTTTGGTTAGTAGTTTTTATTGAGATCTATAACATATATTTTTTTCAGATTTTTCACTTTGGTAGTTTAGAAATTACAGGGGGGGGGACACACATTTTGGCACTTTGGGAATGTCTTACTCTAAAATGATTGACTTTAGGAAAAAATGGTTTTAGAAACCTCAATCTCATTTTTAAAGACCTATCTATAGACACCCCACAAGTATAGGTTAGATGAAATTTTTTTTTTTAGTTTCAGTTCCATGTATGGGGAGCCCCCCTCTAATATTATTATTTTTTTATTTTTTCATAAGAATCGTAAAGCGGTCAATGAAATACATCTACCTACCAAGTTTTAACTGTGTAGTCCTAATAGTTTCGGAATAAAGTGGCTGTGACATACGGACGGACGGACAGACAGACAGACAGACAGACAGACAGACAGACAGACAGACAGACAGACAGACATGACGAATCTATAAGGGTTCCGTTTTTTGCCATTCGGCTACGGAACCCTAAAAAAAGAAAGTTGTTTGTAATCATGAGTATAATCACGTGTTCAAGTATCGGTCACTAATTACACTAGTTTACAGCATTTCTATACCCGAGGTGAAATATATAATTTCTTGTACATTATTTGATACTGAATCGAAGTCCAGAACATAAAGTTACTCTATCACATCGGGATATGGAGATATACCATTCTTATAGTGCTAAAAACGCGATTTTAACCATCTTTGGTGTAATTTTTGAAAGACAGCAAATTTTTCTGGAAATTTCTAACTATAGCATCATATAGTAATACTCTTGCCGATACCAACCCATTTTAATTCCTAACGCTACGAGTTTTCACTGACGTACTATATNACTCTATCACATCGGGATATGGAGATATACCATTCTTATAGTGCTAAAAACGCGATTTTAACCATCTTTGGTGTAATTTTTGAAAGACAGCAAATTTTTCTGGAAATTTCTAACTATAGCATCATATAGTANGGTGTAATTTTTGAAAGACAGCAAATTTTTCTGGAAATTTCTAACTATAGCATCTTATAGTAATACTCTTGCCGATACCAACCCATTTTAATTCCTAACGCTACGAGTTTTCACTGACGTACTATATGTTTTCAGCTACGGTAGTTCGATCTCCCCTATAGTCTATTTTACCTACTAGTATGAAAAACTACGATGTAAATATAAAATGCTATATCTTGGGAAAGAAAACTTGTAAAAATATAAATTAAAATGGGACGAATGCGGGGAAAGTAGTACTATATGATGGCATGGGTAAAAATTACTATAAAAAAATTCTGTCCTCCAAAAATTTTACATCAAATATCGTTAAAAATCGCGTTTTTAGCACTACAAGAACGGTTTATCTCCAAATCCCGACGTGATAGAGCAATTTTATGTTCTGGACTTTGATTTAGTATCAAATTATCTACAAGAAATTATATATTTCACCTAGGGTACAAAAAAAAAATATTTTTTTGTAAACTAGTGTTACCAGTCACCCTATGTAAATATGCAATGTGGCAGTTTCATAGAACGTCCGATGACATCATATATGTGATGAAAACTGCAAAAAAAAAGCCACATATTTTTGCGAAAAACTAGTTGTTAGTAAACAACTTCATAAAGAAGTTGAAGACAATATGTAGTTAATTGGGACCTCTTGATTGAATATACTTTGAATGAGGACCATGATCTCTTTAGATTCAATATACACTAGGACTTATATGTGAATATCAGTGCAATCAATTTACTAAAAAATAATGAGAACAAATTATTAGTACAGAGTAAATGCCAAGGACGGAAACATTTCAAGTTATTATTTATTTCTTCAGTTACAAAAGCATTTTTTTTAAACTAATCACGTACGTATTTTTCCATCCTTATTAGTGATAAATTAAAATTTTAATGCCTATGATCTTAAAATCGATTGCTTCAGCCTACATTTTGGGAAATGTTTAAGGCGACCCCTAGATCCACATTACTATTGTGCATTATTACAAAAAAAAAATTGTGCAGTTCAAATTTAGTTCACTAAAAATCATTGCACAATCTGCAATATCCATGAAAATGTATTTTACACAATATTCTAATATTGCGTAATTTATGTATTCTACGTAGGTCTAGGGAAGGCCTAATGAACAATCCAAAATCTGGCTACAGACCTTTACATTTTGCACAAATCACTTCATTCGCCTAATTACTATAATATCTTATGTTAGTATAATTTAAAAGTGTTATAAATATTATAATTTTCATAACAAAAATAATAATGACTTGATTGATATATTAACTAACTAAAACAATACATACAATATGTTTTATTTTATTACCTAAGGACCATTTGCCAAAGTTCACGCATAAATAAAATAATATAAAACCGTCAAAAATATTGTAAGAGAATTATTAATTTATGCAATGAGACTAAAAATCAATCAAACTAACGATGTTCAAACTTAAATCTCGAGATTGCTGATAAGAATAAACCCCAAATCATAACTAAATTACAACAAAACTACGACAAATTATATTACAAATATATGAACATGTCTATCTTGACGTACACACGCCAGCACATCAACCTACCTCAATCTGTCGTATTTCTTCAATAGATTTTCAACCTTATCACAATAATATTGGAAGGTTAATAAAATTATTAATATTTATAGATTGGTAAAATTTCACAGATTCCGGTAGATTCGTCTGTACATAGAAGAAATTAAATAATATCCTTTGTTACAAAATATACCAATGGCATATTTTATGTATCTGTTGCTTTAGTTTCTAGAGATAGGAGAAAAGCAACAGATAGAATATTGGGAACGCCGTTGGCGTATCAATCGCTTCAACCTTGGTCCCGTCAAAATATAATCTGCCAATTTTTAATCAAACTATATTTATAGAAGAATTGTACAAATATGTGTTCTTTTCATAATAAACTGTATGAACTTTATGAGTGAAATGCGGTAATTTTCTTACTTTGCGTATATAAAAAACATTTATAAATTCGTTACAATTTAAGTAAGTACATACTTATGAAGTAAGATTAGGAATAATATCTATCTATCTATTATTATAATTATTCGCTCATGAGTACCTACGAGGGATGACAACATTCCATTGTTGTAAAAATTGCAGCTAATAAAATGTATAATGATGAAATCAGAGATATTGTGCAAGTACTTATATTTATATCCTATTTATTATAATACCCACTTTTAATTGCGACGTATAGCGATACTAGCTTCCGCCGACGGTTTCACCCGTTTTTTGTAAAGTAGAATTTTTATGATGCTAATATCAGTTATATTACTGCAAAGTTTCATCAAAACCCATTTAGCAGTATTTGCTTAAAGAGGAACAAACATCCATACTTACAAACTTTAGCGTTTATAACATTAATACGAAGTAGGATTTGAAATGACATTAAATGCTTTGAATTCTTGCCCTAAAAGATAAATGCTTATTCAAATAACTTTTTACACAAATGTAAATAGAATTGCTATACAATAACAAATTTTAGCTTAAACGAAGTCCTTCTCACTTACAAAAAACCAGAACTATAATTACCGGGATACATAACTGTATAAATATGGCATATCATAAATATCCATACAACTTTATACTGAGCTATAGGAATAAATAGACACCTTTATCATGACACATTAATATACTGTGGAATTGCACTACTATTATTATTATCTAAGAAAAAATACCCATTAAGTACAAAATGGGGTTCAGTCCAGACGTCATATCAAAAGATTTTGCGAATAACGCATAATTCTTTCAAAATTCAATCCAAAATGCATGTATATTTATACACAGAACCCATATACAGTTCTCGCCAAATAACTTTGAATTTCGGAAGTCACAGCATTTGCACATTGGCAAGACATACTCGTATTCCGAGCGGCAAAATTCTGTCACTCGGTTTTAAACGTCATCACGTGATCCCATACGAATCAAGCGGCCGGAAAATTCGCTGGTGTTAATTAAAAAAAAAGCGCTATTAATCTTGACGCCTCGAGAATGCATGCATGCATTTTGACTTTCGTAGGTGACTTCACGTATAACTAATGATAGCAAACATCATTCAAACAAGGCTACTTGACCAGAACTGTATAGAAAGCAGAATTTTCACTAGTTTTTATGAATGGGTAGAGGATGTGCTTCTGAGTTGATGACGTATTTATTTAAGTCTATCGTGAACCGGTCGTCGCTGAACAATAAGTACAGGTATTTCAGAGTCTCCGATAGGAAGAAGGATTCCATCATGTCACGTTGTACTGGCTTCTCGACTTTTACGTTCGCCAGCGACGTGTAGCCGTTCGGCACTTTGGCATATTTTTCGAATCCCTGAAAAGTAGATGATATATGTTTTAGAATGAGGATATTCCAAATACGGTATTAAACCTATATACAGCTTGTATTTAGAAGGTATTTTTTGTAATTATATTTGATCTATATAAAGTAAAGGGCGTTTATACTCAACAAAATCGTTTCTTTTTGTTGTCTAGATTTTTATAGGCTATTCACAAGTACTCGAAAAACAGCATATAAAAATGTACATAGTAAATGATGCAGATAATTTTCATTACAACCAAAAATCATCTGCCTAGCCTTTTCCCACCTACGTTGGGGTCGGCTTCCAGTCTAACCGGATGCAGCTGAGAACCAGTGTTTTACATGGGGCGACTGCCNGCATATAAAAATGTACATAGTAAATGATGCAGATAATTTTCATTACAACCAAAAATCATCTGCCTAGCCTTTTCCCACCTACGTTGGGGTCGGCTTCCAGTCTAACCGGATGCAGCTGAGAACCAGTGTTTTACATGGGCGACTGCCTGTCTGACCTCCACAACCCAGTTACCAGGGCAACCCAATACCCCTTGGTAAGACTGGTTGTCGGTCTTTCTGACTACCAACTAAGATGGTTAAATGACAGCCGGGACCACCAGTTTATCGTGCCTTCCGAAACACGGAAATTAAAAATTACAAATATTGCATTTTACATAAAGAGCAAAAAGGCATACCTGATATATCTGCCAGCCCCAATCTTGATAGGTAGTGTTGCCAGTTATCTGATACATGTACCATAGACTTTCAACAAACTCTGGTCGCAGCAAAGAGTGCGAATCAGCCGCTTTAGTGTACATATCTTCGGCCACGCTTGCCTGCGGAGCATTTTTGGGAGCTGCTATATTATCCTAAGAGAAGCGAAAAAAAAACAAAATAAACAAAAAAGAAAAAATAATAAAAAAGAACTACGAAATGTTTTGCACATTTTCAAGGAAGGAACACAAAGTAGAAAATAAACAAAAAATAAATTAAATATAACCCACCCTTCTAGGCAGTCGGGAACAAGTATTAATTTAAAATCTGAATAAAGCAATGTCATATTTTCATAGAGTCAAGCACTATAAGAACAAGGATTATTGATGAGTTCATATCAGACCTATTTCGTAAGTTCATGACTTCTCAGAAGATAAACATATGAAAGCCTCTGACATAAAATTATTATTATAGCAATTGCCATTAAGCTAGGAGATGTAGACTACTGCTTTACGCCATTCCATGACGGGTATATACAGTGGCGTAGCTAGGTAACCGCGGGCCCCGGGGCAAATAGAAAAATGAGGCCCCTTAAAGGAAAAAAAAAAGGGATACGTTACCTACGTATCCCTACGTATCATGCGCGAACAACAGAGCGAGCTTTTTTTTAGGTCGCAGCCTGTCTTTATTATTTTGTAAAAATGAGAGTAATGCGCTCCTTAGTTTTAAGTAAGTTACGACCCTTCATTAAGGTAAAGGTAGCCTTGACTGTGCCTACATAGCATTCGTCTATCCGTTGAAGAACCTTTCTATCTTTAGAGATAAAAAATTGTCATTAATGGTATGATGGTCTTATCAAATTCCACCTCCAGTAAGCGAACCTACAGATAGCCTATTGAAATATGCAATAAACGTGACTGTCAAACATTATATAAATACCTACCATATAAAAATGTGTTATCTCTGGTGCCAGGAAAGTTGGATGAGCTGCGTAGGTCAGATAGCAGGTGTAGAGTAGTTCCTCGGCCATGGTCATGTGCCAATCCGGGAGCCCATTAGCATGGCCTAGCGCTAACGTGCCTGGTAGAAAACAGGTCAGATGGTCCATTTTAGGGTTGAATACCTGAAAATATAAATAGAACTTATTAATTGTTAGGATAATTTTCATTCAGTTGCCGAGACAGGTGTGTAGTTGGCAAAAAAAATAATTGGTCACTACAAACTGTCAAAATTATATTATAATCAAGTCAAACATTATTTCTACAACCTCTTAAATCAACGCGATGCACTAAAAAAGTAACAGCTTTATTTATGGGCCAATCCTACTAATATTATAAATGCGAATGTTTGCGAGGATATATGTACGTGTGTGTATATGTTTGTTACTCTTTTACGAATTTTGATGAAACTTTTCAGTAATATACATCAGAATAACATATAGGCTAGTTTTAATACGGGTACGAGAAGTAGTTCGCACGGGATGCGGGTGAAACCGCTGGCAGAAGCTAGTGTAAATATAAACAAAAACTCCTATAACACTTGATGTGACAAATATTTTTACTCGACTGCCAATAATGGTATTTTTTTGGCACGTATGTTATTTCCAGTCATTGTCATTGTCCTTTACATACATAAATTAATTCCTATAAAATATATTGATATAAACTAATTGATTTTATATTGTAAGTGTATGTATTCAATAAATACAGCTGTATTGCATAACTGTATGCTGTGTCAACAGTACAGTTTTACATGAGTAACATATAACATTACTTAATATAAATTGAATATTATGTTCTCACGTGCTGAGTGTAGTTCAATAGCTGTGTCAATATATATTTTTTTCAAGATTAAAATAATATTCAGACTGAATGCGTCACGCCTTATCGCATTTTAGTACGGCAGTAGAAATTGAAATGTATTTTAAAAAACATAAAATTTCGAAATTAACTATTGACGCGGCAGTCAAGTTCTATGCAAATATTAACAAGTTGAACGCCATGGGTCACAGACACAATAGAAAATCTATTGTTAGTCGCTCATTTGGCGTTCAACCATTCAACGTGTTAACTTTATGTTAATAAACATGCCTTTCAGTTTCCATTACCGTAGGAAAAATGCGATCCGGGGTCTGAATCTCACCAAAGTTGAGAAAAACATTTGTTTTGAAAAAGTTTGCTTTATATTTTTGTATAGATTCTAAATAGAACTACCTATGTAATAGATAAGTAACTACGTGCGAAGTATTCAATAACAAATACCTTCCTAAGTGGCAATTAAGAACATTATGAGTATACAGTGGCCTCCAAATTGAAACAATAGTCGTTTTAATTAGAGGCTAGGTTAGGTAACAAAAAAAACTTTGTTCCGACAATCGAACGGCGTACCTTTCCTAAAGACGTTTAATATTACTCTTACATGCTTTTTGTCGTTAAAGTACGATCAACGAAGTATAGAGCGTGTTATAAAAAACATGTATAACTATTTCAATTATCATCAAAGATGACTAAAAAGAATGGTTATCTATATATTGAAACGTTAAATCCACGGATGGGCTATCCAACACTGAAATAATTTCTCAAATCGGACCAGTAATTCCTGAGATTTGCGCGTTCAAACCAAAAGACAAACTATACTATTGGTATAGGTAGATTCTATTCGATTCTAGAAAAACAAATAAAAAATACATAGTATTTGACACTCACCTCTGATCCGGCAGACAGTTCGCCAATAAACAAATGTTTGTTAGGGGACGAACGCTTCGCCAGGAAATTGCGAACACCCTCTATAGCGGTCATATAGTCGTCAAGTAAACTGTAAACAATGTAAAAAAATGCCTGAAAAACACAATATCAGGAGTTTCAAACAATATTTGGTAAGACATAAAAAGGTAAATTTTTCACTGCCAGTATTTTCTTTCTTGAACAGTAAATATTTCACTTGGATAGAATGAAACTACAATTTTGTTAATAAGGTAGAAGCGACCTGTCAGAATTACTATATCATGTCAAATCCCTACAAGAGGTCATAATTATACAATCACAATTTTTACTATGAAGTACAGCAATTTCATAATTACTACTGAAAAATCGGCCAGTATTTTTTAAAATTTTAGAACGATTAATTTTGTGTGGCAATGTGCATGATAATAAAATTATATAGATTTTTAGTCTGTTAATACATATTACATATTGAAATACACACATTTTATATTCGAAACAGATCAAGGAATCATTATAACATTCGCTTGCAACATACGACATTGTCTTGATTAACCTTTGAAACGGCTGATTAAGCTTAATTGTCGCGCCTATACAGAATTAAGAGCACCTACAACTAACATTCGCCGTGACAGTACATCATAATTGCAAAGCTAATAATATATTCAACATTATAACATACTTAAATTCATTTAACATAGCAGCAAAGGTCATTAACCCTTAACCAGACACAACATAATCGATTCGGCAAAAAATACGAGTGTTGCGCATATATTATTTATCGATTTTTTCGCTTAATCGACAGACAAAAACAGTACGGAGTTATTTTGATGTCGTGTTTAGTGACAAGATGAATATATGTAGATATTCAAATAAGCTGAGGCGCATAGCAATGGTAAAACTAACAAATGAAGTTAGACTCAAATGACTT
Source organism: Heliothis virescens (assembly GCA_002382865.2). Lineage (NCBI taxonomy): Eukaryota > Metazoa > Arthropoda > Insecta > Lepidoptera > Noctuidae > Heliothis > Heliothis virescens. The sequence goes on from NWSH02000323.1 coordinate 7,013,019, forward strand.
GGTTTTAAGTCTATAGTTGGTCCATCAAAGAATAAAGCTGTGTAGTTTAAATTCCATAATAAATATAAATTAAATATAAAAAAAACATGGAAGGAAATTAACGCATAGCTTGAAAGTCACACACATAACAAAATGCTTGAGCAAGTACAACCTAAAACACGATCACAAGGGAAAATGCCGTATAAATCTCTTTCACTGTGTAAGTAAAAAGTTTATATTTTAAATAGGCTTTTTGCAGGCTTTTATGAAAAGTCTGACAGTAATAGAGGTTGAGCGTTTATTTGTGCAGTTGACATTCGTAAGACAGTCTTTCCTTGAAAACTGACAACTGTCAATTGCACAAAAGATTCGGTTCGCATCTTTGAAATTGTTTTATTTTTCAATACTCACTAGTTAACAGTCTTGCCAGTTTGCAGCCACTGTTTCAGCAGATACTCGTAGTAGCTGTCGCCTCTAGCGCCAAGGGTGATGGTAGCGTGAGGCAGAAAATGGCCGGTGTTCGGGTTTATGAATATCGGCACCAAGCCATGCTTCTTCGGTAAGTGGTGTATTTTCTCAGATACGGCTGCTGCTGCATCCTAAAATTGAAAAAAGTAATGCGTAACTTAAGGTAGGAAGGAGGGGGTCATTATCAGAGATCGGATAATCGGATGCATATTTACCCAAAGTGCTTGGGTTGGATGTTATGGAGTGCACTTTTGTATCGAAAATTGTGAAATCCCGTTTTAATTGTTTTTTTTAATTAATACCCCGTGCTCAAGACGATTCCTCACTATTGACACGCATTTCAATTTCAAAATTGAATATAAATTTTCAAAATTCTGCAGCTTCCATATTTTCTTAGCCAAAAATGATTTTTAGGCAAACATACATCCGATTGTCGGATCTCTAGTAATTTTTGATGTATGAAAATAAATCCGTATCATCATTAAGGATTTGACCGATTTAGATGAAACTTAGTGTACCTACGGATGTATTTGGGTAGGCTAGATAAAGGCGAATTTTTATCCGGTCTGTGAAGTAGTTCTCTCAAAATGCCGCTAAAGCCGCGGGAATTAGCTAGTAGTTTTTGTTTGGTGGACTACTACGTTTGGTAGCAAAATCCTCATCTGATTGCCTCTTTTGTAGGTAAGTATCCAGAAGTAATCAAAGCTGCTCTACGCTTTTACTTAAGAGTACATAAAGGAGTTTTTAAAGTTTGGGCCCAAAATCCTAACTTCGCTGTTCTGTCAATGACATTCAAGTATGTCGTTCAAGCATAAAGTACCATAGAGTGAAGCACCTAACAGGTTTAATACATTGACCTTAGGATAATTTGGAGACAAGTAGACAGGTAGTTAGAAATTATGATATAATCAAGCTAATTTTGAAGGATAGATGTAGATAAAACGCAAACGACGATCAAAGTAAGCAAATTTTTGAAGGACACAGGACAAGCTATCCAAATCTGTAAAATTTTACGCATCGAACATTAACCTTACACTATTGTAAAAGGTTGAAAATCTATTGAGGAAATTTGACAGATTGAAGTAGGTTGACGTGCTGGCTGTTCCAACAACTTTAAGTTCGCTTAGTAGCAACAAATGTCATCCATTCGCGTTTGTTTATTTCCGAGATGAGAATGTATGACGCATTTCATTCTTCCAAGTTAATTTGATCAGAATGTGTGACGCACTGTAGTTTACTACGAACAAGTTAGGACAACAGACAGTGGTACAATTGAAGTTTCTGAAAGTTATTATTGAATTTAAAATTTAAAATTGTCTCTGTAAAACCACCAGATGGTTGAATAATCCAGGATTGGTCGGTTGATAGTTTTATACTTATTTTGCTTGCAGTATCAGAATAAAAATAAAAAAACGTTTTTCCGTTAAAACGATAAATGAAAGTGACATTAATTTAAGATCAAAGTGTTTTGCGATTAGAGATCGAATTTTGCGAAACTTTAATCTCTGATCGAAAATCAAAGGATAGATAGGTTAAAGAAATCCACCGTTTGACTCACCTCAAATCCAGGATTGTTGCTAGCTCTGGCGAGTTCCCTGAACTCCAGCTGTACAGTGGTGACTTCAGCCGTGGTACTATAGTGTGACCACTCGGGCGCATGCGCGGTCCTTTCGCCGAGATTCACGTCGGAGTACGGAATTCCCGAGGGGGAGGAGAATGCGGCCATCAGGCGGTCTCCGAGATCAATCTAAATGTTAATACTGAATGAGTACTGAATTCCAGTTTTTTTAATTGAAGAAAAAGAACTGTTATTAAATATTAGTCGATTATTATTAAGGCGTTTATAAACGGGCTACATTTTTGTGCAATATGTGGTTGCGACACAGTGGACAGTAACATTGCAAGCACTAAGGCACTAAGCACTTGCAATATTGCAGTAGGTAATGTACCATATTTTCCAAATATTTTTGGTATGATGATATATGACTGTTTAAAGTCCGTAAAATATTTTTTATAATGGCCAGGCCAACGTCAAATTTGTTGCCAACGTCGCATCCAAAAGTGGCACAAAAATGTAGCCCGTTTATACGCGCCTTGCAATCAAAATTAATCATATTCATTAAAATGCTGGTTTTAGTACTACGTAGGTAAGCAACATCAAAGTGTCAATTATAGAATGGACATTATACTAAAAAAACCTGGAGACATGAATGTCTCGAGAGTTCGCACGCTAAACATGGCGTGTGGGTAATACCCAATGTTAAGGTTTTAGTAATTATAGATGCAGCTAGAAAATAACAGATTGCAAGTTACGTCCATCCTGACAAACCGGTAATTGCCAACAAAAACATATAGGTATGGCAGAAAACTCACAGCTTTGGTAAGAAACATGCGGTCCTGAGAGAAATGATAGCAAGACAGCAAGCCACCCAGGACCCTGATGGTGACTTCGAAGAAATTAACATCCTTGCTCTTCGTGAAGACCAGTTCCTCTTCAATCCACTGTTTGCCTTCCTCGAATTCTGGAGACAATACATCCGAATTTATAAAAACGTATTATTAGTTTTTACCCGACTGCCACAGAAAGGAGAGTAATATTTTTCAAGTGTATGTTTATCTTACCATTTTTCAGTCCCATAATATAGGCTGTGTCCAAAGAATCCACAATAGTGAGACCGAGGGAAAACCAATCGAAAGCCATGCCAGACACTGGCTTCAAATTGTCGTGGCCCCACGCATGCTTCTTATAGCCACGCCATGCGTGCTTGAAGCTCTCCACGACAGCATATTGACGGGCATTTATGGGTCCTACAAATAATAAATATGTTTTTTCATCAAGCTTTAAATGCCTTATTTATTTATGTTAGTGTATTCAAAGAACTGAATGACTACGCTAAGTTTGCTACGTAGGTATGCTCCTGGCTGTTAAAGAATATCCTCAGAAGACTGCCTCGTTGCTCTAGTTGTCGAGTTGCTGTGCACAATCACTCGGGTTCGATTTTTGGGCCGGGCCAAAATCGCTTTGCGGGTTTTAGAAAATTTTCACAAAGTACCCCGGAGTCTGGAAGTTGGTGATAGATACACCCGTGCATCGGAGAACACGTTAATGTCAGTCCTGCGCCTGATCTCTCTACGGTCGTGTCGGATTTTCCGTCCCATCGGGCTGTGAGAGTGAGGGAATAGGGAGTGCACCTGTGTAAGCCCAAATACTTGTGCACTATAATATGTCCTGCACAGCTGGCTGATCTCCTTATATGAACAGCCGCCGTGGCCAACAATCGGCTTTAGACGCCATTATCCTCATGAGAAGACACTGCTGCATTATCTAGATAATGTATCATATATCTGAGCTCTTAAGTCTTAATTCTCAACGGTTCAGTTCAAAGAACCAGTAAAAACATTGGCTGAAAAAACCTTATCGTGCGCACAAACTAATGACGTTGAAATATGACGGTAAACCAAACAAACCTACGGTTATTATTACACGCTTATCGGCAATCGCACGGCCAATTAAAGTTAGCTACAGTACCTGTAAAGATGGGTCGTTCTCGTTTCTCGAATTCTACGTTATTCTTCTTGGGAACAATTTGTTCTAATGCTTGCTCATTGACTAGAGACACATTCTTAAGAGTTTCCTGAAACAAGATATAATTATTTAGTTCCTTTAAAAAACAATGACAAAATAGTAAGATAGACAGTCTGCATGACAAAAATCTATATGTTCTCGTTTTCTTAAATTTTTAAAGAAATTATTTGTACGCGCTAGTCTCAGATATTACCGGATTAATTTTAATAGGTTTTAAATTGCCCACTACAAATAGGCTACACGCGAGCTCAGAAGTAATTCCCATTGAACACCGGTGAAACCACTGGTGGGACATTCTCCATATTTGTTGGGTGCATCCACATAAAAATATTTTCAACCGACTTCAAAAAAGAAGGAAGTTCTCAATTTGTTGTCATCTTTTTTATATCACCTATATACTCTAAATACGTATGAAATGGTTTCTTAAATCATTAATGTTCATATAGATAAATTACATCATCATCGTATAACATGTAGTAATTATGAAATTCAATACAAAATTATCTCAAATTAAAATGGGCAACAACAGTTATTTAGATAAACATTATCTGGTAACTCGGTACAATGAGCTACCAGTATAAGCGCTCGTATTCACGTGGAAACCGTACAATGTTATCGTCACAATAGATTGTTACTGTAGGAAATGAATTACGAACATTCTGGTGAACTAACACAAGTATTTTTGTTATTTTTTAGGGTACCGTTCCCAAAGGGTAAAACGGGACCCTATTACTAAGGCTTCGTTGTATGTCTGTCTCCACGCTGTATCTCATAGCTAGAAAGCGGAAATTTTCACAAATGATGTATTTTTGTTGCCGCTATAACAATAAATACCCCATACAATAAACGTATGAAACCGCAAATTACAACTTTGTAATTTTTTGCTGCCCGAAAAATGTTTGTATTTTGGCTAGTTGTAGGTAAAGATACGTTCATTTTTCATATATAATGGTGCGGAACCCTTCATGCGCGAGTCCAACTCACACTTAGCCGGTTTTTTACTACATCATCTTCAACCTTCTTAACGTCCCACTACTTGGCATAGGCCTCCTCTCCCACAGAAGGACTGAGTGTTAATCACCACGCTCGCTCACTGCGGTTTGGTGGTTTCATACTTTATAGCCCACGTTTCCTCGAAAATAAATTAAATAGATACGATAATTTTTCATAGATACTGGAACGGAACCCTTCGTGCGTCCATATCGAACTTGGCCCGTTTTTATTAAAAACTAGGTTGTTACGAAATGTTTTTAATTTCGACCACTTTTCTATGGCATTATCTGTCAGATAGCTATCTAGAACCTTATCTGTAACCTCTGAAACTGTCCGTAAAAATACCACGTTCTATTTCTAAGTGGTTATAAAACAGACATAAATTAACATAAGTGTTGCAATAATTGTAAAACGTTATTTTTTAATGAGTGTTTCGCTTGTTTATTACAAAACAATAACCTCACATTTTAGTGTATATTGTTAATTTATGATTGTATCACATGTGAGTGTTAATATTAAATTGTAGCATAACAAAAGACTAATTAAATTTATAATACACAAATCACAAAAAAGCTGATAAATAATAATAAATATTGTGTGTGTCCTTGATTGTAATGTTTATCACAGAAATATTTTTCCTCTAATTAATTAATTAACATACATATAATTAAATAATACTTATTAATAACCTGAAAAACTTTTTTGTTCGTTAAGACTCCTAAACTACTGAACCAATTTGAGAAATTGTGGAAAATTCAATCACTGTTGGGAAAGTATACTATCCCCTAGTGATATGGNAAGCCCAAATACTTGTGCACTATAATATGTCCTGCACAGCTGGCTGATCTCCTTATATGAACAGCCGCCGTGGCCAACAATCGGCTTTAGACGCCATTATCCTCATGAGAAGACACTGCTGCATTATCTAGATAATGTATCATATATCTGAGCTCTTAAGTCTTAATTCTCAACGGTTCAGTTCAAAGAACCAGTAAAAACATTGGCTGAAAAAACCTTATCGTGCGCACAAACTAATGACGTTGAAATATGACGGTAAACCAAACAAACCTACGGTTATTATTACACGCTTATCGGCAATCGCACGGCCAATTAAAGTTAGCTACAGTACCTGTAAAGATGGGTCGTTCTCGTTTCTCGAATTCTACGTTATTCTTCTTGGGAACAATTTGTTCTAATGCTTGCTCATTGACTAGAGACACATTCTTAAGAGTTTCCTGAAACAAGATATAATTATTTAGTTCCTTTAAAAAACAATGACAAAATAGTAAGATAGACAGTCTGCATGACAAAAATCTATATGTTCTCGTTTTCTTAAATTTTTAAAGAAATTATTTGTACGCGCTAGTCTCAGATATTACCGGATTAATTTTAATAGGTTTTAAATTGCCCACTACAAATAGGCTACACGCGAGCTCAGAAGTAATTCCCATTGAACACCGGTGAAACCACTGGTGGGACATTCTCCATATTTGTTGGGTGCATCCACATAAAAATATTTTCAACCGACTTCAAAAAAGAAGGAAGTTCTCAATTTGTTGTCATCTTTTTTATATCACCTATATACTCTAAATACGTATGAAATGGTTTCTTAAATCATTAATGTTCATATAGATAAATTACATCATCATCGTATAACATGTAGTAATTATGAAATTCAATACAAAATTATCTCAAATTAAAATGGGCAACAACAGTTATTTAGATAAACATTATCTGGTAACTCGGTACAATGAGCTACCAGTATAAGCGCTCGTATTCACGTGGAAACCGTACAATGTTATCGTCACAATAGATTGTTACTGTAGGAAATGAATTACGAACATTCTGGTGAACTAACACAAGTATTTTTGTTATTTTTTAGGGTACCGTTCCCAAAGGGTAAAACGGGACCCTATTACTAAGGCTTCGTTGTATGTCTGTCTCCACGCTGTATCTCATAGCTAGAAAGCGGAAATTTTCACAAATGATGTATTTTTGTTGCCGCTATAACAATAAATACCCCATACAATAAACGTATGAAACCGCAAATTACAACTTTGTAATTTTTTGCTGCCCGAAAAATGTTTGTATTTTGGCTAGTTGTAGGTAAAGATACGTTCATTTTTCATATATAATGGTGCGGAACCCTTCATGCGCGAGTCCAACTCACACTTAGCCGGTTTTTTACTACATCATCTTCAACCTTCTTAACGTCCCACTACTTGGCATAGGCCTCCTCTCCCACAGAAGGACTGAGTGTTAATCACCACGCTCGCTCACTGCGGTTTGGTGGTTTCATACTTTATAGCCCACGTTTCCTCGAAAATAAATTAAATAGATACGATAATTTTTCATAGATACTGGAACGGAACCCTTCGTGCGTCCATATCGAACTTGGCCCGTTTTTATTAAAAACTAGGTTGTTACGAAATGTTTTTAATTTCGACCACTTTTCTATGGCATTATCTGTCAGATAGCTATCTAGAACCTTATCTGTAACCTCTGAAACTGTCCGTAAAAATACCACGTTCTATTTCTAAGTGGTTATAAAACAGACATAAATTAACATAAGTGTTGCAATAATTGTAAAACGTTATTTTTTAATGAGTGTTTCGCTTGTTTATTACAAAACAATAACCTCACATTTTAGTGTATATTGTTAATTTATGATTGTATCACATGTGAGTGTTAATATTAAATTGTAGCATAACAAAAGACTAATTAAATTTATAATACACAAATCACAAAAAAGCTGATAAATAATAATAAATATTGTGTGTGTCCTTGATTGTAATGTTTATCACAGAAATATTTTTCCTCTAATTAATTAATTAACATACATATAATTAAATAATACTTATTAATAACCTGAAAAACTTTTTTGTTCGTTAAGACTCCTAAACTACTGAACCAATTTGAGAAATTGTGGAAAATTCAATCACTGTTGGGAAAGTATACTATCCCCTAGTGATATGGGCTACATTTTCTCCAGGTCTGGGAAGGAGTTCCTTCTGTACACTGGTAGAACCATGAGGAACCGTAAGTAAGATACAAGAAAAAACATGTTTGTCTTATTCCAATGCTACTTGTAGTACGAGCAAGAGAATCTATACTAATATTATAAAGCTGAAGAGCTTGTTTGAACGCGCTAATCTCAGCAAGTACTGGTCCGATTTGAAAAATTCTTTTAGTGTTAGATGGCCCATTTATCGAGGAAGGCTAAAGGCTACTTTTTATACGGGTGCGCCGAATAATTCCCAAGGGACGCGGGTGAAACCGCTGGCAGAAGCTAGTTTAAAATAAAGCTACTGTAACAAGAAAAATAGAAATTAAACAAATACTTACTTGTGCTAATTCACTATGATTAATCTTATTTACATTAGCAGCAGACATTTTTGATATGTAAAACATAGCTAGGATAGTAGCTGCTATAATAAATAGGGCATAAACTATGGATCTTTGCAGTCTTGATAGGCGATTCCATCTCTGAAAATAAAGAAACAGTTTTCGTTTATTTCTTGAGAATGTATAGGATGACGGTAATAGTTCTTTATTGCAGTGCTTCTGAGTCTGGGGAGTTAATTAACTATAAGTCAAGTCAACTTTAACATTTATTTATGTAAACCGGAGTCCAGGATACTTTTAATTGTTTGTTGATGGGAAATCATTAGATGACCTCTCCCACTGCCGCTAAGCTAAGCTCTAGAGGGGACCTAAGCATTATGCTGATGCTTGTATCATAGTTTTGTATATGTACTACTACTTGATGTAATACTGAAGACTATAAACTATATATTCTATCCTAACTGCAGAGTTATAAATATATTAAAATTTCCTGGAACAACTCAAGGAAAACAATATAAAATCATAATAATTATCCTGAAATCATTCGGGTCAATAAAAAGCTAAGAATAATATGTTTTGTGGAATAACTACATACAAGACATGCATGAAAAACACAAACCTTGGCAGTTGTGTAAAAATGAACCCGTGAAGAACCAGTACATCCAATAGCAAATCAGTTCGCACATTATTAATGCAAAAGTAATCTGCTATCACACTAAACTATTAATTAATAACCAATTAAGATATTTTATAGGTATGTTAAAGGTATATAGAGTTGTTCTCAACTCCACTTTTTGTCTCCTATTTTATGTAAAGTGAATAGACAAAGAATGATGTATTAATTGGTTCTTCATGCTTCTCAGACAGACAGAACTAAAGTTTTTTTAAAGTAAATGTATAATATGATGATGTGAACTAGTTGAAAACATAACATAAGCCAGACCTAGAAAGTGGTGTATAACTTTTATGACTAATTGAATTACTTACCCTAATAATTTTCCTATGTGAGCCACTCTGCTGGTGATCTGTGATCAGGACCGAGGTGTCACTCTTGAGACTCCACTTGCCTATACTGGCTTGAGGAACTGTGGGGGGCTGACCAGCCTCATTAAAGTCTATCTTCATATCCATGGTGGATTTGATGTCTCACTTTCACTTGTGCATTATATTTATAACATGTTTTCTCTGAATTAAAACAAAATTTAAATCAGCATGTGAATATTGATCCATATTTGCAAGATTGATAAAAATGAGTTCTTTGTTTGAAGGGTGTGTGCTCATTGATGAATATATTATAAATTGAACATATGTATATTTTAATCATGTGAGTAAAATAATCGTAATTGAAGCCGGTAAGTGTAACACAAAATACAAATATCAACCATTGAGAAAGTGGCACAGAATTTGCAATTTAACTGGAATGTAGGTTTTTGACTTATTTTTAGTGATCACACAAATGTTGCCTAATATACTGATGCTTATTTGTATACTCTAAGTAGTTCCACGTCCGCAAATGTAAAAAAAGGGCAATGCCATTTTCAAATGCCTCAAATATTCTAAAATGTTCTTACATAAAAGATTGCCAGAAGGACTGGCGTGCAGCATTTTCACAAAAATCACGCTCACTCAATTCAAAAAACGATATTTCAATAACATTACGACATATGTACATACATAATTTTTATGGAAAATAAATTCCGAGATAAAAATCGCAATAAAAAACGTAGCTCAAGCACTTGTGAGTACTGATCGCACAGATCGAGAGATCACAGCCACAGCACCTCACAGCACACACAAATGACAGAACAAACTAAAGTGAATGAGTGAAACGAAACGATGCAACCGAGGGCAGAACGTCAAAGTCATTGTCATTTTTCATTGACACTGAACCTAAATGGAGCTGCCATACATCATGCAAAAATCATGTGAACGCAGTTAAAGTTCGTCTAAACATGGCGAATTAGTGTTGCATGCATCTATCGGCAAAAGTATCGATCAAGATTATTATTTTTTATACATACTTAACTAACTTAACTTTAAAATTATTATATCTAAATCCACATAAATCTTGACCGTAATAATTTTTGCTGAAATTTTATAAAAAAAAATGGAAATTTTACTTCTGTTGGTTGTTGGTTATTGGTTACCTTTGTGGAGACGAATTAAAAATATGTTTTCATTAATTTTAATTAATTTGAACATCATTTTTTCTTTCATGCGCCCTTACTATCTTGTTATTTATACGATTACGTAAATCACTTATAACTGAAAAGTTTATCTTTCTACCATGATTTATATTAAATATTTTAATTTCAGTACGTTTAAAATTGTCAATTATCGATAAAAGTATTCCGCTAAGATTCATTAACTAAACATCCACATATGGCCTGTCACGAATAATGTTGCCAAAAATAAAACTTTTCACACGGCTCTAGAAGTCGGTGTATTTATTTTGCCACCGACTTTTAGAGCCATGTGAAAAGTTTTATTTTGTACACCTTTCAGTGTTTTTTTGGGAAGTCGGTTTTTTTTTGTAAAAAAGTTTTTTAATTTATGCTTTTCAGTTTTCGGGTCTAAAACTATAATATTTTTAATACCGTACAGTCGACACCCATAACTGAATCATTATTATTTTTCACCTATGAAATTTGAAGAGTTCTCTCGATTTCTCATGGTTTCCATCATCAGACCCTGACCTGGTGACAATGGGACCCAACTGCAAGCATACCCTTTCATACAAAGAAAGAATTTTTCAAATCAGTCCAGGCGTCTTCGAGAAATCGAGTAACAAAAACAAAAAAAAACATAAAAAAAAACGGTCGACTTGAGAACCTCCTCCTTTTTTGAAGTCGGTTAAAAAACCAAACGGTTTTGCAGTTGCAGTTAAAATATTAGAGCGAGACGCCATTATATTTGTGATTTCGTCGTACCTATTATACCTATCACTAAAAATATAAACGACAATGTTCTATCAGTTTCCTTATTCAGAGCATTGACAGCAGCCTTACAGATAATACTTATACTTATGATGACATCCGAATTTTCATAAAATGATTTGCCTTTGCTTTATTTAGTTAATGTGACTGACTCTCTTCACCATGCTCTTTTTAGGGTTTCGTAGTAAACTCCGTTCCGCAGGAAGGCTTTTAGTTTCGCCATGTCTGACTGTCCGTCTGTCCGCGGATAATCTCAGAGACTGTTAGCGCTAGAAAGCTGAATTTTGGTACCATCGCATCGGTATCAACCGCCGACAATGAGCAAAATTAAAAAATTGAATAAAATGTGTTATTAGAGTGCCTCCCCTACAAGTAAAGTGGGGGGATATTTTTTTTCATTCCAACCCCAACGTTTGATATATCGTTGGATAGATCATTTAAAATGAATAGATTTTCCTATAAACCACTACCCATTACCTATTTATTGATCCACGTGCTACATATCCATCATCAGTCTTTGTGTGCAGGTACTGTCTCACAGTAGCCTAGCGCGTAGATATATACGCTAAGCTCTCTCATTGGTTCGGAAAATGTAAGACCTACTTGCATTGTTACTCCTTGTTTATGATCGAATATAGCTACTTTCAGAAGCTCTGGCCATTTTTTACAAAATGAAGATTTATAGTTGACATTTCCTAAAAGATTCTTGGTAGTTGTGATTATTTTGTATAGTTAATTTGATTTCGTAATATTTTGCTTCATAATCATAATCTACTTTTTGGAAACAAGTGCTCATTATACCCAGTCTGTTATATAGTCCATAAATTGTTATTGGATATTTTACCGTATCTTTTTATACATTTAATAGTGTTAATGCCTCACTCGGATTTCTGGCCGTTTAACAAAGGGAAGACCGCAGAAAATGTTGAGTATAGTGAAGAAGCATCGATTTTAGTACGTAGAATGTGTATTTTTTTCGAAATTCAAATGATGAATAAGGCTGCATGGAATGTGCAAAAATTGTTGCATAATCCATGTTTGCTATAGAAAATGGTTGTCTGCGCTTTATGAATAACCTACATTTTTCTTAGCATAAACAGTTGGGGGACATGGNATGCAAAAATCATGTGAACGCAGTTAAAGTTCGTCTAAACATGGCGAATTAGTGTTGCATGCATCTATCGGCAAAAGTATCGATCAAGATTATTATTTTTTATACATACTTAACTAACTTAACTTTAAAATTATTATATCTAAATCCACATAAATCTTGACCGTAATAATTTTTGCTGAAATTTTATAAAAAAAAATGGAAATTTTACTTCTGTTGGTTGTTGGTTATTGGTTACCTTTGTGGAGACGAATTAAAAATATGTTTTCATTAATTTTAATTAATTTGAACATCATTTTTTCTTTCATGCGCCCTTACTATCTTGTTATTTATACGATTACGTAAATCACTTATAACTGAAAAGTTTATCTTTCTACCATGATTTATATTAAATATTTTAATTTCAGTACGTTTAAAATTGTCAATTATCGATAAAAGTATTCCGCTAAGATTCATTAACTAAACATCCACATATGGCCTGTCACGAATAATGTTGCCAAAAATAAAACTTTTCACACGGCTCTAGAAGTCGGTGTATTTATTTTGCCACCGACTTTTAGAGCCATGTGAAAAGTTTTATTTTGTACACCTTTCAGTGTTTTTTTGGGAAGTCGGTTTTTTTTTGTAAAAAAGTTTTTTAATTTATGCTTTTCAGTTTTCGGGTCTAAAACTATAATATTTTTAATACCGTACAGTCGACACCCATAACTGAATCATTATTATTTTTCACCTATGAAATTTGAAGAGTTCTCTCGATTTCTCATGGTTTCCATCATCAGACCCTGACCTGGTGACAATGGGACCCAACTGCAAGCATACCCTTTCATACAAAGAAAGAATTTTTCAAATCAGTCCAGGCGTCTTCGAGAAATCGAGTAACAAAAACAAAAAAAAACATAAAAAAAAACGGTCGACTTGAGAACCTCCTCCTTTTTTGAAGTCGGTTAAAAAACCAAACGGTTTTGCAGTTGCAGTTAAAATATTAGAGCGAGACGCCATTATATTTGTGATTTCGTCGTACCTATTATACCTATCACTAAAAATATAAACGACAATGTTCTATCAGTTTCCTTATTCAGAGCATTGACAGCAGCCTTACAGATAATACTTATACTTATGATGACATCCGAATTTTCATAAAATGATTTGCCTTTGCTTTATTTAGTTAATGTGACTGACTCTCTTCACCATGCTCTTTTTAGGGTTTCGTAGTAAACTCCGTTCCGCAGGAAGGCTTTTAGTTTCGCCATGTCTGACTGTCCGTCTGTCCGCGGATAATCTCAGAGACTGTTAGCGCTAGAAAGCTGAATTTTGGTACCATCGCATCGGTATCAACCGCCGACAATGAGCAAAATTAAAAAATTGAATAAAATGTGTTATTAGAGTGCCTCCCCTACAAGTAAAGTGGGGGGATATTTTTTTTCATTCCAACCCCAACGTTTGATATATCGTTGGATAGATCATTTAAAATGAATAGATTTTCCTATAAACCACTACCCATTACCTATTTATTGATCCACGTGCTACATATCCATCATCAGTCTTTGTGTGCAGGTACTGTCTCACAGTAGCCTAGCGCGTAGATATATACGCTAAGCTCTCTCATTGGTTCGGAAAATGTAAGACCTACTTGCATTGTTACTCCTTGTTTATGATCGAATATAGCTACTTTCAGAAGCTCTGGCCATTTTTTACAAAATGAAGATTTATAGTTGACATTTCCTAAAAGATTCTTGGTAGTTGTGATTATTTTGTATAGTTAATTTGATTTCGTAATATTTTGCTTCATAATCATAATCTACTTTTTGGAAACAAGTGCTCATTATACCCAGTCTGTTATATAGTCCATAAATTGTTATTGGATATTTTACCGTATCTTTTTATACATTTAATAGTGTTAATGCCTCACTCGGATTTCTGGCCGTTTAACAAAGGGAAGACCGCAGAAAATGTTGAGTATAGTGAAGAAGCATCGATTTTAGTACGTAGAATGTGTATTTTTTTCGAAATTCAAATGATGAATAAGGCTGCATGGAATGTGCAAAAATTGTTGCATAATCCATGTTTGCTATAGAAAATGGTTGTCTGCGCTTTATGAATAACCTACATTTTTCTTAGCATAAACAGTTGGGGGACATGGAAGGAGAAGTAAAAGTGATACAAATGGAATTAGCAGCAATTAAAAGAGATAGATTGGATTTGTTCTCTCACAAACAATCTAAAGGACTTGAATCGGTTCGTGCCTTAGAAGTAAGTTATCTTGAATACCTTCTTGTTATTTACCCACGTAATTCATACTTAGTCGTGTAGCGCCTTCACCTATTGTCAAGCAATGACGAGCATCTGAAACTCCTTAATCTTGTGTTAAGAAATTGACAGTGAATTTCATGGAAATGAGTTTAAATGCCATGAAATGTTTCCTAAGGGTACTTACTATCTATGAACATTGGTAGGTAAGTATTTTTTTCATACTTCTCATTTGTTCATCCTAAACCAAAGTGTTTTTAGAGGCGTGCAACATAGTATCTACGCATGTACTTACCTATTGAATTTTAGGATCCTGAAGACGTGCTCAAACTTGGAACTGCCAATCTATCGAATGAAGAAAATTACTCAAAATTTCCTGAAGTATGTATCTGCCTATTAAAACCAATCAATATCTCATTTTCTTAATTTAACCCTTAACGTTAAAGTTCCTTAATAACTTTTAGATCAAGCTTTTTTAAGCAACATTTTCGCACAGGTACATTTTTTTAATTATACCCAACTCAAGGCAGTGCCTGTATTTTCCGGGTCAAGCAAAGGGATATTTTTTTGTAATTTTTACCTATATGTATAGTAGTAATGATTAAACGCATTCCAAATAGTTGCTCGAATTGTGACAAGGATCACGAGTTAGTCGTAGTTCACTAATTGCCACCCAATCTTTCAATGCTAATAGATTGCAAAACTTCGTGAGGAATTAATCAAAGCCAAAAAAGCAGCAGATGAGGAGCGATTCCAGCGAGAAAAATATGAGTCCAAACTGAAAGACCTGGAATTAAAGCTCAATAACATTTGCTGTTCTGGGATGATTGCTGAAATAAAGGTATTTTACCGCCTAAGTTCAATGTCAACTTAGGTACTTATTATTTTTGCCAGGGTCTTATTAAAAGCCCAGCAAAGTTAGGTGTAGGTGACCTAACTCTTAACGGCTGGAACGAGGTTTTCAGTTCAGTTAAGCATTTTGGCTTTGTTGTTGCAAAGTTTTAGTAGAGCTAGCTTTAGCTGGTTAAACCTAACAGTAGCCGCACTTCGGGAAATTAACATACCTTCATTACTCTACTATCACTCCAACCACCGTACCAAAATAGTCTTCATAACAGTCTGTAAACTGAGCATTGTATTTTTATCGCAATACTAGGAAACAAAGAAATACTCCGATGAGGAAATGACAGTTCTGAAAACTCAGGTCAGGGATATGAGGGAAGAAACGGAAGAATTGAAAATTACTTTGGTGGAAAAAACTGAACAATTGCAGGAGTACCGCATGAAGGTGAGCTTTTTCTAGTTGTATAGGTTGTGTTGTAATAGTTGCGGTAATTTTTTTCATAGGTAATGGTACGGAACCCTTCATGCGCGTGTCCAACTTGCAAAATAAAGAATATGAATATGCACTTGGTCGGTTTTGTTTTCGTCTCAAATTTGTCTTGTAGAGTTAGAGTGCTTAATTTTTGGGGGTTTGGTTATTCATAAAGAGAGGTTAATATTACTGTAGGTACCTACGTAATAGAATTATGTAGATGCAAATAGGACTAATCTACGTTTTCCGATGAATGTCCAGTATCTTCAAGCTCAACAACAAGTGGAGGAGCTCAAGCGTCAGTTAGATATAATAGAGTTCGATAACAAACAAGTATCTGATCAAATACAGATAGAAATACAAAAGATGAAGGTAAATAAAATATAATATCATGTAATATGTGAACCATCGGATATGGCTACACTATATACAGCGCCATCTAGCCATAGCTATAGTGTAGCAATTAGAGTTAGTTAATGTGCATGCCTGTATGTAGTTCCCAAGCAGAATCATAGATAGCGCTGTTACAAACTGAGGTAGATATTATATTTTCTTTAATTTTATTTAAATGTTAATATTATTTGGACATATTAAACATTTATATTAGAAGAACTTAACTATTTTTATTTTTGTTTTTATCATAATACGAGGAGGAACCTTGTATGTAGCTTACTGTTTCAAGCTGTTTCGCACGGTTTAAACTGTGGCCCGAGGGAACTAAGTATTTATTTATAATTTTTTGCACGCCGAAACACATTTTTAAAACGCACAATACTTTCCGTTCTATGTTATTATATTGCCTATGACAGTCACAAATTACTTTTTTTAAATCAGTTTAGAAGATCCACAGCTTTCCTCCTAAATAGGTTACCCCTTCATTCATAATTTTATTTGCGTTATGTAAATGTAAGGTAAGGTTAACCCTGGTAACTGTATGGGTGAACTGAAACATGCACCATATAGCAGACGTGCATAATACCTAATGAAGAGGGATCACAACAACCCTTAGACAGCACATTGCAAGGAAGGTCAACTGCATTTGCAATTAAAATATGCGGAAGGTGATTAATATTAATGGATCTCTTCAGTATCAAAGAGTACAACGTCTTTAATCCGGTTTACACCTGAAACTCGTATTTAGATTACAGAATTTTCTAGAACTTTTCGAACATTTTTATTTGAAGAGACTGCGGTCTAAGCTTTTGGTATTGTTGTATTTACTAACGAACAAATAGTCTCTTGTTGTTAGACTATCACTGTATTACAAGGCTACAGGTAGGTTGTAAGTACCTTCATCCACGTGTAACATAAAAATAAGTAGTTCTTTAGATTACAGAAGTAGAATGATAAACATACGGCACTTCTATAGTTTGTGACAATGTTCCATCGATGTAGTACTCAACGGCTTGTGTTTTAGATGCAGTTTCAAGAGAAGTTGCAGGAATTAGCTCCTTTACCCGACTTGCTAAAAGGAGCCCAGATACAACTTCAGGAGGCGAAGCAACTGCAACGGTTAGCTGAAGACAGTTCGCAGCAACTTTCTAACGAATTGCATAGGGTCAAAGAAAAGGTTTGTGTTTTACTATACTTTTGAGCCCCCCTACCCCCTGGGTAACAGTTATTACTACAGTCATAGAAAGTCATATAAATTAAAAAAGATCTAAGGATATATTAGTCTAATGGCTGATTAAAGGTGAAGGAAAACTTTCGAGGAAACCTGGACTATAAAGTCTGAAATATGAATTATCAACCCACATTGAGCAATCGTGGTGATTGATGCTCAATCTTTCTATGTGTGAGAGGAGGCCTGTGCCCAGTATTGCGATGACAATAAGGCTTGTGATGAAACTGTGTTCAATTCCTGATTAATAACCTTAACTGTAAATAGCTTTAAATTCATGCGCGTAAAGGTGCCCTGAAACTTATAATGCTTGCAGTTAGTCGTTGCTGTGAACAATTTGAACCAAGAAAAAGTCGAAAAAACAAAACTTGTCGATGAGAATAAATTACTAAAGGCAGCTCTGGAAGACAAAACCCGGGAAATTGAGGAAATGTCCAAAAGTTTAGATGACTACAAGTAAGTGTGTGAGACCGTGTTTAGGTAAACGTAGTGTAGGAAGTCCTGCTGCACTGTGGATCGACGATTTGAAGTGGACGGATCTACGCTGCCCCAGACCGGGATGGCCGACGTTCGTTGGGGGACACTTACATTTACCAGTGGACGGCAATTCGCTGTTGGGATAATGATGTAGTTAGGTATCTACGTTAGCGCAACTGTAATAAGTATAGGGGTTTGAGATGTTTTCTGTACAAAAGCCGTCAACGTCAAACATATTCTTCAGATAAAGTTACCAGGCGATTGAGAAATCGGCCCTAATAACTTTAGATTCAACTAGCTTATTGTTCCCTGCGTTAGGATATAATTTACCTAACTGGCTGTCTCCGCAGTTGTACTCTCGTTACTAGGGAACAATTTCCCACACTCGGGGAAACAGCCTGTCCTTTTGCAGGCCTTTAGCCTATCTGTGTATTATGTAAAACACAAGCATTTTTTTTTACTTTAGTTCATCCTGCAAGAATTTCCGATAGGTACTTAATTGAATAAGAGGTCTTAGATAATACATCAGGCATTGAAAATCGCCATTGTGCAATTTTTATGCATAAAGTAATAAATACAATCATTATTAATGACAGCAGTTATGTCATACCGGACCTTCAAAATCAACCTCGGAATAAATATAGTTGTAATTGTTAAGATAATGCAGTTTTATAGAAATTTACTCCACGTAGTAGAGCGAGTGTAGTTATCTTACTATTCTAGCTAATTAAATTATTTTAGCTTTTATTACACATTTTTTTATTTCGGTGTTGAAATCTGCATTTAGAGACTACCAGCTGTCAATAGCTGTTTAATTTGCCTACACACTGGTACTGGCTGCATCCGGATAGACTGGACGCCAACCCCAATATAGTTGGGAAAAGGCTAGGCTGGTGATGATAATTTGAGTCCCAAAGGAACTACTTCACGTACCCTGATAAAAGTCGTGTTCTTTAAGATATTTTCGTTTATCTTCATGTCGAATTCTTTAAGTCTTAAGCTGATTTTCTGTTATAGCATAGCAGAGAACTACATATGCTAATATTTTTTTAATGTTTACTCTCCTTCTAACTATAGAAGGTCCTTTGCTTGGTTATATTTAGCTTTCTCTGGAATAAACTAGATGTAGTCTAGTTTGTCAGTTTTTAGACGTTTAGCCCGTGATTCCCTTAGTGTCCTGAAAGAACAAAATTTCAGTAAAATATTCGTATTAATTGATTCAGTCGTTTTGAGATGAAAACGGGAAAGACAGAGTTACTTTCGTATTTATAGAATTGGTAAGGATGTAAGGATTATTAGGTAGGTATTACATATCAAGCAAATTTTTCCAAAAAATATTGAAAATCTCAATTAATATCAATTTGAAAGTAAAGTATATGCTGTTAAATCGCTTGTAACATTAATTTAATAATTATAGCTGGGAAGGTATAATTTTCCCTATCTAGATCGGGTTAACCGAAGCTGGTCTGAGGGAACACCCCGCATCGGTCTTGTATGCAGGTTAATTGCTTTAAGCACTTTTACCTGTCGGTAAATGATAGTTTCGAATTCACTTAAGATTTTAGTCTTGAGGTAACGAGGATTTTTCGAATTTTATCCTACTAATATTATAAATGCGAAAGTTCGAAAGATGTACTTTTGTGTGTATTTGCACTTTTACACAAAAACTGTTGAACAGATTTTGATAAGACTTAGATAAAAATATCAGCTATTTTATCGATGTGCGGAAAGTAGTTCATTAGAGACGTGGATATGAAACCATGGGCTAGGCTTAGCTAGTAGTATTATATACGAATGCGAGTTTGTTCATTTGTTAACTTAGATCAGTAAAGGAGTTTATAACCATCCGTGGATACTAATAAAACTGCAAGAAGTAGCCACTTCAGAACATTAAAATTCCGTTTCTAATTCCTCAGATGCAAATCAATGAGAGTCGAAGAAAAACTGACACAGCTAGAGATCAGATACAAGGAGAAGGCTAACGAGTGCGCTCAATTACTAAAGGACTTAGAAGAAATGAGAATTGAGAACAGCAGATCACTTGGTCGGTGTAAAGAGAGGGCCGATTCCATGCGTAGATACTTACAGACCCAGATATCGGAACTCGAAAGACAGTTAATACAGAGTCGAGCTCATTGCCGGGCCTGCCAGAAGGAAAGGGACGAGGTATGTGTGTTATGAAAACTTAGAACTAGGTTGACAAGCTAGGTATTTCCTTGTATAGTATGCTTAATAGGTTGTATGTGTGTAGGAACTACTTAAATGCGGATTTCTATAACCTATAGTATCGGTATAAGATCCGTTGTTTTGCGTTTGTTGATTTTTTTTATTTATGGAGCAAATGTCGAAATTCAATCTTTAATCGCAAATCAATGAGTAGGTATAACAATCCACTATTAGTAGTATTTCGAAACAGAAAATATTAAGAAATAAATATTGAAGAGCACTAATCAAAAATATATAATCTTCTTTTTTAGGAAGTAGGTTAATTAATTGGTGACTTGCACCATTGAACTGTAGTGATAACTGGATCATTTTCAGTTGTCAAATCGCCGGTTTGCCCAATAGGGGGCAAATTTCGTGGCTGTTTAAGTATAGTTTGGCTGTCGGTATGTTAAATGGTGCAACTCACCGTAAGACATCCCCGATTAATTTACCTACTTCCTAAAAAAGAAGATGCAGCACTCCAAGGGTGCAACTCGCTTTTATACTTTGAAATGTCAACGTTTTTGAGAAAATGAGTGTTCTATGTTGCCAGACAAAAAAAAAATCCAAATTCTATCAAAAATGTAAAATAATAACTTCGATCGTATGTGTCATCATAATCACACCAATTTAATTCTGGTAGTTTCAATGCGTGTCTTTTTTGGTTCGGCCCCGTGTTCGTCTTCTTAGAGTCTAAAATTCTATATTCTTATTTTTCGTTCGTAAAATGGTAAGTTTCAGGAGCTGCGAATAATAATAATTAGTTTAATTAATTATTCTCAATCTTAAGAATGCTGTCTGTCCATACATGTTTGATTAATCTTAAAATAGAATTTGGCACACATACGTCATGTTCGAACTTTGAAAACTGCGCACTTTTTATTGGATCATATTATAATGTAATTAGTTTATGTTAAAATATTCATTAAGTGGGTAGATATAAAGTAATGTTTTAGTATACCCGTAAAACTTAATTAAGTAGGCAGGGCAGTTAATGATTGGCATTTTGATTATCATTATTACTTGAACCCAAGTTCACCGACGACAAAGACGTCAGTTTTCTTAACGCAACTGTTTTCGGTGATTTTTCACGCTCAATTTTCAGAGGTTATAAAAATACGGACGTTGGTATTGTGTTGTAGATGAAAATGGGCCTTAATATAAAAGTAACGATTAAGATTTGACTTTGCTGACAGAAGACAGACAAGTACAAAACATGTCTTGAAATATTATTATATAGGGTATATTGTTTAAGATCATAGGGACAATAAAAATATTGCCTGTGAAATCGGAACGACGAGTCGTTCCAAAATACTATAAAACGTGTAATTAAATACTTTTATATGAAAATTTAAAACGTATACACGTATTCCTTCCCCGTTAGAGGTTAAATACAGCCTTATGAATTTATTATTTCTTTTTAGATCCGCCAACGTATGCAGATTCAAATCAATAACCTTCAAGAAAATTTCGAATTAGTCGAAATCAGGCTTCGGGCTCTCCAAAATCAAGTAACTTCACTGAAAAACAGCTATACAGTTATCCTGGCTGACAACGAAGAAATAACAGAATTAAACAAGATCACGACATAATTCAGATTCCTATTCTATTACATACAGACAAGATACTTATTCTGTATTCTTGTAATACAGAAATTATAAATAAAACCGTAAAAAAATAGGAAAGTCTTTTAAAATTCGAATACTTTACCTTTATAAACATAGTGACTGAATGAGAAGTGAAAACTTGATACTATCATTTTGAAAATACAAAAATGTATAAAAAAATTCGACGTCTACGCCTTGATTACTAATAAACCGCTCTTGTTTCTGAGGTTGTGCCTATTAAGTGTTTTATTTGATAACCTTTACTTGGCTTATATTGTAAAAGTTTCCTTTAGTCATTTATCAGCTACCTTCACAAATCATAGTAGAAATTATCTATAATTTAGTTTTGGTTCATGATGTCTGGTTGAGTAATAACAATAGTATGACAAAATGCGTTACTTGATAAGAGTACACAATGACTCATGAAATTTAATCGCTTCATTAATTCAATCTTCGGGAACTTTCTGTATGTATTTACGTTGTATGTTTATTTTACAGAGAACGCGAAAAAAATTGCAAAAAAAATAAATACAATAGTCAAATCTAACCAATTCCAAACCCTGTTGTTACTATTTTGGAACGAACCTATCACATGATTCTATAACAAAATCAAATCAAAATAAATAACATCCTCAACGTGAGAACATACTCTAGACGTCATATCTCTCTCACTCATAAATAAACTGAAAAAAAAAACATAAAGCGTCAATACAGTTGTAAAACAGGATTATTATTGGTCTCGTATGAATTCGCACGCGTTTAACAAAAGCGCGCAAAATATTAGTTGCATATTGCGTACGCAATGGTCGTCCGCTATACAGGCTGGCTTTGTTCGAGCGGCCGGCCTGCGCCCTTGCTCGACTTGAGGCCGTGCCTCTCAACTTGCCTCGCTTAATGTCAACGCACCAACAACTACTTATATACATGTATTAAAGGTTTTTTTACATTTCAAGAATTTCCCTATACCCTTGTTATTGACGCTGCCTTACCCGTTTTCTCGAGTTGTGTTTATGCTTGGCAGTTGTGAAGAAAAATTGTCAAAAACTGAGAGGCTATGTGGAGTTGTGGACTTACGTGATTTTAGATGACTTTGCTTGCAAACTCAGGTGAAATCATGGCACTTAAAATGACCTATTTTGACACAGTCTGAAAATGTAGAGCCAAAGTTTGCATGTATATGTGAGATTATGTTCAAAAGTACCGTCATATTAATAAAACATCGTTCATCCTGAAAGTATTCAACAGTAAATACAAAACAGGTTAGCTCGTCGTTAACTAGTAGGTACGAATAACCTTTACGCAAGTTAAAATTATAAATAAGGCATCTGGGCCTTTATGTTTATATTAAATTCCAGTAGCCTCATGTTATTCAGAGCTTTATTGCGAGTCAATAACGAGGTGCGAAATTATGAGTATTGCCTCCAAACTAATTGTGCTAATTAATAGGAAGGAAGTATAATGTTCAAGAGATTTTATTTCAATACCGTTTAAAAATAATTCTGGACTTCCTAGTATCTTAAAAGTCAATTAATGTTCTCTTTCTCACAATCCGATTAGGTTCGTGGAGTTGGAAGCGATCGTATTCCTCGGAGGGCCCAACAAATCTTATTACAGGTGTGCTCAGACAAGCCCGTCGCTTTTACTGATTGCTCCGTGCCTTTACTTAGATACCTATATTTATTTAATTTTGCTTTTAAATTGTCTTTTAAATCTGATTCCAATAAATGTCTGGTATTAGCTTGCGGCATAAATTAATAAGGTGAATTGTATTTATGGAAATTATGTGAAGATGAATAGAATTTCGATATCGAAATGTGCAAGCTGATCCCTTTTAATTGAATGGATTTTGAGATTAATGAGATTGATTTGATAGATCAGTTCAATGAAGTGAGAGGCTTTAGTACCGAGACATAATTCTAGGTTGTTAAATAAAACATCGTATTCCACGCAAACGCATATTTATTTTATGATTCATTTTTATATATTTTTGGTGCTCCATTTTTTATTCATTTGTGTTTCATTAAATTATAAATTAATTCTAATAATAGTATAGGTCTCGAGAAACGCACACAGGCTCCGTAAATGGGCAATCGGGAGTTCCGTGCAGTTTTCGAGACCCGGGCAATAAGCTGGCATAATAAATAATACAGTAAGGTACAAAAAGGAATTCAACGAAGTACCATCGGATGGTTTTCACAATCACTCACACATACGCTCCACAGACGCCAACAACAGTCTTACATCTATTATATCACTAGCTATACAGAATGCGGCGAGGCCGCGTGCAATGAACCATTGAAGTGTACTACGGGTAGGCTGTTTACTCGAATTGAGTGTCCTTGAGCTTCTTGACGGCGTTGGTGAGGTGCAGCATCTCGGTGTTGAGCTGCCAGATCAGGGTCTCCAGCTTGTCCACGGAGTCCAGAACTTCGACGCGCTCCGTGTGAGGGTTGAAGCGCACCTCGAAGGGTCGCGACATGGTCGACACCCAGCGTCTGTTACAAGAACGTATGTATTAGCACTGCAACTTATAAAAGGTCCGAGTACTAATGAGTAGTATCGTATCGTATGTTACCTGAACTTGTCTTTGGCATCTTCGAAACTTTCGGCTACGTAATAGATAGGTTGGTATTCCTGGTCCTGGTAGGGTTGCACCGAGGTGGACGCGGGCTCGAAGGGTCTCAGTTCCGGCTTGTCACTGAGCGCGTGCAGTAGCTCGCCAATTGAGGACAAGAGAGCGGCACCGTACGCCTTCAGCTGTTGGTTCTCCTTGCACAGTCCGAATTCAACGGTGAACCAGTACACCTGAGCAAAGACAACATCGTTTATAATGTACCGCCATCGGGCGTATTAATGCAGCAACACTGTTAAGATACATTTCGCAACAGCTGGGCCCATTCACAAAATTTACATATTCGCATTGGCATAAATAAAATGTAATAAGTAATGATAAGTATTTAGACTGTTATTATTTGCGTCCAGAATCGAAACTTACAGTAGAGAGCTTTTCAATTTCGGAGTCCGAGGCGCCAAGGGATGCAAGTCCGATTTCCTGAGAGAATTGGGCGAAGCTGGGGTCCGCCAAGAGTGGGATGTGTCCAAGAAGCTCGTGGATACAATCGCTACAAAAATACATAATATATTAGATACTATCTTGTTATTATGGTTGTTATGATCCGATGATATATTTTTATTTGTAAAATACAATCCTAAACCCTAACGAGTAATGGTTAGTGGATCGAAAGTGGATGGTTTTAACTACATTGGCTCTGAAGCCTTGGTTTCTATTCATCGTAAAGTGTAACCCAGTTATATAATAAGCGAGCAATCCAATTTAACAAAGTTACAGTTCCATCACGACACCGCCGCTGCCGACCTCTCTTCTGACTTGCAAATTGTTTTATGTTCAAGGACGGTAAATATGTGAACACCTACATAATAAGTACTTCTTGCTAACAGAACTTGCAAGTAAAAAACCGGAATTAATAATCAGTTTTTGTATAGAGTTTTAGATTTAGTTCAATTTACATAACAAGAACAAGGACTTCTTGCGTAATATTTCCGCAAAGAGACGCGTCAAGGTAATAACTTTTAAAGTTATTTTAATTATCGCTAATTAACGTTTCGGACATATTCATATCCTAAACTTTGTTCCGTGATAATAATCGTAAAATATGCAAAATGGTGTATGGTCATCGATAGTCAATAAAGTGGTTGGTACTTACGGCTCAGGGGTGTGGAACGGAGAGTTGGCGTGGCGTACGTATTGAGTAGATTGGAAGACACGGAAGGCCAGGGAGGCGAGGAAGTCGCGGGCGGTGAGCAGACCCGCAGCGGGGCGGAGCGTGAAGCCGGTGTGCTTGCGGAGGAAGTTGCTCACGTCCTCGAGCTGAGGAATGTGCTGGGGCACGAAGATGTTCGCTGCCTGGAGCTTGCCAAAGGCAATTTTGTACTCCTTGCAGGCGTGTTTGGGCATGAGGTCCAAGACGGTGTTGAACACTCGCTGCCAAGTAGCGTTTTCAGATTCCTTGTAGGTGATGGATGGGATCGGGTCTCCGTATTTATACGCGAAAGCGATCTCAGCGATTTGCTTCCTGCGCTCCCTGTAGTCCTTGTCAGCGAAACCAGGATGATTCATATCCAATTCAGGTTCATATTTGGTCATGAGGTGATTGCAGTTATCCAGATCTGAGGCGTGGCGAGGGAACCACGGGGTTTTGCTTGAGATGTTGTTCTCGGAAACGAGGTTAACTCCAGCGAAGGATGTTGACTGACGAAGAGATCTAATAAGTTGCAGCAAGTTGATGCGGGACATGCTAACTTTCACGAGAGCATCAAATTGGACACCGGAAAGTTGGGACGGACGGGTTTCGAGATGCTGCACGCATCCCTTGTAGTTGTCGATGGTCTTGAGGATGCGCGCTAGAGAGCCCATTCCATCTCGCATGCGAAGTAGCAACGCGGCTTGTTGGATTGCCTGCTCTGCCTCGGGAGACTCACTTGCAGCATTCTGCAGGATCACCTCCTCTTCTGTCAGAGTGTAATCTGTAAAGACATTAAACATTGCACAAATTGACACTTACAAGATAATTAGCTGTCTGTATGAAAAAACCGAGTAAAATACTGACCCTCGTCCGTTTTTCCGGCGTCATCACCGATATCAGCATCAGCTAAAAGTTACAAAAATAAAAGAAAATAAGAAACAAAATAAAAATAAAGGATAATAAAAACAATTGAAATTAAAAAAAAAACAATTACCGAGGTGACCATTCTTAGTATCGTCTTGTTGGGTGCCATCTTCGACAGTCGGGGAGTTGTCACCATTGCCAATATGAATCCCGTCTTGGATAAAATCGGATTCCAAGCCAGAGTCTAAATTAAAAGACGAAAAAAAAAATTAAAGAAAGAAAAAATAAAAATAAAAACAAATTGGAGTGAAAGCATCAATAATAATAAACGATAAGTGGTTAACGATAACCCTTTTGATTTTGCCGTAATTTCATTGACCGTTCGTGAATATCAACATAATATTTTTATTTCGGTGACTTTATTACGGTTTCAAAATAAAACTTGCTTTTACAATGATCCAGTAAGAGCGCGAGTTTTAAACGAGAGCTCATAAAAAAATATTGCGAAAGTAGTTCTCAATGCAGTGACGTGATTTTTTTCCCGATGATCCTTGAAATACGGTTAGGGGTTAAAGTGCTTACCATTGGCTCGGGCGCGAGCCTCTTCCAAAACGCTTTGTTTGGTCTGTTTGACAACCAGGGTTTCGAACCTGGCATCGTCTACGAGCGAGCGGCGACGAGACGGATAACCGTTCTGTAACAAAACATTCAAAACATTAATTATGATCGTATTTCAACAAATTCTGTTTTGTGTTGAGTGTCAATGAAATGATTCGAAAATGATGATGTGTTGACTTGATTGCGATAGGCCTTGGTTATCGGACTTCGTTAATTTTCAAAGCAATTTATTCTAATCGAAGCATTCTTCAATAACATATTGCCATCAATTTTATTTTAAAGTAGTAGGTGCATTATTTTTATCTATACTTTTCATAAGCATCGTTCTAAAGAAAACACTTAAAATGCTGACGCGTGGGTGAGAAAACGTCTCCACTCCAGCGAGCGAGCACAAAGGACTCGCCTCTAAAACAGTTTGATCTTCTAAATCCTTATAAATATAAAGCGGTCACACCGCATTATATTTCATGTGAGAGTAGGAATTGCTTTTACGAAGTTCGTAAGCTTATTTCCTGAGTGTGGCCGGGTGTAAAGTGCTCCCATTATACCCGCCTTGCGCGACACTCCGGATGCGAAGTCGTGCGACTGAAATCTTTCAAAGGAACGCGACTTTCTGGTCGACTGCGCTCAAATGGAGCCAATTATACACTTGAGAGTTGTGACTACAAGATGTCATTCTCGTCACAATGCGACGGTCGCTCGTTCATGTCTTTACTTATAGAGTAAGATCCCAGGGCCACCAGACGTCATGTATTTTCTGACGAAGGAAATGTGGACGATTGAGTAGTGTTAGTATGTACTAAGAACGCATGCCTATCGGCTAGCTTGCTCAGACGGCCAATTTTCAGGTATCGGGTAATCAAGGTACATCAAAAGATTACTTACCTCACGTAAATTCTCAAAGCTGATTTTTACGTATATTTTAGGCAATATCCTTAAAAATAAGTCGCCAATACTCCCAGACAGTTTCCGTCGGCCGTTTTGCTTTGCAGACGCTTTAAAGCTCCCAAAATAATTA